>CM076584.1:299485462-300085462 GCA_034641835.2 Pinus albicaulis | reverse complement strand
GGAACAACGAATCATGTAAACTCCTTTCATCTCCTTAGGGTCGATAGGGTCCTTAACAGACCACAGAGAGGTTTGAAAGAAGCAGATACATTATTTCTTCTAACGACATGGGAAATTTTTTTCGTTGTCCACTAGATAAACGGGAGATGGACCTTGGAAATAGAATCCACCCGGGTAGATTTTCCACTCAACCCTTTATATGCCTTTCGAAAGGATTTAAGACCTTGATATCTACTATAACCATTATTTTCAAAAGCTTCAAGAAGATGGGATTTCTCTGATTCAAAGTGGATGTTTTCATATATTCTAAGAGCACGAGTCACAAGAGTACATAGGACACCAAATTTCTGAGTAGGAAAATGACGGGAACCAACATGGAGGTACTATTCCTTGTGAGTCTTCTTGCGAAAAACTTGGTGAGAAATGGAACCATCCTCATTTCTTTAGAGAAGGATACCTAATAATGGGAGGCAACCATCAACCTCCACTTCCATCATGAATTTGATGGAATCCGACAGTGAGTTCAGGTGCCTAAGAAACAGATCTAATTTCTTGCGACCATGGATCAGATGACACAAGTATCGTCCATAAACCTATTCCACTTCCTAGGGAGGAATTTAGTAGAGGCCAGGGCCTTCGATTCAAAATACTCCATAAATAAGTTAGCAACTATGGGGGAAATATGGGAACCCATCGCAACACCACAAGTTTTCTCATAAAACTCACCTTCAAAACTGAAGAAAGTCGAGGTGAGGAAGAGGCTAACTAATTTAGTGTCCTAGTTAGAGATCCTCTTAATGAAATCAATGGATTCCTAGATGGGGATTTTGGTGAATAAGGACACAACATCATATATGACTAATAGCTCACCAGGCTCCAACTTAATTTTCTTCCACTCCTTGATAAAGGAAGGTGAGTCCTTAACAAAGGAATCGATCTGACCTACAAGGGGTTTAAGCTTCTAGGCTAAGGATTTAGCCAAATGATAAGAGGAACCACCTATTGTGTTAACGATAGGTCTTAATGGGGCCCCAGGCTTTTGAATCTTCAGGAGACCATAGATCTGGGGGGTAAGGGGATTTCTCTCAATAATTTTCCTAGAGAGAGGATCAAGGTAAGAATCTGACTTAATGGCAAGGGAAACGTCCTTACAAACTGATTTGAGGGGATTCTTTTTAATCTTAACATAACTACCACTATTGGACATATGGTCAACCATCTTGCTGACATAGTCAGATTTATCCATAATGACTATGGTACCAACCTTGTCCACCTTAAGGACGACAATGTCAGGGTTGTCCCTTAGGGTTTTAAGGGCAAGAAACTCAGGCTTACTCAAGTTTATTTTGGGAGGCTTAGCCTTCCTAAGAAAAATGGAGCAATCCTGCCTAATGTTCTCCTTAACATTATCAGGGAGATCCATGATTCCATATTCGATGTTACAAATAATGTCATTTGCAGGGATCTTCTTCGAGTCAATTGAAAAATTGAGCCCTTTATTAAGGAGACTGAATACAGAAGAATCAAAGGATAAACTAGAAAGGTTAATTACATTTTTATTATAGTTGTTAATAGTAGAATTATTATTGATAACATCATTCTTAAGAAATCTATTAAGAATGATGTTATTAATAATAATTCTAATTTTAACAGCTATAATAAAAATGTAATTAACCTTTCTAGTTTATCCTTTGATTCTTCTATATTCAGGCTCCTTAATAAAGGGCTTAATTTTTACTTTGCCCCTAAGAATATCCCAACGGATGACATTATTTGTAACATCAAATATGGCATCAGGGATCTCCCTGATAATGTTAAGGAGACCATTAGGCAGGATTGATCCATTATTCTTAGGAAGGCTAATCTTCCCAAAAGAAACAGGAGTAACCCTAAGTTTCTCTCCCTTAAAACCCTAAGGGAAAACCCTGACATTGTCATCCTTAAAGCGGAAAAGGGTGGTGCCATAGTCATTATGGATAAATCTGAGTATGTCAACAAGATGGTTGACCATCTGTCCAATAGTTGTAAATATGTTAATCTTAAAAACAATCCCATCAAATCAATTTGTAAGGATGTTTCCCTTGCCATTAAGTCATATTCTTGCCTTAATCCTCTCTTTAGGAAACTTATTGAGAGCAATCCCCTTACCCTCGGATCTATGGTCTCCCGAAGATTCATAAGCCTGGGGCCCCATTAAGACCTATTTTTAACACAATAGGTGGTCCCTCTTATCATCTGGCTAAATTCTTAGCCCATAATCTTAAACCCCTTGTAGGTCAAACCGATTCCTTTATTAAGGACTCGGCTTCCTTTATCAAGGAGTGGAAGAACATCAAGTTGGAGCCTAGTGAGCTATTAGTCAGCTTTGATGTTGTGTCCTTATTCACCAAAATCTCCATCCAAGAAGCCGTTGATGTCATTAAATGGGTATCTAACCAAGACACCTCTAAATTAGTTAGCCTCTGCCTAACCTTGACTTTCTTTAGTTTTCAAGGTGAGTTTTATGAGAAAACTTGTGGTGTTGCAATGGGTTCTCCTCTTTCCCCCATAGTTGCTAAATTTTTTATGGGGTATTTTGAAATAAAGGCCCTGGCCTCTGTTAAATTCTACCCTAGGAAGTGGAATAGGTTCATGGATGATACTTGTGTCATCTGGCTCCATGGTCGCAAGAAATTAGATATGTTTCTTAGGCACCTGAACTCGCTATCAGATTCCATCAAATTCACGATTGAAGTGGAGGTTGATGGTTGTCTCCCCTTCTTAGATATCCTTCTCTCAATAAATGAGGATGGTTCCATTTCTCACCAAGGTTTTCGCAAGAAGACTCACATGAAACAATACCTCCATTTTGGTTCCCATCATTTTCCTACTCAGAAATTTGGTGTCTTGTGTACTCTTGCGACTTGTGCTCTTAGAATCTCTGACGACATCCACTTGGAATCATAGAAATATCATCTTCTTGATGTTTTTGAAAATAATAGTTACATTAGATCTAAAGGTATTAAAGCCTTTCGAAAGTAATATAAAGTGTTGAGTGGAAAATATACCCGAGTGGATTCTATTTCCAAGGTCCATCTCCCATTTATCCAGGGGACAATGGACAAAATTTCCATGTCCTTAGAAGAAATAATGTCTCTGCTTCTTTCAAACCTCTCTGTACTATTAGAAATTATCTTGGGTCTATTAAGGACCATATCGACCCCAAGGACATGAAAGGAGTTTACATGCTTACTTATTCCTGTGTAACTCCCTATATTGGAGAAACAAGTTGATCCATTAGAAAGAGAATCTCATAGCATGATGCAGACATTAGACACAATCGATCATGTACCTCAGCTCTTGTTGAGCATGCAGAAAAATCACGTCACCATGTTTGTATTGAAGACTCCAAAGTCGTTGCTAAAGTTGATCACTTCCACCATAGGAGATTAAGGGAGGTGATCGAAATCGAAAGGCATGCAGAGAATCTCAACCGTGATGATGGTTGTAAAATAAGTAAGAGCTGGACTCTGTCTCTCGCCAGGTAATTTTATTTTTATTTTTTTATTTTTTTGTGTCCCTAATTTTGTTTTATTTTTATTTTTTTTCTTATTTTGTTTAATATTTTTATTTATTATCTCCCTAAATAATTTAAATAAAATTTTACCCCTCATTAATTCCTATTATATTTAATTAAATATTTTTTAATTCTTTATTTTACTTATCAATAATTTATATAAATAATAATAATAATAATTTAACCACCTTTTTAATGTAAATTTTTAAATTTTTTATTTTAAAATTAATTGATTTATTAATTAATAATAATTCTTAACTATTAAAAAAAATTAACTAACTTTCTAACGACTAGTTTTCACCGCTAGTTCTTAACAGCTAGTCTTAACGTCTAGTTCTTAACAGCGAGTTCTTAATGGCTATTTCTGGGCAATGATGCATCTCCACTATTTATTCATTAAGATTGATTAGCTTCTCCACCTTTTCGTGAGGATGAACCAAATTAGTTAGTTCGAAACGTTGACCAAATCATAATGATGTGATTAATCTGAAAGACATTCATCTAAATTTTAATTTTATTCACATCCATATAAAACTAATTGGAACACACTCCCCCCTTGTCAACATTGGCTATTTCAACTCCAAAACCAAACTTGGAAACAAGGTTGGCAAGGGCCTTATGGGAAAAATCCACGATATCCTCAATATTTTCCTCAATATCCTCCATACCCAACTCTATGTTATCTCTCCCATCCACCTCCACCAAAACCACAACCTCAACCAGATCCATCTCATAGATCCACTCTCACTCAACTACTTGTAACACCATTTACAAACCCACAATATGAATTATCTCAGCCCACTTACAATGTTGAGGTACAATACTACCAAACATATCCTCTCGATCTAAATGGTATTCATCTTAGTTCAAGAAAGGTATTGCAAAAAATAGATTTTTTTGATGTCATTAAAGGACAACATCCAGAAGAAGAAGATTCAAGTGAGGAGATCAAAGAATCAAGGGTTGCACTTGATGAAGAGAAGACATCAGAATCAGGGATTGAGAAAGTTCCCTCATGTTTACCATCATTTACCCCATGTGCTCAAGAAAATAATTAGCAAAAAAAGGTAGATTTGAATTTCATGGTAGAAGAAAACATGAAGAATGATCCCAATGAGAAAGCAAACCAAGGGCATCAAAGCTATATACTTGATACAATCATTAAGTTGCAGTGACACACTCTTCATCAACAGTACTTGATACAATCTCAGTCAAAGAAATTCATCTCACATATTCAGGTACATGTCAAAGCATGTATTTCAAGTTTCCACATGATTTTATCTGTCATCTTGATGTGCACATGGATCAATTGGAAGTATTCCTATACTTAAAACAGATTTTTTTTTTAAAGTAGTGTAGGACAGAATTTTTTTTTTAAGAATGGAAAAATAGAAAAAAAGGAAAAATAATAAAATCTCAGGTGAAAACTTCTTTTGAGGAGCCTGATATTGACTCACTGATTGAAAACCTCCATGAGGTGGTCAATGAGTTGGAAAAAAGAGAAAATAAGAGAAAAATAAAATATCCTAGGTGAAACCCTCCTTTGAGGTGCCTAGGCACACCTACTAGTTGAAAACCTCATTGAGGCAGCTAGTAGGCCTAAAGAAAAAAGAAAAAAGTGAAAAAATGAAAAATAAAAAATGTATTTTTCCCATTTTTCTCTCTCTAATGAATGTAGGTTCTCTCCAACCTTTGCAAGCAGCAAAAAATCAAGTTGGCACCAAAAGGAAAAGTTGGTCAAAACCCTAGTCAAAGGAAGTCAAACTTGGACTTCCTCCTCCTTTTCTCATATGCTCCAAAAGGACCAAGGTCATGTCAATTCATCAGCCTCATCCATTTCCAACATCCACCCATGATTTTCAATGTTTTCTCATTCTTTTCCTCGTTGTCCTAAAATGCTATAGGAAACCATGTTTATTCTACAGGAAACTCTTGTTTTTTAGTAGAAAATTGTTTTTTCTATATCTTGAAAACCGCGCATCCATTTGCCGATTTTTTTAAAGGAGAGATGCATATATATGATGTTAACATGCTCAAGGAATTTTAGCAATTTCTGGTGCACACTTAGTGAGAAATCAACCTCCATAACCTACAACCATTTCTTATTTTTCTCTAGATTCGTATATCCAATTGTCGAGAACTTTTATGGGGAGGTGCATAAGGACGATAGTAATATTCTAAAAAAACCTTAGGTCAATATGGTTTACTGTTTGAGATATATTCCTATAACAAGTCTGCTACAAGGGGGTTGTCCTGAAATGCTACAAGAAGTCATGTAGATTCTACAGCAAGTGGATCTAATTTGAGGAAAGGGCCAAAATATAATTTCTTATGTAGAGAAGGTTGAGAGAGGTCCCCCAACACCACTTCCATCACTTATCCACTCTATCTAGCCAAATTCATCCACAAATTCCACTATGCCTTACATGAAAAAACCAGAAAAATTTATGTCATCAACTTTTCCACCACCTACACCATCTATGGATGATCGTAACCTTGTCCTTATACCTCCTATGAATTTCCATAAATCCCACATGCATTAATGATGTCTATAAGAGGAATTAAATGGTTTTTATAGGAAGAGGATTCCTTTTGTAGTAGCCTATACAGTAACATCGAAACTCAACATCAATTATTTTTTCAACCACAGAGCAGAATATCCATCCACCTTGAGCATCATGAAGCCATTTCTGAAGTTGAGAAGAGCACACCCTTCATAGGAAGCAATCCATCCACTCCACAAACAGAATATTGAACATTGGGAAGAAGATTTCACACACACAAAAAAAATATTAGGCAAAGAATCATCATGCTATGAAAACTTGTTTAGAAGCAAAATCATCAACTACAACACTCACATCATGGACATCTTAGTAGCAAAATTTTATCCATATATGTGAAGAAAAAACAACAACAAAAAAAACAACCCTATAAGACCTCCATATTCAATATTATCAGCAATAGGACCTCAAGCAGATTATCACATGCAGCTTCAAGATCATGAGTAGCAGCTTCAGAACCACCAAATGCAACTTCAACGGTCATATCAGCAGCCTCAATATCACCTGCAAAAACACATCAAGGGTAAGTATAAGGTATGCAATCATCTAAACCTTTTTTCGAATCTATTCTAGATTAATAAAACATTAAAAGTGTGAGAAGGAAAGTTTTCTATAACTAAAATTAGTAGTGGAGCAGCCTCGACCCTATCTAGCAATTAGCTTCACTTTTCCACCAAGACACACACACATGTGGGAGAGGAACAAGAAAAAAGTAAATAAGACTTGAGAAAGTGGGTAGTAAGCAGTTAGGTGTGATGGAAGACAAGGAGTGCCAGGGGGTAACTCAGGGTGAACTCAGTTAACAAAAAAATAACTACATTTAATTTTCATGCAATGAAAAAAACAATTTGGACCCACCGCTTCTTGGCATGCGAAATAGAGTTGCTATAGGAAAAATACGGTTGCTACATGAACAAAATTTTCTACAGTAAGTTGATACAGGAAAAAATAGATTTGCTACAGGAAGTTAACCAAGACAAATTTTGTTGATCCAAGGGTGGTTTTAGACCCATAGGAGCATTTTTCTTCCTCTCTTCTCTCTCTTCTACTTACACACTCTAAGGTAAACTCCATCATGAACCCATTCGCTCATTTCACCTTTCAAATAGGCAAAAAACTCCATTTTTACTCCTGACTGTAGTTGCTACAGGAGAGTCCTAGCAGCTACAGGATTCCTGTATCATTACAGGAAACCTTGTAAATGCTACAGGAAACTTATCTACAAGGAAAGTAGCTCTTTCAAATGTTTCTAAACTTCAAAAAGAGCATGATAATTTATTTTCTTGCTTATACCTACCACTCATAACCCTCACTTCACTCCATGCACAAGGATTCACTCCCTAAACCCTATGTTGTGCCACTAGCATCTAGATCACCTATACCTTGGCATGGGACCTCTCCCCTTACCTCTCCATCATTCCAATCATTTCATCACTCCATCCCTAACCTCCATAAACCATTTCCCCCCATCTCTAAGAAATATGGAGCCCCAAGAAGCAGAGAGAAGACTGCTACAGGAAGTTGAAAATTTCATGTAGAAATTATGTATATGGCACAGCAAGGTCAAAATCTGAGGATAAGTTGATGAATATGGCTTCAAAGTACCACCAACTGACTCCAGGAGGATGAAAAAACTAGCAAGGGCACCTAAGGACCTCCATGCAGCACCTGCAAGGAGAAAAAAAAAAAAGGGGTTAAGCAACTCACTTAGAAACAAGTTGCTAACTCAGATAATACATTAAAGAAAAACACAACAAGAGAAAGATAGCCATGGCTATTACCAAACTCCAGCTCCCTACACCTGATAATTTTTGCAACCCCCCAGCAACAGCCACAAACAAGGCCCTGACTTTTCACACCATTACAGTTGAAGAATCACTTGAGAGAAAGAAGCAAACTGAACCTACATATCAGTAGGAGGAGCATCACATGGACCAATAAACAGATAATTAAATAGGCCAGCATACATAAAGAACCACAAGGCAAGGAGGATGAATAGGTTGCTTAGAGGACAAGCAACAGTTTCAGTAGGGGGGTCTGATGGACCACTAAATTAGACATAAATTAAGGCCCATATAAAATTTATTAGGCACATAAAAGATATATTAAATCTCTCCTTCTACACTTAATAAAATTTTTTTAAGCTTTAATATTTTCTTAGGAAGGTTTAGAGATAATTGCATATTTGTGCCTAATATTATTTATTGTTGAAGGATATTGTAAGAATATTGGGAAAATTATGGAGATAATTTAGGGAATTACTCCCTACTAATGGAGGATAAATATTTAATAATAAATGAACAAAATATCATAAAATAATTGAGAAATTTTGGAGAGAATTTGGAACTCCGATGATTGATAAAATCTAGGAATGTGTTCCCTATCATTTACTGCAAACCCCTACTATTGGGAACCAAATCCACTATTAGAGGGATTTTTGAGGGGAAAGCTTCCTCCTTTCAAGTATAATGCTTCCACATAATTTTTTATAAGTACAAATTCAAATTGGCCTATAGGGACATGGATTTTTTAGTCTTATTATGGAGAAAACTTGTTTTCTGGGAGCTCCTTTTCTTGCAGGGATGTACTTGGACTAATTCAATAATGAAGATTGGAGTCATTTTTAGCTTCTAGGGCTTGTTTTCTTCCATAATACTCTAATCCTCCTTGGTCTTGGCCATCCCAAGAGCATCAAAACCCTCTTGCACCATTTATTTATGTTCTTTTCACTTCTTATTCACATGCATCTCAGTTTTGTTTTGCATATTTTTGCATTTAGTATTGTTTCGTTTCTTGCTATAGGATTGAGTTAAATGATTGAAGTGAGTTATTTTTTAGGTTATTTATAGGATCAAAATAATTATTCATACTGAGAATAAATTTTGAATGTCATATTAATCATTAGGCTACTTGGATTTGGTTACTAGTACACGAATATGAGATTTCTAGAAATGCCTTGTAGCGAAATAGTAGTAAATTTCTGATATTTTTTAGAATGGGTTAATGAGCTTCATTTGAATTGATTACACTTGGATTAGGTCATAATAATGTTAAATTTAATAAAAAAATTAACCCCATTTCATTTTCACTTGATTAGGTTAGGCATTTGACATATTAACTAGCTCACTAGTTCTTGAATTTCAATATTTTAGAGTAGTAATTTTCTGTTATTTTTTAGCACATGACAGGGTTATTTTGGAGTGATTCCACTTGGAATGGAGACCTAAGAAATCATAATTAATAAAAAAAAATTTCTCATCCAATTTTCATTTAATTTACTTAGTCATTCGGTGATTTATATCCAAAATAGAGTTTCATGTAGAAAAAACAGGGTTTCTTGTAGCACTCTTGTAGCATGCGTAAACTCGACCATATTTGCTCCCAAAGATCACTTTTTGTCTCTTAGGCTTGAATACTGACCCCTAGGATCTAAATACATGATTGAGGAAGAATAAACACCACTCAGGACATTCATTTTCACAAATTAGATTAATCCTTTTTATTTGAATTCATGCTCTTATATTTTTCAATTACAAATTGTTGTTCTTTCCTAGGATTAATTTATTTTCAAAGAAACACTTCCACTTTTGCAATTATTTTAGGCTTTGATTTCATGACATTCACATCATTACATCAGATCAATAAAACAAGGACACATTGTATGTTTCACATATAGTACCGATACCTCTTAAGTTTGTACAAACCCCAGGTTGATAATTAAAGTGGTAGCCTTCGGAGTTGCAGCATTCTTGTTGCAATACTAAGGCTCATCACTCCCTTTTCTGAAAATTATTTATTTTTCACACATCCCCAAGTCCATACATTTATTTCTCTGTAATTGGATACTTTCTTAAAAAATTATCACATTAAAAAAACATGATGACTTAGGGTTTGTAGCTATTTGACGCATGGTGACTTAGGGTTTCAATTTCCGTTAAAGCCATTCCTCCATAATGGATTGGTGATCATGATATTTTCATCGATTTACAGTCACCAAAAAAATGACTTTCAACTCCAACACTTTAAATATAATATGTTTGGAGTCTCCACCAATACAAATTCTACGTAACGAAGTTGATGGATTGATAGCATGGCTTGTTATGTCTCTGTATCTGTCCACAATACATCTTTCATTTGAGAGAGTAGAAAGTTAATCAAACGAACAATATTGTTGCAACAGATTAATAAACAAGACAATATTACCCTAATTATCTGTAGAGGTAAGTTATATTATCAATTTTATAATATCTTAGAGAATTAAAGTGACGTTTTTTTTCACCTAAATTTAAATCAATTGCAAATTTCGAAATATTTTGGAAATTTAATGAATATAAAAAAAAATAAAACCTTCTATTAATATTTACAAAATAATTCAAATTATGCAATTAAGTTTAAAGAATCATTCCTTAAAATAGTCGTTCTTTTCCGCAATTTATTGCCTCTCCTCTTAGTCAGTTGAATAGAAATATGTCGAGTCGAATAGAAATAAGAGTGCATCTTTATGACATTCATCTTCATTCCTTACAAAATTTCTCACTATGATTTCTTTATTTTTGTCACTTTAAACATGATATTATCAATAAAGTTTTAATAAATATTTGTGTTTAATAATGATAATAATAAAATATTATAAAGAGGATGAATAACATAAATAATACTTGGTGTGCTGAGTGGCTTAATGCAGAAAAGGACCGCTTCACATGTTTCATTTCCATTTGAAAATTAATTCCTTTAAATTAAAATAATTTCATGTGTGAGAAATAAATTTTGTGTTCCTTGCTCCGCACACACATTTTCGTTGCACACCCTTTCTCTCGCACATACCTATTTTTCCATGCATCATCTATTTCACACACAAATCCAACTTTGTATACTTACTTTTCTACAAAACTACTTCTTCACTTGGATATTTTTATGCATAAACTATCGTGGATATTCCACTAGACATTTCGTCATAATATATCTAATAAAATTATACTTAAAAATACAAGATCTACACTATTGCAGTTTTATTTCTCTATAGATTTATAGATATGTAGATTATTGTTAATAGTGTGTAAATGTTAATTAAAATTACGTAGAAAACAGAGAACATAAAAATAAAATATCACACACATATTTGACACAAGATATGACCTGGGAAACCCTTTCAGAGAAATTTCCAACTGGAAGGTGAGATCGCGTTACTCTTTTTCTCTGAATAGAAAATGTCTTCAAGTACAAAGAAGTATGGCCTATGGCCTATGGGATACTGCAGTGAACAAATCATCTATTTTTCTCTCTCCTTATCTCTCTCAGCTACTCTACTTAGCTATAGAACAAAATTCACTTGAAAAGAATGGAACCTTGTTTCCTCCTAATGGCTCGATTATAACACAGCCCGATAGCCCACTAGCAGTTAGGCTTGACTTTATAAACTCTTAAACAAAGTTACAATATGGACTCTTATAGAATCTTATTCATCATGGTCACATGGCTAGCCCATTTTCCATGAGAAATTATGGTCAAATTAGCTTCTTCTCGAATTATGGTGGTTGAAACAGGAAGGTCAACTTCTATGTGGTATAACTTTTTCATACAAAATATGATTGAGGTGATGCTTATGCCATGGGAAAGGAATTTGTGTCTAAAATAGGAATGAAAGGTGATTCTCTAAAGGGATAAATTTTTACACCCAAAAACCATCATTTGATGCATCAAAATGCTCTTAGAAGGTTTCAAACCCCAATTTGTAAAACTAGGTCCCACTGGTAAAAATGGTCCTAAGATTTTATTCCTCCACCTTCTCCACTTTGAAACCATCGAGATGAATAAAATACAATATAATGATCCAATATATAGCACACCCCCCCATTTTTGGAGGATTTTGGTCCCCAAAAGATTCTATTAAATGAGGTGAGGAAAATTATCCTCGACCTTCTATCTGGTGTACCATCTAGTTTTTCCTAGAAGTTGTCCTTTCAACCCAATATACCAAAGGTCATGTTTCCCCCGTTTTTGGGTTTTGGACCTATTGTAAAAATTGTATCATCTAACAATTTTTCCTGAGAATTTGGTGTCAAATTATCCATAAAAGGTGAGGCATGTTCCTCTTTCTGATATAGCATGGAAGAATCATAGAGTTTTAGATTCTCTACATTCACAACTGAGTAAATGTGCATATATGGTGGTAAACTAAATTGATAGGAATTATCACCCACCTTTTATAGTATCTTGAAGGGGACATACCTCAGAGCCTTGATTTTCTTAACAGGCCCCTGTAGCCTCTCCTTCTTCAACTGTATGTTGGAAATACTAAGAAGGGGGTGAATCAGTGTTTCTTTTCAATTGTTAATTTTACTAGTTAGATCACCTATATTTAGAACACAAAATGAACAATAAGAGTAAATTATTTTATTAATTTATTCTTTACAATAAATCAAGTACAATATATGTAGGGCTCCAACCCTAGATGAAGACACCAATCTTCAATCTCCCAGGCTCCAACCTATATTTTCCAAGCCCCGACTTGGTCTTCCAAGGCTCCAACCTTATCAATTCTGAGGCACCAACCTCAAGGGCTCCAACCCTATATCTGGTATAGGCTCCAACCTGGTCTCTTGAGGACTCCTATCCTCTAGGGCTCCAACCCTATCTTCCAAGGCACTGACCTTGTCTCTATGAAGCTCCAATCTCTTAGGCTCCAACCCACAACTTCACTTCATCAAAATATCTTTGGTTATTCTTCACAGATCCCAAAGTTTTCTTCAACGAGCCCTGTCAATCTTCACTTAGCCTTCCTTGTAGTCTCCACATTACGTCATCAATGAAAACCTTTTCTTCGTAGAAGGTGTCACTGCTACTCTTCATCGTACCCAAACAATTTCTCCAAGTTACCTCATGATGGTTTCAATGCATCATGGTCTAAAATAATTTCTCCAAGATTAGCTTAAGGCTTCTCAACAATATGTCCTCAGTAAGTTGCACTAAGTCTCAAGGACACCACCAAATAATTCATTAAGTGCTTCACAATGTCTTCAATGTTCCAATGTCTATTGCCTGAAGTCAACACAAGGGTTCTTCTATTATGCTCTAGCAATGCTTCAAACAGGTTGCTTCTAGATTTCCTCCAAGACTATTGTAGGGTCTGTTGCACAATGGTCTTCAAGTCTACTTAGAGGTCTATGAATTTTCTTCAAAATGACTGCTTCAGAAAAACAATTCTTCAATCTTGTCTCCAACAAGACTATCTTCAAATTGGATTCAACAAGCTCTTCAAGAGTAGCTCCAAGGGATCTCCAAGATTCTCTGGGAGCCTCAAATGGTATGCAAAAAAATTATTCAAAGGTTGGTCCTATATTTCAATTTTGTTCCCTAGAGAAGACTCCAAGGTCTGCTTTACAAGATTTATTCCAAGTCTTACCAAAAACAAGGTCAATATATTTTATCAAATCAGGTCAAGAACTGCTTTCAAAGTCTTCAAAAGTGACTGTCTCCCAAATCAACTTCTGCTACAGGTGGCCTTAAAGAAATGAGTCCTTCAAAACTGCTTCAAGTCTGCTTCAAGCTTCAAACTAATCTAGAACACAGGTCCGAACTCCAAAGCACAGGTTTGAATTGTTTAAGCCACAGATCAAGCCTCTACAAGCCTCAGTTCACTGGTTAAATGTTCAGTCTACAATCTTGACCCTTCAAGCTTCAAATACGAGGCTTAAATACACTTCACAGGCTGTATTGGCCTTCTTCCTACAATTGCACCACCCTACAGGAGCTCTGAAACATCCACAGAACAGTCCTCAATTATTGTCATAGGTTCTTGCAAATTTGAGCTTCAAAAGATGACTTTTCCTAAAGTTTGAACATCACAAATGTAAGTCTGTCCGTAATTTCTGAAGTGGATTGTCGAACAAAGAAAAAAAAATAAACAGTAATTTATCCTTTCAAAAATATACCCAAATTGTAATTTTTTTCTTCACCTCGGGCTTCTGTAACTACTGTGTTTCTTCACCGGAATTTTATGGCTGGAATGATGTGTCTAATTTCATATATATACTGGTTTTACCTCCAACAAAGAGACATGTCTCTTGAGGGAACATCACAGTCTACACAAGTTGGCTCAAGTCGGCTAGGAAAAAATAATATTTTTTTCAACTTATAAATTCAATGTCTCACAATCTAGGAGGAGTTTTGAGGTGTGTAATAGCTCGTTAGAAAGGGAAAAATATCCTTTACAAGATGATGTCAATTTCATCGTTGGGTGAGGTCATTTTCCCATCAAGAAAATTATATTTTTGAAACTGTCATTTTTATTTTTCATGGAAGCCATTAGGATTTTATTTTTAGGTATTTAATTTTTAGGGCTCCTTCATCATAGACTTAGTCCATTAAGTTATTAGGATTAGATCTTCTTCATGACCTTCAAAAATAATCATTATCATGAGTCAAGTCATTTAGGCTTTGGGGCTTCTTCATCAAGAATAAGGATGTCATATAGTAGGAGTTTCATGGTAAGCCTTCTTCTTTATCATAGATCATACACTATGAGCATCTAGAATTTCATTAATGCACTCATGTACTTAGGGTCAAGTCAAGTATAAGGTTTAGGTCTCCTAGGGTTTGCATGAGGTTATGGAAACAATACAAGAATATTTTCCATCTCAAACAATGCCATATTGACATCAATGACAACCTTGATTAACAATCTCCCCCTTTGTCATCGATGGAAATATTCTTGCCCTTCTAATCTCTCTCCCCCTTTGACATCAATGGAAAATGGGGTGCCCAAATACTTCCCCTGTCAAGTTGCTTCTTTTCTTCATGAATTGTAGTCCTTCATAGGTATGTTACTCCCCCTGCCATGGTGCTTTTTATTCTAGCAATATGTTCTATGATAGATGTGTTTGTATTTCTTCATGTGATGCACCATCTCCCCCTGTCTTCACAAATTCCTTTAGCTCATGAAGAATTTCTCACCTTGTTTGATCAAGTAGAAGGCATCATCATAATATCATGTTTTTCTTCAATGGAGTTACTTCCAAGAGATGATTTATCAAGATTGTACATGTGTAACTCATCAAGGATTCCATAGGGCCCACTCACGGATCACTTTCTACAAGAATACTCAAGAATCACAAACTCCCCCTAACTATATGCATGGTCTCTTTTTGGTAGGGTTTCACCATAAAATACTTGGAATATCAAGGATGACTTCATCTAGTCAACAACATGTGTTGTTTGCTGGAGTGTTCAAGAGAATTCCGGATTCAACTTGTTTCCTTCTCCATAGTTGTGTAACTTTCTTCTTTGGCATGGTTCTAGCTTGTGCAGGGGCCCAAGTCAAGTTAAAATCGCGTGCCATATGTCCAATGTTATGGAAATTGGAGCACTCTATTTTGTTCATGAATAAGAAATCATGAATTCTTCTTGAAAATTTTCTTCGAGGAGATTGACGGGGACCATTATATTTGTCTTTTTGATATGCCCTACAGTATTTTTCCATGTGCCCAAAGTTTGTACAAGAGTAGCAATAACCAAGAAATATACTTTGGTACCTTAGAGATGGAGTTTCCCTTGATGTACTTCTAAAGTCTTTTTGCCTTGGGATTTTTTGATGATATTCATTGCCTTTTGTATTCTTGACACCATCTGCAAGTCTCCTTGGAATAGAATTTCTTCTGTTGTTGTCCTGATTCTTCTCCTTGCCCTTGCTGGAATTGGGAGCATCAACATTTCTTTCTAGGTTCCTCACATCTTTATTGTTTGAAGCATTATCATTCTTGATTGAGGATTCACCTACATAGCCAAGACCTGATTTATCAATGGGATAACTTTGCTGACTTAGGATGTCATCTAGGGTTTGAGAGATTTTCAAGTTTTTGTTCATCAATTCAACTTCCTTTTCAAGAAAGACAATTTCTCCTTTCAACTTTTCACAATCTTCATCTTTCATAAGTAGTTGATTCTTCATTTCTTCCATCATACTTTTTGCTTCATGTGCTTCAATTTTAAGGGAGATGATATTTGATTTCATTATGAACACTTCTTCATTCTCATTTGCTAGACTGCTCTCCATTTCTTCTTTTATTCTTGTAGCTTCACATGTTTCGGCCTTGAGAAGATTGATGTCTGATTTTAGTTTCAAGATTTCTTCATCCTTTTTGTCTAGTTGGCATATCATGGTGTTTCTCTCCTTTTCTGCTCCATTAACTTGTCCTTCTATGAATGAAAAATTTTCCATCACCTTCTCAGCTCCTTGTGCTTGTTTCCTTGCTTCTTCTAGTTGAGATCTAAGAGTGGAGACCTCTTCCTTGTATTGACCAATCTCTGCTTCAAGATTGTTCAAGCTCTTAAGTATTTGTTCAAGGTGGCTTGACAAATTTTCTTCCATTTTATTTGCCTTATCCAATTGATTTTTCATAGATATTATTTCTTCATGATGCTTTCTTTTATTTTGATGAAATTCCTCTTTAAGTTTGGAAAGCTCCCCCTCTCTTTCTTGTACTTGAAGCTTGACAAAGTCAACTTCCTTCCTTGTCTTGTCTTGGTTACCATCTTGTGCTTTCTTCTTAAGTTCATCATTTTCCTTTTTCAAACTGTTAATATCTTCCATGGACTCCATAAGTTTATTCAGAAGATCTTCTTCAAAGTCTTCTTTGTTCTCTTCATCTTCTAGGTCTTCTTTAGCCTTGTTGACGTCTCTTTTATCTTTAGCTTCCTTGGAAAATTCTAGACTTATTTCTTGTTTTCCATCATCTTCTTGAATAGAGATAATTGTCAACGCTCCTTTTGAGTGAAGATCATGAAGTTTTTCCCATATGACTTTTGCTGATGAACATTTTTCAAAATTGGCCTTCACAGAATTTGGTAACCCATTCAAAATTTCCTTCATTTCTCTTGTATTATACTCCTTGGATTCTTCATCCATCGTGTCATTAGTAATCACTGATTTCCAGACTTCAACGCCTTGAGTCTTCAAGAAATTCCTCATTCTTGCCACCCATATATCAAAATTTCCATTGAACAATGGAGCCTTCGCAAATTGATTTACTTCAATTTCAATGTTTTAGGAAGACACATCTTTAGAAGGATTGGAGACTTTCTTCCTTGGCTTTTCCATTTGTGTTCTAATGATCAACCTTCAAGCTGTTAGGCTTTGAGTGTAGGTACTGGCTCTGATACCAATTGTTGGAAATACTGAGAGGGGGGTGAATCAATATTTCTTTTCAATTGTTAATTTTAACAGTTATATCACCTATATTTAGAACACGAAATGAAAAATAAGAGTAAATTATTTTATTAATTTATTCTTTACAATAAATCAAGTACAATATATGTAGGGCTCCAACCCTAGATGAAGACACCAATCTTCAATCTCCCAGGCTCCAACCTGTATTTTCCAAGCACCGACTTGGACTTCCAAGGCTCCAACCTTATGAATTCTGAGGCACCAACCTCAAGGGCTCCAACCCTATATCTAGTACAGGATCCAACCTGGTCTCTTGAGGACTCCTATCCTCTAAGGCTCCAAACCCATCTTCCAAGGCACCAACCTTGTCTCTATGAGGCTCCAATATCTTGGGCGGCTCCAACCCACAACTTCACTTCATCAAAATATCTTTGGTTATTCTTCATGTCTCCCAAAGTTTTCTTCAATGAAAACTGACAATATTCACTTAATCCTCATTGTAGTCTCCACATTACGTCATCAATGACAACCTTTTCTTCGTAGAAGGTGTCACTGCTGCTCTTCATCGTACCCAAACAATTTCTCCAAGTTACCTCATGATGGTTTCAATGCATCATGGTCTAAAATAATGTCTCCAAGATCAGCTTAAGGCTTCTCAACAAGTTGTTTTCAGTAAGCTGCACTAAGTCTAGATTTCCTCCAAGACTGTTGTAGGGTCTGTTGCACAATGGTCTTCAAGTCTACTTAGAGGTCTATGAATTTTCTTCAAAATGACTACTTCAAAAAAACAAGTCTTCAATCTTGTCTCCAACAAGACTATCTTCAAATTGGATTCAACAAGCTTTTCAAGAGTAGCTCCAAGGGATCTCCAAGATTCTTGGGAAGCCTCAAATGGTATGCAACAAAATTATTCAAAGGCTGATCCTCTATTTCAATTTCGTTCCCTAGAGAAGACTCCAAGGTCTTCTTTACAAGATTTCTTCCAAGTCTCACCGAAATCAAGGTTAATATATTTTATCAAATCAAGTCAGGAATTTCTTTCAAATTCTTCAAAAGTGATTGTCTCCCAAATCAACTTCTGCTACAGGTGGCCTTAAAGAAACAAGTCCTTCAAAACTGCTTCAAGTTTACTTCAAGCTTCAAACTAATCTAGAACACAGGTCCAAACTCCAAAGCACAGGTTTGAATTTTTTAAGCCACAGATCAAGCCTCTACAAGCCTTGGTTCACTAGTTAAATGTTCAGTCTACAATATTTACCCTTCAAGCTTCAGATACGAGGCTTAAATACACTTCACAGGCTGTACGGGCGTTCTTCCTATAGTTGCACCACCCTACAGTAGCTCTAAAACATCCACAGAACAATCCTCAATTATTGTCATAGGTTCTTGCAAATTTGAGCTTCAAAAGATGATTGTTCTTAAAGTTTTAACCTCACAAATGTAAGTTTGTGCATAATTTTTTAAGTGGACTGTCCAACAAAGAAAAAAAAACAAACAGTAATGTATCCTTTCAAAAATATGTCCAAACTGTAATTTTTTTCTTCACCTCGGGCTTCTGTAACTACTGTGTTTCTTCACCGAAATTTTATGCTTAGAATGATGTGTCTAATGTCATATATATACTGGTTTGACCTCCAACGAAGAGACATGTCTCTTGATGGAACATGATAGCCTACACAAGTTGGCTCAAGTCAGCTAGGCAAAAATAATATTTTTTTCAACTTATATATTCAATTTCTCACAATATAGGAGGAGTTTTGAGGTATATAATAGCTCGTTAGAAAGGGAAAAATATCCTCTATAAGATGATTTCAATTTCATCCTTGGGTGAGGTCATTTTCCCATCAATATAATTATATTTGTGCAACTGTCATTATTATTTTTCATGGAAGCCATTAGGATTTTATTTTTAGGTATTTAATTTTTAGGGCTCCTTCATCATAGACTTAGTCCATTAAGTTATTAGGATTAGATCTTCTTCATGACCTTCAACAATCAGCATTATCATGAGTCAAGTCATTTAGGCTTTGGGGCTTCTTCATCAAGAATAAGGATGTCATATAGCAGGAGTTTCATGGTAAGCCTTCTTCTTTATCATAGATCATATACTATGAGCATCTAGAATTTCATTAATGCACTCATTTACTTAGGGTCAAGTCAAGTAGAAGGTTTAGGTCTCCTAGGGTTTTCATGAGGTTAGGGCAACAATACAAGAATATTTTCCATCTCCAACAATGCCATATTGACATCAATGACAGCCATGATTAACACTGTAGCCATACTATGTCTCCCAACTTGAATAATTTTTGTATTCTATGTTTATCATGCCTAGCCTTATATTTTTCATGTGACTTATGCAGTGCCTATTGTACTTGTATATGTATATTCTCAATCTTCTCTATAAATTTTTCAACCCTCAAGGTGTCTTCTATAAGATATTATCTCACTCCTTATTGTTGCCCATATGAAATTGCCAAAGGTGAATATGGAAAATATCCAAAAAAAAATTCAAATAGGGACTTTCTTTTAGAAGTATGCATAGATTGTTTATAAGAATGTTGTATATGTATTATATTTTCATCCCAAGCCTTTGGATGCTTCTAGTTGTATACTCTTAGAAGATGCACCAAAGTCATGATGACTACATTTTTCTACACATCTCTATGTGGATGGAATGTGGTAGATATCTTCAACTTTGTGTTCATATTCTCCCACAATGTAGTCCAAAATACACTGAGAAATATATGTTCCTTGTCTAAAATGCTGCCCCTTGCTATCCCAAAGTACACCTAGACCTGTTCAAAGAAGAAGTTTCATGTTTCTTTCCCACTAATGGTATTTTTATAGGGAATGAGAACACACATCTTGTTGAACCTGTCAACTACCACAAATAGGTATTCATGTCTCTTCTTGGTTGTTAGTAAACCTCCCAAAAATTCCATGGAAATATTTTCCCAAGGATGAGTGGATATAGGTAAGGGATGATATAGACCTTGTTTCATATTGCTAGGCTTGTTGGTAAAACAAAGCATGCATCCTCTTATAAACCTAGCTACATTTTCTTACATATTGGGCCAATACACATACCTCTTCAATTTGACCATGGTCTTCCCTACACCAAAGTTCCTTGAAACCTTGGAGGCGTGAGCCTCTCTAATCAATTGCAATCACTCACCTTTAGGAACACATAGCTTATCCAGCTTGTAGAGTGATCTTGATTAGATAATTATATTATTTTTCATCCATATCGATGCATTTGGGGTGGAAAAAGTGGAGGAATCATCTCACAGGATCGTTTTTACAGATGGAACCCAATTTGGTGAAACAGGGTTTGAAACCTTTTGGGAGTGTTTTGAGGCATTAGATGAAATTTTTGAGGGGTAAAAATTTTCTAATTAATTGAATAAAACTTTCATGTTGTTCTACACAGAGATATCTTTCCAACGGTGCAATAAGAATGTCAATCGGAGTTTGTATGCAAAAGTTATGCCACTCAGAATTTGACCTTTATCTTTTCACACCTATAATTTGGGAAGATGTCACATCAGCCCCCCTTATTCATGGAAAATGGGATATCAACATGATGAAAGTGTAAAATACTCTAGAAGAGTCTATATTTTAACTCTAGTTAATATTTTATGTAGTCAAACTTAACTACCGGTAGACTATCAGGCTATGTTGTAACCAGGCCACTAGGAGGAAGAGGAATTTCCATTATTTCGTGAGAATTTCTTTCCATACCTGATAAAAAATAGCCAATAGAGATAGGAGGTATAGCACAAAGATAGTATTTGTGCACTATAGTGGCCCACAGGCCACAGGACTTACTTCTTTGTACCTACATCCATATTTCCAGATAAAGAAAGAGAAAGAAGAAACCTCATTTTCCAACTGGGGTTTATCCTAAAAGGGTTTCTCAAAGCATATTTTGTGTCTTAATTTTGCGTGAGTTTATTTTCTGTCTCTATTTTTCGACATAATTTTCATTCGCATGCATGAACTAATTACAGTAAAATCTACATATCTAGTAGTTTAATAAAACCGTTCTAATGAATTTTCCAGTGGAATATCCATGGTAGTTTAGATATCATATTAGTATTAGAGCCAGGTTTCCTTGGGTATTTTTTGGATTTTTCATGGGATCTAGGTCGATCGATCAAAAGTCATAAAACCCTAATTATGGTCGATGAACATGTAAATGACCCTCATGATCTTGTAGAGGTGAGATTTTAGTGGCTAGAACAAAAATTCATGGATATAAACTGCAGTGTAAACCTCTTCATGGTAGCCCTAAGCAATAAGATGGGGATATTTGTAGAATATGGGGCTTCAAATGCAAAGGAAAAATCAAAAGGGGGATCGGGAGATCGAGAAGAACTAGAGAACCGGTCTAAGAAAGCATCCAGAAAATATCAACTCGATTCAAAATATAAGTATCAGTCCCTATTAAAATGGAAGAAAAATTCGATGTCAAGTCATACCATGGAGAGATCGACACTTTAAATTTGAACCACTGGTTGCAGCAATTAGAAGTTTATTTCAGCGTCCATCAGATTAAGTAAGGGAAAATATTTATCATTCGTGCAGCTGAAATCAGAGGGTCATTCACTGACTTGGTGGGAGATCCACACTAAACCCCTTAGGTTAGAGGGAGAAGCTCCAGTGACTAAGTGGGAGGATTTAAAAACCCTAATAAAGTCACAGTTTTATCCCATTGGGTATGTGGAGGATTAGTGGATCTGATGGAATTACTTTAGGAAAAATTCGAGCCAAAGCTTGTAGGAGTACACCACAGAATTCAGAAAGATGGCTATAATTTTGGGTATCTCACCAAAGAACCCATATGTACTCCTCAAGTATTTGGGGGGTCTGCACTTCCATCTGTGTGAGCAAGTGATGTTGTTCAAACCCAAATCAGTGAACGAGGCTTCTGCACAGGCATAATACCTAGAGAACATACGCCTGAAGAGAGCGCAATCAAGTAGATCGAATTAGAAGGAGCAACAAGATGATTCTAAGGAGGTAAAGAAGAAGAAAAATGGGGGAAAATATAAAAAGACAGAAGCCATAGAACACAAGTGAAAATATCCTAGAAACCACTGCAACCACTGCAACATTAATGGCCATAGAGGAGAAATGTTGGAAGTTACATCCAAAGCTAAACCTGAAGAACAAGAAGAAAGATAATAGGAAGAATAATTTCATGTCCATTGATTCGAGCAACCAAGTTGAAATTTTATTGGACATAGATGAGAATATTGGTTGTACATCAGTGCAAAAGGAGGTGAAATTGAGTATCCTTCAGCAACAAGAAGAGAAAGAAATTACCAAAATATTCCATATAAAGATATAGGTCAATAAGACAAATATTGATGTTGTGTTTGACTCAGGATCGCACGTGAATCTCATTTCAGTAGAACTTGTCAAGAAGTTGGAGTTGGAATTTCATGATCATCCAAACCCATATCCACTGGGATGGGTAATTAAGGATGTAGAGTTGAAGGTAAATAAACATTGCAAAATTATATTTTTCCTATCAGTGTTGATTTTATTGATGAATTAGATCTAGATGTGGTTCCCCTTGATGTATGTGGAGTCGGGTTGAGGAGTCCATACATGTACATTTGAGATGAAATATTCATGAGGAGATCCAACTAGTAATGGGTCATCAAGGATGGAAAATTGTTCATCATCAATGTACACAAAAGCAAGTCGAAAATTTCACTGGTAAGTAACAACCAAGCCAAGAAATTGATCAATTCAAGCAAGAAGTATGTTTTATTGTTTTTAAGAGAAATTCATTCTGTAGAGGAGTCAATCAGAGGCAAGGCATACCTAGAGGGGTGTACTAAGAAACAGAAACAACAACTGGATTTGTTACACGCATACAGGGATGTGTTCCGAGAGACTAAAGTGTTACCACCTAAGAGGGAAGTGAAGCATGAGATCCATCTATTGCCAAAATCCCCCTTGATAAATACTGGGTTGTACAGGGAGTTTTTTATAGAAGAAAGTGAGGTGAAGAAACAATTGTAGTATTTGCTCGAACAGGGTGTCATTCGACCGAGTGTACCACCATGTGGGTCACCCATAATAATTGTGTCGAAGAAGGATGCCACTTGGCTGATGTGTATAGATTACAAGGTGTTGAAACAAATCACGCTCAAGAGATACCCTTACCTAGGATAGATGATTTTTTGGATTAGTTCCAACAAGAAAAATAATTCACCAAGATAGATTTGAAGTTTGGATATCACTAGATTCGATTCAAAGAAGAAGATACTTGGAATATCGCCATAAAAAATAGGCATGGTTTGTATGAGTGGTTAGTCATGCCATTTGGATTATGTAGTTCCCCAGTTATGTTTATGATATTAATGAATGATGTGTTGCGCCCTCTTATATATTCATGTGTTATTTTATATTTGGATGATATACAGGTATATAGTTCTACCTAGGAAGATCATATTTCAGATTTGACGTGGGTCTTGGAAATTTTGAAGAAGCACCAACTTCTAGAAAATCTCAAGAAGTGTGAGTTTGCATAGCAATCCTTGGTGTATCTGGGGTATGTGATCGATGGAGGAGAGTTGAAGATAGATCCTTCCAAGATGGATGCCATCATGAAATGGTTGGTGCCTACTAATGTTTTTAGGCTCAGGAGATTCATTGGGCCAGCAAAGTACCTAAGGAAATTCTTAGCCTCATTTTCAGCAGTAGCAGCACCACTCCATGCCATAGCAGCAAGTGGAAAGAGTTTCCACTGGGGAAATGTAAATAGAGGTATTTCAAGGAGATAAAGAATAATATTAGTCAAGCATCACTTCTAGCATTACCAAACTTGCAGCAACCTTCGAAAGTGGAGATAGATGCGAGTGTGTATGATATGGGAGTGGTATTGATGAAGGGATGAAGGTTTGTGTGCTACCATTCTGAATTTTTTCATTGGGAAGTTCTTAAATACCATACCTACGACAAGGAGCTTTATGCCATGGTGCAAGTTGTGAATAAGTGGAAGAAATATCTGATGGGAAAGGATACAGTAATCCACACATATCACCACTCGTTATAGTACTTTTAGGCCCAAGGTAAGCTATAACATACCAGGCATTAGAAGTGGTTGGGGTTTTTACATAAATTTTATTTGGTGATCAAGTATAAGAAGGGAAGCACACATAATTTGGCTAACATGATTTCAAGGCCACCCACATCAGATATTACAACTTTGGGGACTCTTATGCACATGGAGCCATTCATCCATGATGCATACAGAGAGGCATATTCAGAGGATGATAACTTCAAGGAGGTGTATCAGCAGTTGCAGATTTAAAGTCATGTGCACGATGGTGATAACACTATTGACAACCATCTCCAGGATGGGTTACTCTACATGCTGGATAAGTTATGTGCTCCTAAAGGTGAGAAATTGCAACTAATTAAATAGGCTCACACCTTCAAGGTTGTAGGGCACTTTATTGTAGGGAAGACCATCGCTAACTTGCAGAGGTATGTGTATTGGCCCAAGATGCAAGAGTAGGTAGCTAGGTTCATAAGAGGATGCATGCCTTGTTGTACCAGTAATCCAAGTAATAGGAAATAGGGTCTATATCATCCCTTACATGTACCTACTCTTCCTTGGGAAATAATTTCCATGGACTTTGTGTGATTTTTACTGACAACCAGGAAGCGACATGACTAAATGTTCGTGGTATTTTATAGGTTCCGAAATAATTTTGTTTTGATGCCTTGTAAAATACCATCAGTGGGTAAGAAGCAGAAAACTTATTCTTTGGACAGGTCTAGATGCACTTTGGGATACCAAAGAGCATCATTACAAATAGGGATACAATATTTCTCAGTGTAGTCTAGACTACATTGTGGGAGAATATGGACACAGAGTTGAAGAGATTTACATCATTCCATCCATAGATATATGGGAAGACATTAGTAGTCATCAGAAATTTGGTGAAGATTCTAAGGGGATACAACCAGAAGCATATCAAGACCTGAGATAAAAATTTGGTATGTATGAAACATTCTTTCAAGATATCAAACCACACTACTATAGGAAAGTCCCCATTTGAATCTTGTTCGGGATATTTTCCACATTCACCATTGGACATTGTATGGGAAACAAGGAGGAATGAGGGAAGATCTTATAGGAGATTCTTTGAGGGTTGAAAATTTTATAGAAAATATTAGGAAGATCCATATACAGGTACAAGAAGCAATGCAAAATTCACAAGATAATTATAAGGCTGAGAATTATCAACACATAATAGAGAAATCACTCAAGGTGGGAGACATAGTATGGTTACAATTGAAAAAGGATAGGTTGTAGGGGCCTGGTAAGAAGGTATAGGTTTTGAGGTATGGTCCATTTGCGATACTGGAAAAGGTGGGTGATAATTCTTATCGACTCATTTTACTACCATATATGTTTTTTTACTTAGTTGTGAATGTAGATAATTTGAAGCTCTATGAGCCTTCCATGCTAGATCAGGAAGAGGAACAAGTCCTACCTTCTATGGAGGATTTGGCACTAGAATCTCAGGCAGAATTTTTAGAATATACAGTTTTATAGAATAGGTCCATAACTACAAGACAGGGGAAACATGCTCTTTGACAGATTACTTTGAAGGGACAACTTCCAGGAAAATATAAATGGTACACCAGAGAGAAGGTGGAGGAAAATTTTCCTCACCTCATTTAGTAGAAGATTTTGGGGACCAAAATCCTCCCAAAATGGGGAGGTATTATCCAAATTGGATCATTATATTATTTTCCATTCATCTAAATGCATTCATAGTGGTAAAAGTGGAGGAATCATCTCACGGGACCATGTTTACCGACGTCACCCATTTTGGCGAAACAGGGTCTAAAACCTTTCGAGAGTGTTTTGAGGTATAAAACGACATTTTTGTGGGTATAAATTTACCACTTTAGTGTAGAACTTTTTCATTTTTTTCTACACATATATATATTTCTAACAGTGCCAGAAGCACATCAATCGGAGTCTATATGCAAAAGTTATGCCACTCTGAAGTTGACCTTCCTATTTTCACACCTATAATTCGAGAGGATGTCGAGTCAGCCCCCATTATTCATGGAAAATGGGCTAGCCATGTGATAATGGTGTAAAATTCTCTAGAATATTTTATATTGTATCTCTAGTTAAGAGTTGATGTAGATAAAATTAACCACTAATAGGCTATCGATTTGTGTTATAACTGGGCCACTAGGAGGAAGAGGCATTTCCATTATTTCAAGAGCATTTTGTTCAATAGTTGAGAAAATATATCCAAGAGGGATAGGAGGTAGAGCACGTAGAGAGGATTTGTGCACTGTAGTAGCCCACAGGACACAGGCCTTATTTATTTTTAACTGCAACCATATTTCTAGACACAAAAAGATAGTGAATCGACCTCACCTTCCAGCTGGGTTTTCTCCCAAGGGGTTTCCTAGAGCATATTTTGTGTATTATGTGTGTATGAGCTTATTTTTTTATTCTATATTTTTGTGCATAATTCCATTCGCATGCATGCACTAATCAAATACAATCTCTCTCTCTCTCTATATATATATATATATATTAATTTAATAAAATTGTAATAGAGTATAATTTTCATATTTATAATATAATATTATCAGATCTATTGTGACGAACTGTCCAGTGGAATATCCACGGAAATGTACAGATCATATAGTAACCCATCATGAATATGGTAGTCAATGGTTTTTTTACCATCATGCACATGAGTCTAACTCTGCAACTATTGATACACCTCCTTCAAGTCCTCATCATCTGGTTATGCCTCTCTATATGCATCATGGGCGAATGACTCCATGTGCATCAGAGTTCCCAAAGTTGTTATGTATAAACATCCTCAAGTCCCATTCTTCTTTGGCACAATGATGATGGGTGACAACATGGCGATGTACTTGGTTGAATGACACCTTGTTCCAGTAGTTGTTGCAATTTGTTCTTCACCTCACTTCTATAAAAGACTGCCTATACAGCCCAATTTTTGGCAATGGGGAGTCCAACCATAGATGTATATCATGCCGCACTTCCCTCATAGGTTGTAACCCTTTATCCTCTCTGAAAAAATCCCTATATGCATGTAGCCATTCTTTTAGTTGTTGTTTCTATTTCTTAGTACACCCCTCTAGGAATGCATTATCCCTTACTGAAACTTTTACAGAATGATTTTCTCTTAAAAACAATAAAACATACTACTTAGTCATGAATATTAATTTGAATCCTATTAAACTGAGTATGATTTTCATTGCATAGAGCTAATATTTTCTAAATAATATCCTAAAAAAATCTCCTTGGAACTGATCAATTTCTTGGTTTTATTGGCACTTACTAGCGAAAATTGTTTACTTGTCTTTTTGTGCATTAATGGTGAACGGTTTTCCATCCTTGATGAGACGATGCTGGTTCTCTTTTCATGAATATTTCATCTCACATGTACATGTATGGACTCCCAAACATGACTCTACATACATCAATAGGAACCACATCTAGTTCTACTTCATCAATAAAATCAACACTAATGGAAATTCTAATTTTCAATTGTTTTGTAACTTTTAGCTATGCGTCCTTATTTACCCATCCTAGTGGATATGGGCTTCGATGATCATGAAGTTCCAATCCCAATTTATTTCCCATCTCTACTACAATGAAATTTTCCTGTGATCCTGAGTCAAACAAAGCATCAATATTTTTCTTCTTAACCTATATCTTTATATGGAAAAAATTGGTCATTTCTTTACATTCCTCTTGTTGAAGGCTACTCATATTCACATCCTTCTACATTGATTTACAAACGATATTCTCATCCATGTTTGAGCTTATCTGAACTTGGTTGCTCGAATTAGTGGCCATGATATTCTTCGTCTTATTTTCTTTCATTTTGTTCTTTGGGTTAACCTCTAGATGCAACTTCCAACACTTCTCTTATGTATGTTCATCAATGTTGCAGTAGTTTCAGTGGTTGTTGGTATATTTACATTGGTGTGTTGTGGATTTCATATTTTTATCTTTTACCACTTTCTACTTCTTCTTCCCCTCCTTATAAGTGTCATGTTTCTCCTTCAGCTTCGATCCACTTGCTTTCCCTTTCTTCATGCTTATGTTCTCTAGGTAGTGTGTCTGTAAGCCATGCCCACTGATTTGGGCTTGAATAACATCACTTACTCTTTTGGATGGTGGTGTAGACCCCAAAAATACTTTAGGAGTATATCTTGGTTCTTTTGGGTGATACCCAACATTATGGCCATTTTTCTGAACATTGTGTTGTACTCCCAATTGCTTTGCCCCAGCTTCTGATTAAATTAGTGCCATCAAATCCAATGGTCCTCTACATACCCAATAGGGTAAAATATTTACTTAATTATGGTTTTTAAGTACTCCCACTTAGTCACTCGAGGCTCTCCCTCCAACCTCAAGGTCTTTCTATGGCTTTCGCACCAAGTTAGGGCATAACCCTTTAATTTTAGCCACGCAAATGAAATATGTTGTTCTTCCTCAATTTGATGGATATTTAAATACACTTCCAGTTGTTGCAACCAATGATTTAGATTCAAATAAATATTATCAACGTGGTATGGTTTGATATTGACCTTTTCTTCGATTTTGAACAAGGGTTGTGATTGATTCACGACACTCGAACTGGGTTGATCTTTTTTGGGTCCTTTCTTCAATTGGTTCTTCATTTCTTCCCAATCTCCTGATCCCCCTTTTGATTTTTCCTCCACATTAGAACCTCAATATTCTCTGATTGTCGAAAGCTTATTTCTAAGGCTCTCCATAAGTATATTTACGTTACAATTTATATTTGAGCCTTGTTGTTCCAGTCGAGAAAACCTCTCCTTTGTAGGATTACGAGGGTTATTCACAAATTCAATGGACATTATTAGAGTTTTACAACTTTTGGCAACACTGATATAGATCCCCTACAGATCTCCACAAAAATAATAAAAGAAACTTTCTATAATCAATAATATTTATAAACTGTCATGGATATTCCATTACAAAGTTTGTTACAATAGATCTGATAGAATCATACTTAAAAATCCAGTATCTACACTATTATAGTTTTATTTATATTTAGATTTTTATGTTTATATATTATTGTTAATAGTGTATGAGTGAAAATTAAAATTATGCATAAAATAGAGAACATAGAAATAAAATCTCACATGCACATTTCACACAAGATACTACTTAGGAAACCCTTTCCAGAGAAAAACTTAGCTAGAAGGTGAGGTCACTCTACTCTCTTTCTATGAATAGAAAATGTTTATAAGTCAAAATAAGTATGGTTTGTTGCTTGTGAGATACTATAGTGAAACAATACTCTCTATGTGCTCTATATTCTATACCTCTTAGCTGTATTTCTCAACTATGGAACAAATGCACTCAAAAGAATGGAACCCCTTTTCCTCCTAGTGGCTCGGTTATAACACACCCTGGTACCATACTAGTGGTTAAGTTTGACTTCCTAAAATATTAACCGAAGTTACAATATACACTCTACTAGAGTGTTCTACATCATAATCATGTCACTAGCCCCTTTTTCATGAATAATAGGCATTGACGTGGTATCCTCTTGAATTATGGTGGTGAAAACAAGAAGGTCAAATTCTGAGTGGCATAAATTTTGCATACGAAATTTGATTGGTGTGATTCTTGTACCCTCAGAAAGGTCTCTCTGTGCAGTATAAGAAAAATTTTGTTTTGCTAAAGTGGAAAAAATTTACCCCCAAAAAATGTTGTTTTATGCCTCAAAACGCTCTCGAAAGGTTTCAGACCCCAATTTTCCAAACTAGGTCTCGCCGATAAAAATTCTCATGGGAGTTGATTCCTTCACCTTTTCCACTCTGGAAGCATCAATATGGATAAAAAACAATAAAATGATCCAATCTTAATCATCTTTTCTTGAAAAAAAATTGTCACTTTAACAAACATTATGACTTGGAGTTCATATCTATCTGAAGCATGATGACTTACGGTACCAATTAATTAAAAGCGTGGTTTAATTTTAAAAATTCACTAATCTATTAGTCTAAATCAAAGCTAATTTGGAAATAATTTATACAATCACAGAGTGTATCACTCCAGATATTATTATTATTATTATTGCTTTGGTTTAAGATGATCAATGAAATAAAGTTACAAATTTGATTGTTAGAAGTGTATTTTGGATGTTATATAATGATATTATGTTTCTAAGTTATACTAGTTAACACATATGGCTGCCACGTTAGTCATATTAAGAAATAATATGGTTATCATATTTCAACTTCTGGATACGACATAATTCCAAATTGGGGCACGAAATGAACATCAAACGAGTGCTTACTATGGTTGATTTGAGTTGCAATGCCTTCATTGGAACTGTGGAATGGCATAGTAGCCAAGGTGGATAGGGAAGGGTTCTGGGAGTCGAACCACTAGCCACCCCACCAAATTACATAGAACATTTGATTAAATTCATGATTTTTTATAAATAAACATGTCTGTCAAATCCCAGGATAATTTCCCGTTGGAAGGGACAAGGATTCAGAGGAGGGAACCAAGAGTTCATACCACCTGTTAACATGGAAAAATCATGCACACTTTTATAATCCATATAACGCCCAAAGTCATCTAGCAGAAAATACTGGTGAACACTTTCTAGCTAAAAACATAATGAAGTACAAAATCAAAAATTATCCAAAGGTTTCAATTATAATATTTACCTGCGTGACCCATCCAAATGCAAAAATTAGTGGTCATGTGGATTTCCTTCGATATTCATGCGGTTAAACAAAAGCCTAAATCAGCAATCTTGGAGCACTTCACACACTTGGAAGATGGGATTCTATGACATATACCAGTCAAGGAAAGTCGATTTTCATTTGACTTGGAGGTATGCATCCTCCAAGGGATCCTATTTTCATACTCATAAGTCATTTTCTCATTAATGAACCAAGAGAGGGAATAGCAGTTCAAAATTATATATAAACAGGCCATTGGAAGACCAATAACAAGACAATGCTATGCTGACAAAATTGCTCCCAAGCAATATTTCATTCCATTGTTGAGAAGAAGAAGTAAAAGCATTCAATGCTAGAAAAATTTCTCCTCGGAAATCCAACACTCTAGTGGGAATAGGATTTCACCATTGAGAGAATCTCCATACTTCTTTAAGAGAGAGGAGAAGCTTAGAAAGATATTGAGGAAAGGAACATCCTTGTTGAGTATTTTTTAAAACCATTTCTCAAATAATTCTCTCCAAGTGTTTTAGTATTCATCTATTGGATCTCTTCAAGATTCATTAGTCAATAAAGGGATCCCTTTTCCATTACATTGTTGACTTGTTTGCTTCATCAAGCATTGTTTATGTGTTTATTTCTTAGTTTTTAGTTTATTTTTGTGTATGCATTTTTTTCACCATTTACAGTTCTTTGTTTTCTCATGTTTTTCCACTAACAAAAACCAATTATCTATATTTTATTTGTAGGGAACAACCAACTACTAAGAATGTGTATTTAGTACCACATAGCAACAAACACACCACTACACAACCCCATCACCCTCATTGGCATCACAGTGGGGGAGGCCTACAAACAAAATGAAATATCAGATTATTCATGCATATCACAACCCTTTATCTTTTAGATTTGTAACCCATGCAGGGGGGCATGGAGTGCTTAACAATTCCCCCTCCCACTTACTGAAGTTGTGGGGGGGGCACACACTCACCCCTGGCCATTGATTCATGGTGGCCAATCTCGGTTGTTGATGGGGTGTTATGGGTGGTTCAACAATAACACCATTTATTTATTTATTTATTTATCCACATATGTGTTGGGATTTACAAAAAATAATTTGATAATAAAACCATTTATTTATTTATTTATCCATAGATGTGCTGATATTTATAAAAAGTGATTCGATAATAAAACCATTTATTTATTTATTTACCCACAAATGTGTTGAGAGTTATAAAAAAAAGATATGTATAGTGGCCAACAAAGTGGCATTAGTAGGTTGGTAAGGTGGTCGGGCCATGTTTGTATTGTGTGGCTAGTGAGGTGGTGGGACATTATAGTACCACATGGCATGTAACTCCCCGGGATGGTGTGGTCAATGACATGGCCAGTCACATGAAAAGGGACAAGTGCTAGGATCAAAAATGTCAAAGTTTATTGGATTTGGTCCATTGTGGGAATTCAAGTTGAAGAATTAGAAATTTCCCTTTTACAAAATCAGTCGTCAAATACTCAATCTTAACCTCTATAGAAGGAATCCACAAAATATTGTTGCACAAATATATCAGTTTTTGTTCATCCACAATAGCCTGTGGCATTTGTAGATTTGGTATTTTATGTTGTAATATTAATTCATGTGCAATCTTGGCTTGTAATAAATGATATAAAATTTAGTAAAATTTCAAATCAATGATTTTAATAAGTACTATTTAGTATTATATTTTGAACTTTTGGTGCAGATCTATTTAAAATTGAGTATCATTTGATCTTTTGTAAAGGAAATTTGTTGGCATATTTTATCATCATTTCAATAAATGAGTTAATTGTTCTGAGTCATAATTATTGAAAGTTAAGGTTGATATCTAATCCTATGATTTTATATTGGTGTCTTTTTTTAGCTATGGAGTTATTCAAATAGATTTTATTTTATGTGATTGATGGATGTGCACACACTAAAATGCACAATCCTACACTTCTAACGAGTCCCTAATTAAATGATTAATGTGTGTGAAACCCAGTTGGAGGTACTAAACTTGAATGAATTGAAGCACAGAACTTCTGAAGCAAAAAAAAACTTCATGAAGATCAGGTTTCAACACATTTACATCGAATTTAAGAAAACAAAAAACAAGTTATCAAAAAGTGTCTCATCTTTGGACCTTGGCACCATCCTCATGTCCAAGCTACTCACCTCTTTCATTTTGATCTCATGTTCTGATCTGGACTTATGCAAGAATGCAATAGAATATATCTATAAACATAAACTCATAGATGTAGCATAAATAAAACTTCATTTCATTACTATCAAAGAACTGCAATAGCGGCTTACATACAAAATGAAAATAAACTAGCTCAGGTGATGGTAGCTTATCTCTTAGAAGAGATGTGGCAGCTACATTTCTCTAAAATATGTTACAATGAGGCTCACAGACCTTTTTTTTATTGAAAAACAATGAAAAACCCTAAACAACTAAAACCATAACCCAAGGAGATGGAACGCCGAGAGTTTGTGGGCCCCGTTGGGATTAGTTCGGCAGCCAACTTCTAGAGGTCGTAACTTGGTCATATTATCTTTGTTTGGTGTGTATGATACCTCATTGGAAGGATATCTTTGAGTAGTACAGGATTTTCCACAAGCCCTTGACATATTCCCTTGCCTATGGTTATTCCTATGACTATGGGTCTGTTGTGGACCTCAAAAAAGCTTCATTTAGGGGGTAAAAACTGCTCCAGAAGTTCAAGACCTAAAAAACTATTAAAAATAGTAAATGCTACTATAAACAAGGAAACTAATGAAACCAACTAGAGGTCTACGTGGAATAGGCAGGTTTCCACCAATATCCACATGCATTATTCCTCCCTCCTTAGTAAGCATTTGGGTCTCAATCACAAACTTCTGATTAGATACATAACTTAGCAATCCATACAACCAAGGACAAATGAGAAACTAGCGAAAACTCTATGAAAATAGTTGCTAACGAAAAAAAATAGGTCGAGGTATGTCATGCTTTTTATTAGTTGTGTTATGGGCACTGCACCATTTCATGCTATATAGTCCACTATTTAGTTCATCCTAATTGCTTGGTCAGCCTTTTTATTCGGGCTTCGAGATTGGGTTATGTTATGAGGTGATATGCATGCATCATAAATAAGGATATATTTTCTCAAATGAGTGGGGCACAATCATTCATCATGGACACACGAAGAACTCAGATACCTTCTCTTCCTACCTCTGCCAACTACTCCCCCCATCTCCCGCTTTTCGTCCCTGGCTTCGTGATAATACAACTTTGGGTAAGGTAATTTTTGGTAGGTTGATAACCATTACAACTTCAGAGGCACTTCTGTAATTAGTGATAAGTGGTACCTGCTATCTTTAGCGACTATGTAATAATGCTCCCCATTCCATATAGAGCCTCCATGATGTGAGGAAATTTATGTTGAACTTGGTCCCTAGCGAACCAATTTCCCTGGTGAAGGAGTTGGCCTGCTTATACAACTCGATATAGTTTGATCCTCCACTACAAGGAAGAGACCCTCTAGCAAAGGTTATAAAGGAGGTTTTTAGTGTTATAAATTTGGCCAAAATTGTCAAAAAAACATTATCTACAACATCTGTTTATGGTTACGGAGGTTTTGGTGGAGCTTTTAATGAAAATTCAACACAACTAGAAAAATTGGGCGGCCGGAGGTTATTACGGATGTTTTTTTCATCGGTGCACTACTAAGGTGTCAATGCATCGATGCATTTCATGTAGAAGGTGACCTAGGGCGGTCAAAGGTGCATGCACCAGGCCGTCAAGGTATAAAACCGCACTAGGCGCAGTGTTGGTGATACAACACACGGGGCCGTTCTAATTGGTCTTGGAATTTGTGTGGTGCCCATAGGTCGTCTCAACGCACCGGTACTTAGAATTATAGAAATGCACCGGTGCGCAGTATCAGAAAAACACACTAATTGTTCTAATTCATATTGGTATTTGTGTGATACCCATATATTGTACAAATACACCGGTGCATAATCTCACCTAAATGCACCGATGTGCAATATCATATAAACACACCAAGATTTATAATTGGTATTGGTATTTGTGTGGTGCCCATAGGTCATACAAATGCACCGGTGCATAGTCTCACATAAATGCACTGGTGCGTAGTATCTCACAAAAACACCAAGATTTATAATTCGAATTTGGTATTTTTGCAGTGCATATAGGTCGTAGAAATGCACCGATGCGTTGTGTCATACAAATGCACTAGTGTACAGTAACTGACACGCACCGATGTTCATTTGTATTTTTTAGAAACATCGACTTGTGACAATGCAATTATTGTGATTTTTTAAAATTCATTATTCATCAAAAGTCGACACATCTTATAACAGTATTCATATTAATTAAATTTTTATTAATGCATTTGAATATGATGCTTGGATTAATTTGTTATATCATATCATAGTTATTGTGATTTTTTTAAATTCATTATTCATCAAAAGACGACACATATCTTATAACAGTATTCATATGAACTAAAGTTTTATTAGTGCATTTGAATGTGATGTTTGGATTAATTTGTTATATCATATCATCAAATTTCATATCTCTTCATTAAATATTTAATCGTCCATAAATTTAATCAGTGGTGTTACATTTCACAGCGACAATGGAGAATGCAATAAAATAAATTAAAACATATATATATATATATATATATATATATATATATATATATATATATATATAAAAGACAGTCTTTGTCATAAAAAATGGGACAGTTATTGGTATCCCTTTGTCTTTCAATTGGGACACTATTTCCATTGCATTAAATAAAATGTCTGATTTTGTTAGCCCCCCTATAAATTTCTTGACAAGCAAGCAGGGGGCTAGATTGTTTTTTGAGCTTTCAAGGAATGCATTTCCCTGAAAAACACATCATCCTTGAAAGCCTCTTCGTGCCTCATCCTTGGATAAAATTCCCCTCTGCTGATTCCCATTTTAAAGCCCCACTGATTGCAAAAATTTGCGCTCCAAAAGGCTTTCATTTGCCCATTGTATCCCTGCAAAATGTCCCATTTTACCCTTTTTCCCCTTTGTCAAAGTTCCCCTTTTACCTTCTAAATCCTCCCAAAATCCCCTTTAAATCCTACACTACCCCTTTTTTGGCCCGATTTTCCCTTTTTTCCTTCTATCGTTACCTTTTCCCAGTCTTAAAAAGCATTAAAATGGGCCCAAAACCCATTTTCCATCTTATAATAGGGCCTAGCCCCTTTTGGCCCAGCCCCGAAAACCACTTCCCCACGTGACCCCGCGCCCGGGACCAAGCGCTTAAGCCCGGGCGCTTATCACAATCGGAGTTGTCGGGCGAGCGCATTCCTTTGTAAAGATGAAAACCTCTGATGCAATGGTGTATCCATCTGTCAGCCCTTCAAATGATATCTGCCGTTGATTTTGATAGATCCGACGGCCCTCGCTTTCTCGCTTCCCCCGCTCCGATCGCAATCATAATTGTCAACCGATGCCACTTTCCGCCCTTTGCGATTGCAATCCACCGATGATAATCTCCACTGTCTAATTCTCCTGTTGATCCAAAGGCCCTCAATTTCCCGCTCCAATCGCAATCGCAATTTCCAAACGATGCCACCTTCCTCCCTTTGCAATTGCAATTTCCCGGTCCAATCTCCATCGTCCATTAATCCAAGATCTGACGGTCATAAGCTAATCACGCCATTGTTCATCGGAGTGTCAACCCTCCCATTTCTTCCCTCCGATTGGATCGTGGCCGTCGATCCCCCCCGAGATCGACGGTCCAAAACTAATCACCCTCCGCCCGTTTCGGGTCCCACCTTTCAAAATTCATTTCACATTTACGTGCATTTCCTTTGGATTTCATTTCAAAGTCCGAACCCCTGTTTTTCATTAACATGATATCATCCCGCCAAACGTCACCGGCACCATCACAAGCATTCCATTTCAACCATCTGCCCCATGCATGGACTTCATAACAAAGTTGCGTGTTTTGCAGGGTACAGGCGGTGGACGCCGGCGTGGTTCACCGTCCCTGTTACAAGTGACACAGAGCTCGGTGAAAGCGAGGATTAGAGCCTGATATCACAGAGAAGAGCCTAGGAGGGTACTGGAGCGTGATTTTCATCAAAGGTGCAGAGTTTAAATGTACAAAACCGTTCTAGTGCCACCAGAGCTCGGATTTTCGCTGACAGAGACAGTTTAAGTGGCAAAGAGTATCAGTACATAGTTAAGGAAGTTCTTTTGCACATCATTGAAAATATACAAACCTTAATTCAGTATTTTAAGGGCAAGGTACCAGATTGAAGATCTTGTGATTAACACAGGAGGACCTGAAGAGGTCTGACACATAGAAAACCATGTCATCAGGGTAGCTACATCAGCAGAATGTTCCTACCTGTGGGAGGACAAAGCGACCATATTGTTTCTTTTATTTACCGTGTTCCTGAAGAAAATTCAGCCCTGACAATAGTCCTAAGCTACCAGAGCATTTTTGATGCAGTATGGGAGACTTCACAGTCATTTATTTACCTTTTTGTTTATTTCACCAAAAGTACTACAGAGTACTACAGCCAGAGTACATCAGAATCATACCAGAGTAAATGGAAACCTGAAGAAGACCACTCTTTCACCCAAAGAGTGCCAGAGATAAATGCACAGAATTTAAACAGAATGGGATCCGGCCCTCTTCCTCTTCTGAGCTTTAATGCTACATTTAGTTTTTCACCTACCTCCTCTGCTCGTCTTTCAGCTATAAAATTCATGAAGAAACTCATTGTAAAGGTTGTTGATCGGATATCTTGAGAATTGCAAGTTGTTTCTGTTGAGACACAGTCTCTGTGTAAAGTTGTAAGATAGGCTAAGGAAACTATTTTTAGGTTGTATATCAAGCTGTAAGCAATGTTGTACATGACTGGTGTTGCTCTTTAACATGACAAGCACATTTCTTTGGATCCTGATCTAAATTTGCGGTGATGTTTCCTGTCTCTATGTTTTATTTCATTTCATTCCATTTCTTCTGGCACGCATCAGAAATTTGGCATAGGATTTACCCTTGTTAGGTACCCTATGTTGCTTCTCTCCCTGCCTTTAATTTTTTCTGCTAAATGTGTTATCTGAGGATTGATTTTAGTTTATTTAACCAGTGTAGTGGTCTGATATATTGCTAGCTAATGTATGAATGAATGAAATTTGTATTTATATGTTCTTGTTAGGATTTAATTGTATGAATTGGTAACACTAGGAGTTTAGAATTGTGCCTCTATCTCACTAGGATCCTTTTCAGCTCAATTAAACCTCTCCAAGTTCCCTTAAGCTGGATTCCAAAGCATTGAGAGTTCAAAGTCTCTCTCTGATCTCAGGTTTTCAACTTCGTGTTCTGAATCTTTTATGCTCCTTTTCTGAAGATTTTACCTTTAGGTTTCAGATCACAGGTGGCCCAATGGCATGTCCTGTCCCTGAATCTGATCTCTGAAGGTTACCTTGGAGGTTTTCCTTGCTTTCACTTTCCTTCTTGCTTTTCCCCACCACTCTATCATCTTTAAGATCCAATGCTTTAGATGACTAGCCCAATTGAAAACCTACATATTGAATAGCAAGTAAACCCTTTCCTGACTCCATTTTCCCAATGGTCTTGAATGTTTTCTAAAATTTATCTCTCCTTTGCTTAAAATCCTCTTTGCTCAGCCTTGTCTCATTTGGAGCCCTTCTTTCGTGATTCCCAACAACCAATCAAACAAACAAATCAAGCCTTACAACTAGCCTAATATCTTAAATTTGAGCTTCAAAGACAAAAACCTTTGCTCATATAGAGAGATCCCTCTCTGGACCCAGGAGGGCTAGATCCTGAGGTCTGAAAGTGGTTCTGATGTTGTCTCATCTTTTGGTCTTTCCAATCTAGCCAAAACATGGGAACCCCAACATAATGGCGACTCCACTGGGGAAATTATGAGTATTCTCCATCCTACTACATCACAAGGGCCTCAAAAAACCTAGAAAATCTGGTTAGGTTGGTAGTGAAACTCTTCCATTTGCAATTCAATTTCTACACCATTTTTTGTGTTTCTCCCGCACTCTTAGACAGAGTCTGGAAAGGGCCAGGTAGCCTCCAGTTCTCACACTCTTTTAGAGGTGACATATCTGGTAAAATCCCTCCCAGTCAATCTCTGGTTAGAGTTTGTTGTGTTTTGAAGATACCCTTGAAAAGGGACATCTCATAATGCACTGTGGTGGACAGTGTACCCTCCAGAAGCATCCTAAACCCTCCACCTGGCAACTCCATAATTCCTAAATGATTAAAAGACTCCACTGGTGATCAGTAGGCCTGCTGATTATCTTGGTTCACATAAGACTCCACTGGGAGACTAGAACCCATTACAACATCAGCCATAATAGAAGTAACAAGTAGGGTTAAGTTGCTTTGTTGGAAAACAGCATTCCGGCTTTAAGAACCATTCACACAAGAGATTATCCTAACCCAAACCCCCATGAAATAGTTCACAACCCTGAGATCATCCTCAAGAGATCTCCTACACCTAAATAATCAACTATTTCCAGCCACATCCATAGAGCTAACTCTACACCAGAAGACTTTACAGCTCTATCAGACCCATTCTTTGACCTAGGCGCTCAAAACAGTTTACCAAGAACTAGGTCATTCAGTTTCCTAGACTAGCCAGACCTTGAGCTTCCTGGTTCACCACCTCAAAGTGGTAAACACCTTTGGGATAGACAGACCCCTCCATCCACACCCCCTGATATTCACTTCATTAAAAACTTGGGACTCAGTCATCCTAGATCTGCCCAACAGACTTTAGCTAGTCCTAGTATCCCTGTCATCCAAATACCAGCTACTCAAACCAACCCCTTACCTCCACAAAACATCATCATGGCAGCCTGGTATGCACCTCTGGTTTTACCTCAGCCTCTAGTGCCCTTACCTAATGATTATCAATCAAAAATCCCTCACTTCACTGCAAAAGAGTCTACCACGGCCCAACACCATGTAGACAGGATGGAAGATTCTTTTGACTACATGGAGATAGATGATGATACCGTCAACATGAGAATCTTTTCCCAGAGCTTAGGAGGTGTTGTGAAGAAATGGTTTAAAGTCCTCCCTCCTAATAGTATCCAAGACCTTCCTGCTTTATATCAGATTTTTATAAACAAATGGGAAGTTAAGGCCAACCCTCTCCAAATCCTAGCAGAATACAAGAACCTTAAAAGAAACGTAGGAGAGAGTGTCCATGACTACTCTACAAGGTTTAACAGTGTTTACAATGCTCTTCCTCCACACATGAAACCTCCCCTAGGTATGGATTTAGTAAAATACCCAGAAGGCTTTGATGCTGACATGGCCTACCAGCTTAAGGAAAGGGATTACAACACTTTGGAAGACATTCAAAAAGGAGTAGTGAGTGTAGAGGCTAACCTGATTGAGAAGAAAGCAAGATTGAGAGCTGAAAAAAGGGTGACATATAGAGATGACAATGTAGCTTCCACATCTGACCCCAATTATGACCGTTTATCTAAAAATGTGGAAAAACTACAACAAATGATGGAAAAAATGGTTGTCACAGTCAGTAACCAAAACAGAAACAAAAATCATAACCAGAACCAGAGCTTTAGAAGAAATAACACGACTCTCAATAGACAAAGAGAATAAGATCGGCAAGTTATTCCCCCATTTCAAGAGAAATTTCTTGATGAAGATGAGGGAATCATAGAAGATTCTGAGGGAACCACGATAAACATGTTTGAAGTAGAAAACTCAATTCACAACTATTCCACAGAAGAATGTCAGCCCTCACCCTCATATTGGGATGAGGAAAGATTAGAATCTGAGGATTACAGACTTGGATTTGAGAATGCCATCATGTAGGTTAGAGAACAATATGAAATTAGATGAAAAAAGAGCCTAGACACTTCCAAACCGAAATCTTCTAAGATTACCATCAAGAAAAGACCTGAGAAACCTTCTAAAGCAGCTGCAAAGAGCAACAAATCAGCAGCTGAGAATTCTGGGGAGAACAAAGAAAAAGACAACCAAAATGCTGATAAAAAAACTCAACCAACTAGCAGCACTAGCACTGGAGTTAGTGCTCCTGATAAGACAGTCCCTAAGCTTGTACATAGTGAGAATCATCCCACTGATTCTGCCACCAAGGTGGTGGCTAACAAAACAAAATCGAGTATTACAAAGAGTCAATCTCCCTTCAATTTGGAAAGCGAGATTGCAAAAATAAAAATCTCTGTTCCACTCTCTGAGCTGGCCACTCAGGATGTATATAAAGGCCAAATTTTGAAAGCATTAAATCTAGGTGAGAATGGTGACACAGTCAATTTGAGTGATGATCAACCAGCCCTTGTGTTTGGTCCCAAGATAGAAGAGAAGTTTCAAGAAGGGGTAGTACCTCGTTTTTATATCAGTCTCAATATACATGATAAGATCCTCCACAATGCAATGCATTACTCTGGGGCCTCGCACAACCTGATGCCTAAGATATTTATGGAAATATTAGGCCTAGAGATAACCCGTCCCTATAAATACCTATATTCATTTGACTCTAGCAGAGTAAAGTGTCTTGGCCTGATCAAAGATTTATGTGTAAGCCTAACCCAGATTCCAGCTAAATGCATGGTCATGGATGTTGTAGTGGCAGATGTGCCACCTAAGTATGGCATGTTGCTGTCAAGGTCTTGAGGAGCCAAGCTGCAAGGTACAATGCAAATGCATGGGGCTTATGCCACGATCCCTGTCTTCAACCAACCTAGAAGATTGTATAGATAAGTAAAAATGAAATTCCTGGTCAGCAGCCCTGAAAAGCCTGAAAATTCTCCCCTGTATTCTATACACACAGATCTGGACTCCTTTATCTTTTGCAATGATGAGTCCTTGGGAGAGCCAGAACTAGAAAACATAGATATAAACAAAGGGGTTGAGACCACAAATTTTAACATAATGGCCACCCTGGACATCGAAAAAAAGGAAGAAGGAAACTGTAGACAGTGCACTGAAACAGAAATTCAGACCAAACAAGAAATTGAATTCAATCAGCAGGTTAGTCACCCCTCAAGAACTCATATACCACATAAAGAGAGGAAAATTCCACAGTACAACGCAGAACCCATGACACAACAAACCAGTGAAACCCACGTTAGGAAAGGAAACGATGATAAAACGAAAAATGATCCCCTGTGGGAAATGAATTTCGATGGGTTATGTACCAAGAGAACTGCAGGAGTAGGAGTGTGGGTACATAGCACAGAGAGTGACTACGTATAGAGCCATGCCTATAACCTTCATTTCAAATGTACGAACAATATCGCAGAGTATGAGGCTTTTATCCTAGGTTTGAATCTGTTGAGAAAATTAGGAGCCCGTAGGATAACTGTGCATGGAGACTCTGAGCTGATCATTAAACAATTGAATGGTGAATACACAGCGAAACATCCTAGGCTGAGAGTGTATAGGAATGACGCTATGGATCTATTGAAAACCTTTGTAGAATACGACCTGGTTTTTGTCCCTAGGAGTCAGAACACAATTGCAAATGGGTTAGCCTGCATGGCTAGTTCATATCACGAGCCTCCCAATGACCAACAGATCATCATTTAGACCAAATTCAGACCTGCAGTGCCGAACAACGAAAAATATTGGCAAGTCTTTGAGGGCGATAAACAGATTGAAGATTTCCTAGCAGGCAGAGACGAGTTTGAATTTTCTGATTCAGACTTGAAATCTTATGATAGCTGCCTAGGTGAAGAACCCTCAGACGAAGAAGAACCACCCTGTAACATAGAAATGAACACTTTAAATGAACAGACTGGAAATCCAAACGAAAAATGTGAAAATGCGGACAGTGAGGAAGTAGAGGTGCTGCAGACCAAAGATAAGAACATACCTCGAGGTCTGGCACCTTTAGAAGCCCTTTTTGACTTCGATGAAGTAGCAAAAAAGCCCACCTTAGAACACACAGAAGATGATGTCGAGGAATGCAACATAGGCACTAAAGATAAACTCAAGATGCTTAAATTGGCTAAGTCCCTGCCTGCAAACATGAAAATAAATACATTGACCTATTCAAGGAATTCATCGATGTGTTTTCCTGCAGCTATGAGGACTTAAAGGCCTATGCCACAAACATCATCCAACACAAAATACCTTTAAAAGAAAATTAGAAGCCCTTCAGACAAAAACTTCGTAGAATAAACCCAAAACAATTGCCTGCAGTTGAGAAAGAGATTAAGAACATGTATGAGGCAGGCATAATAGTTCCTGTGAGGTTCTCTGATTGGTATCAAACCTAGTGGCTGTGAGAAAAAAAACAGGGGAGATCAGGCTGTGTATTGATTTCAGGAATCTTAACAGAGCCTCACTCAAATACAATTACCCTTTTCCAAAAATGGAACACATTCTTCAGAAAGTAGTAGGCTCAAAAAGGATCTCCCTGTTAGATGGTTTTTCAGGTTACAACCAAGTTTTAGTACTCCCAGAAGACCAACTCAAGACTGCTTTCACTACCCCATGGGGCACCTTTATGTATGTAAAAATTCCATTTGGGCTGATGAACAATGGTACCACCTTCCAAAGAGAAATGGACATAGCCTTTTCAGATGAAATAGGACACTTCATTGTCATCTACCTGGATTACATAACAGTCTATTCCAAGACTGAAGAAGAAAACCTAAAACATCTGAGAAGAGTGTTTGAAAAAATGTAGAAGATTCGGTCTATCATTGAATCCTAAAAAGACTATATTTGGGATGCAAGAAGGGAAACTCCTCAGCCATATCATATTTGAGAAGGGGATTAGGGTAGACCCACAAAGAGTTTAGGGAATACTACAAATCACGCACCCGAGAAACATCAAAGAATTACATTCCTTCATTGGGAAGATCAACTTCCTCAGGAGGTTTATTCCCAACTTAGCTGAACACCTCAGGAATATGACAAACATGTTAAAGAAAGGTGCGGGAGTTAAATGGACTATAGAGGCCAAAAAATATTTTGAATCAATAAAACTTGCACTCACCCAGGCTCCTGTCTTAATCAGCCCAGATTTCTCAAAGGATTTCCTGATCTTTTCATTTTCCTCCGAGCATACAATGGCTGCAGTTCTACTACAGAAAAACCCAGAGGGAATGGAGCAGCCCATTCCTTTTTTCAGCAAGGCGTTGAGAGACACACCCTTGAAATACAACATAATGGAAAAATAGGCCTATGCCTTGGTTAAGGCCTTGAAATATTTCAGGGTGTACATATTGCATTCCCACACCATAGCCTATGTGCCTAACATAGTGGTCAAAGATATCTTGTCCCAAGACCCAGATGGGAAGAGGGGCCAATGGATTGCTGTGATCTTAGAGTATGACCTTGAAATTAAACCCATAAAACTAATCGAAGGTCAGGGCTTAGCTCAACTAATGGCCGAATCAAATCTACAGGCCCTTGACATAAACATGATAGATGCCTTGTATGAGCGAGAAAGACTGCCTGATCCCACTATTGAAGAGAAGTTTCAGAACTCTCCATGGTATTCTGATATCCTGTACATTCTCACAAACCTCAATGCCCCTCCTAAATTATCGAAGACTAAGGCCAGATTCCTAAAGCTAAAAGCCAGAAATTATTGCATACTAAACAAATGCTTGTACTGGAAAGGTACAGATGGCCTATTACTTAAATGTTTGCCTGAAAATGAGGCAGAGAGAATTAAACAATAATTCCATGTAGGAGAGTGTGGAGGCCACCTAAACTGGAAAGCCACTGCGAACAAAATTCTCAGAGCTGGATATTATTAGCCCACACTATTTAATGACATCCATAAAATGATAATTGCTTGCCATAAATGCCAGATTTTTGAAGGCAAAAGAAAACTCCTCCCCTTACCTCTACAACCCATCACTGTTGAAGGTCCATTTATGCAATGGGGCCTAGATTTCATAGGAGAAATTCACCCTGCTTCTGTACAACACAAATGGATCTTAATAGCCACAGACTACTTCACTAAGTGGATAGAGGCCATACCTTCTAGGAATGCCACAAATTCTGTCATCATTAGGTTCCTAGAAGACCAAATCCTCTCTCAGTTTGGTTGCCCAAGGAAAATAATCACTGATAATGCTGCTACCTTTGGATCCAAGAAAATGGTTGATTTTTTTCAGAGGTATCAAATAGCACTCAGTCATTCAACTGCTTATTACCCGCAAGGTAATGGGTTAGCAGAATCATCAGAAAAAAGCTTGGTGACCATCATCAAAAAGCTGCTGGAAGAGAATAAGAAGTCATGGCATAAGAAGTTGGTGCATGCTTTGTGGGCTGACAGGCTTACAACAAAGAAATCCATTGGCATGTCACCATATCAGCTTGTCTATGGGACAGAAGCAGTGTTTCCTACCAGCCTTGGAGTACCAGTGATCAAACTTGTCCAAGAAATCCAAACAGAAGAAGACAGCATGGTAAGGAGGATAAACCAAATAATTCATCTCCAGCAGACAAGGGAAGAGGTCTATAACAGAGCTATGAAGGTTTAGGAAAATATAAAGAAGTTATTCGACAAGAGAACCAAAGCTTCTGATTTCAAAATCAGAGATAAAGTTCTGAAGTGGGACTCAAGGAAAGAGGACAAAGGAAAGCACGGCAAGTTTGACAGTTTATGGCAAGGTCCATACATCATCCAGGCCACTGTGGGTCCAAACGCATTTTTTCTACAAGAACTAGATGGTACAAAGCTATTTGGGGGTCCTATCAATGGCAGGATGCTCAAACACTACTTCTGCTGATTTCCATTTTCTGGTTTCCATTTCCATTGTAAATACCATTGCTGTGTTATGTTTTCAAGAAAAAAGAGAAAATGTTCAAAAAAAAAAACAGAGAGAGAGGAGAGGTTCAGACATGCTCAAAACATGAACCTCTGAGGTACAAAATATTGGCTCTAATATGATCAAAACCTGAGCCAGAAAAGAAGAAAAGGATCAGCTCTGACAAGCCCAAAAATAGAGCTGAGATGAAGAAGAAAAGGTGACTCTAACAAGCTCAAAACTTGAGTCACAAAGAGAAGAAGGATGTTTCAAACATCAGATTGCAAGCCTTCAAAATTTTGTTTGCAATTTTCGGCAAGTTTCTGTCCATGTGCAACTATTTTTATGCCTTGGATCCACAGCAAACTAGACTGTCTAATCCTAGTTTGACTGTTTTTAAATTTCGGTTGTAGAATGTAGAGAAGAAATCTGCTGGACAGTCTAATCCCAGCAGATATTAGATTAGGTAGAGAAACATATGAGACCAATAGTCCAATCTGGTCTCATGTAGTGATAAGGGTAGATTTAGAATAGGTTTATTTTTTGTTTATAAAATAAATGATGTAAAGGGTTTGCTAGCCCAAATGCACCCTAGAAGAAAAAATGCTAGGATTGTAGGATGGGTAGGTAGATTGTTTGGGAAAAATATTCTGCTGATTTGATGTCTTCACAATTTATGGCAGCTGATCCTAGAAGGAACAGAATGTGTCAAGAAACAAGGCACCCGGCCTACTCCAAAGATCATTTCTGAATTCTTGACTCCTTCAAGAAGAAGCCATCCCCATGTGGAGCCACTGTTAGCCCCCCTATAAATTTCTTGACAAGCAAGCAGGGGGATAGATTGTTTTTTGAGCTTTCAATGAATGCATTTCCCCTGAAAAACACATCATCCTTGAAAGCCTCTTCGTGCCTCATCCTTGGATAAAATTCCCCTCTGCTGATTCCCATTTTAAAGCCCCACTTATTCCAAAAATTTGCGCTCCAAAAAGCCTTCATTTGCCCCTTGTATCCCTGCAGAATGTCCCATTTTACCCTTTTTTCCCCTTTTTCAAAGTTCCCCTTTTACCTTCTAAATCCTCCCAAAATCCCCTTTAAATTCTACACTACCCCTTGTTTGGCCCGATTTCCCCTTTTTTCCTTCTATCGTTACCTTTTCCCAGCCTTAAAAAGCATTAAAACGGGCCCAAAACCCATTTTCCATCTTAAAATAGGGCCTAGCCCCTTTCGGCCCAGCCCCGCAAACCACTTCCCCATGTGACCCCGCGCCCGGGACCAAGCACTTAAGCCCGGGTGCTTATCACAATTGGAGTTGTCGGGCAAGCGCATTCCTTTGTAAAGATGAAAACCTCTGATGCGATGGTGTATCCATCTGTCGGCCCTTGAAATGATATCTGTCGTTGATTTTGATAGATCCGATGGCCCTCGCTTTCTCGCTTCCCCCAGTACGATCGCAATCACAATTGTCAAACGATGCCACTTTCCGCCCTTTGCGATTGCGATCCGCCGATGATAATCTCCACCGTCGAATTCCCCTGTTGATCCGAAGGCCCTCACTTTCCAGCTCCAATCACAATCGCAATTTCCAAACAATGCCACCTTCCGCCCTTTGCGATTGCGATTTCCCGATCCAATCTCGATCGTCCGTTAATCCAAGATCCGACGGTCATAAGCTAATCGCGCCATCGTTCATCGAAGTGTCAACCCTCCCATTTCTCCCCTCCGATTGGATCGTGGCCATCAATCCCCCCTGAGATCGACGGTCCAAAACTAATCACCCATCGCTCGTTCCGAGTCCCACCTTTAAAAATTCATTTCACATTTATGTGCATTTCCTTTGGATTTCATTTCAAAGTCTGAACCGTTGTTTTTCATTAGCATGATATCATCCCGCCAAACGTCGTCGGCACCATCACAAGCATTGCATTTCAACCATCTGCCCCATGCATGGACTTCATAACAAAGTTGTGTGTTTTGCAGGGTACAAGCGGTGGATGCTGCCGTGGTTCACCGTCCCTATTACAAGTGACACAGAGCTCGGTGAAAGCGAGGATCAGAGCCTGATATCACAGAGAAGAGCCTAGGAGGGTACTGGAGCGTGATTTTCATCAAAGGTGCAGAGTTTAACTGTACAAAACCATTCCAGCGCCACCAAAGCTTGTATTTTCACTGACAAAGACAGTTTAAGCGACAAAGAGTATCAATACAGAGTTAAGGAAGTTCTTTTGCACATCATTGAAAATATACAAGCCTTAATTCAGTATTTTAAGGGCAAGGTACCAGATTGAATATCTCGTGATTAACACAGGAGGACCTGAAGAGGTCTGACACACAGAAAACCATGTCATCAAGGTAGCTACATTAGCAGAACGTTCCTACCTGTGGGAGGACGAAGCGCCCATATTGTTTCTTTTATTTACCATGTTCCTGAAGAAAATTCAGCCCTGACAACAGTCCTAAGCTACCAGAGCATTTTTTATGCAGTATGGCGGACTTCACAGTCATTTATTTACCTTTTTGTTTATTTCACCAAAATTACTACAGAGTACTGCAGCCAAAGTACATCAGAATCATACCGGAGTAAATGGAAACCTGAAGAAGACCACACTTTCACCCAAAGAGTGCCAGAGATAAATGCATAGAATTTAAACATAATGGGCTCCGGCCCTCTTCCTCTTCTGACCTTTAATGCTACATTTAGTTTTTCACCTACCTCCTTTGCTCATCTTTCAGCTATTAAATTCATGAAGAAACTCATTGTAAAGGTTGTTGATCGGATATCTTGAGAATTGCAAGTTGTTTCTGTTGAGACACAGTCTCTGTGTAAAGTTGTAAGATAGGCTGAGGAAAGTATTTTCAGGTTGTATATCAAGTTGTAAGCAATGTTGTACATGACTGTTGTTGCTCTTTAACATGACAAGCACATTTCTTTGGATCCTGATCTAAAGCTGCGGTGATGTTTCCTGTCTCTGTGTTTTATTTCATTTCATTCCATTTCTTCTGGCACGCATCAGAAATTTGGCATAGGATTTACCCTTTTTAGGTAAGCTATGTTGCTGCTCTCCCTGCCTTTAATGTTTTCTACTAAATGTGTTATCTGAGGATTGATTTCAGTTTATTTAACCAGTGTAATGGTCTGATATATTGCTAGTTGATGTATGAATGAATGAAATATGTCTTTAGATGTTCTTGTTAGGATTTAATTGTATGAATTGGGAACAATAAGAGTTTATAACTGTGCATCTATCTCACTAGGATCCTTTTCAGCTCAATTAAACTTCTCCAACTTCCCGTAAGTTGGATGCCAAAGCATTGAGAGTTCAAAGTCTCTCTCTGATCTCGGGTTTTCAACTTCGTGTTCTGAATCTTTTATGTTCCTTGTCTGAAGAGTTTACCTTTAGGTTTCGGATCATAGGTGGCCCAATGGCATGTCTTGTCCCTGAATCTGATCTCTGAAGGTTACCTTGGAGGTTTTCCTCGCTTTCACTTTCCTTCTTGCTTTTCCCCACAACTCTATCATCTTTAAGATCCAATGCTTTAGATGACTAGTTCAACTGAAAGCCTGCATATTGAATAGCAAGTAAACCCTTTCCTGACTCCATTTGCCCAATGGTCTTGAATGTTTTCTTAAATTTATCTCTCCTTTGCTTAAAATCCTCTTTGCTCATTCTTGTCTCATTTGGAGCCCTTCTTTCCTGATTCCCAACAACCAATTAAACAAACAAATCAAGCCTTAAAACTAGCCTAATATCTTAACTTTGAGCTTCAAAGACAAAAACCTTTGCTCATATAAAGAGATCCCTCTTTGGACCCAGGAGGGCTAGATCCTGAGGTCTGAAAGTGGTTCTGATGTGGTCTCATCTTTTGGTCTTGCCAATCTGGCCAAAACATGGGAACCCCAACAGATTTCACAGACAAATATTTCAAAAAATACAACGCCTTGCTTTGATATCCAAACATAGTGATCATGATTCTTCACTTCAACTGTTGTCACTGCTAGAGCTACTTCCATGGTGGGTTATTTTCAAGAATTTTTTGTTCACAGTGTTGATTGTTTTCTTCTTCTTCACCTTCCATCTACAAACATAAAAATAAATTGTAATGAGCGTATATACATTGGTGAGAATAATGAAAATTGCAATATTAAATAATATACATCAATGTAAATCGAAAATAAATGGCGTAGCATAGCAACAATTCACTCATGAACTATACACATTCTTTCAAAACCATGTAGTATGCCATCTTTCAAGATTTCATCTGTTGGCACAGTTCCATACTTTGTTTCCTACAAGTTTTATACCCCATAACAAATCATATATTTAATATAGAAGTTTTTTTTATTCTATTAATTATAGACGAAGCTAAGTAAAACAAGATCGATAGATTCTTACAAATTCTACAATTAATTTATGATATGCCAACATATACTCACAACCCATATTTAACCCAAGGTCAATCAATTCGTCTGATGGTTCTTCTTTGTATGTTAGCACCTGTTTGAAGACATTCAATGATGATTTTTGTAAAACAACTTAAAAAATACAAAAATGAAATCTAGTTAAGTTGTTATAAGGAAGTAACAATTACTCACAAACTTAGATATCAACCATTTTATTCCTTGTCGTCCTATTTCATGTGCTGAATCGTTTCCATTTTCTTTTCTTTTCTACAAGAAAACAATTGAAATTAATATTTAATGCTAAATTGTTTATTTATTGTACCTAATGATGGAAAAATTCATTGATTACAGATTATATTTGAAGCACGTTGTTGTTGATATGGTTCCTCCTGAGATGCATTTTTGTCCATTTCTTTAACCATCTCCTTGTACACATTTTTGGACATTCCTACTGGCATATTCTGATATCAACTCGTTCATATTTTGATATTTTCATAATCTTCCTGAAAATTTAACATGACAATAAACTATTTAATTTTTGTATTGATATATGAAAAGCAAATATAACAAAAGTGATATTTATAAATGATATTTATAAACAATTCTAGACAAGAATTTAAAGGAATATTAATTTTTCATTCCTTCTTTTTTGTTGTTGTGCCTTTTTGCTATTAAAAGTCTGACATGTCTCATTGACTAGTTCTCTGAAAACTCTTCTTGTGGTTTAGATAAAATTTGGTTCTTGAAATCATTGGATTGATTTTTGTATTGTAAGTAGAAAGAACGTCTATACATTCATTCCACTAGATCCCTCGAACTTTTGTAAAAAAATTTCCCCCTTTTGTTAACCTCTAGCACCACTCCAGATGAGCTGAGGAGAAATTCATTTTCATTTGCATGTTCTATTTTTTTTCTTTTCTTAGAACAACATTCCTTTTCTGAGTTGTTGGTCCTTATAGAACATTAAACAAATGTGAATTAATATATTTTTTGACACATTTTATCTAATAAATTTAAATATATTATTAATGAAAGATAAAAAAAGAAACTCATATTGGATCGATAGTATTTTTTCATTCACCTGATTCATCCTTTTGTAATTTTTTCATCAAGCTTTTATGCTCTTCTAGTCCTAGATAAGAAATAATCTTATCGAGCTTTGTCATTTTGTGGCTCTACATGATACACAATAAACAATACATATTAGTTAAACTTATATATAGTTCAAAAATAATTTTTTTTGTAAATAATTTACAAAGAACTTACCTTTTTTTCTTTTCTTGATGTTTTATCAGTATTTTTGTTACTTGATCTCTTGTCAGCCATTTCTTTATCAATATGAAACCTGTACCATATCATTCATTAATATATTCTATAAAAAAATTGTCGACTTTTCAGGTAAAAAAAAAATCTCAAGAAACTGGTGCGCCATTCATGGTGTATGTTAGGTCTCTGTAGTTTGAAAGATTGACAACAACAAACGCTGCAGAGCCAACATCAAAACCACTTTGGAATATTAGGACCTAGCCCTCCTAGATTCAGAGAGGGATCTCTCTATATGAGTGTTTTCAAAGATATGATATTTAAGGCTTATGATATGATATTAGGCTAGTTATAAAGCACAAGGGTTTTTGTTTGTTTGGTTGGGATGAATATCATTAAAATGAAGGAAGTATTTTGAAGGGTAAAGTTGTCAGTAGGTTGAAAATGGTTCAACTGATAGACAAGTGAGAAAAAGTGTCAATCCATTGGGCTATGGAGTCATAAAGGATTTAATTGCATAGCAAGTTTCAAGAGTGGTCTATGGGGAAAGTCATCTATGTCAATAGATCTCTTTAAGTTGATTTATGGTATGAAACATTAAGAAGTGACGAAAAAAGAAAACATATAAGAAAAAAAGAAAGTACTTTTAACCTAGCCTACTTTTATCATACTCAAAAAAGAAACAAAGAATAGCTTAAGATCAAATAAGGACTTTTAACCTAGTTTTCTTTCAGTATATTCTCAAAGGAAACATTTAAGATAAAATGAAGAATATCTTAAGATCAAGTAAGGAATTTTAACCTAGCCTGCTTTCAACATATTCAAGGGAAAACATTCAAGATTAACATAAAAAGCAGTCTAAGATCAAGTAAGGACTTTTAACCTAGCCTGCTTTTGACATACTTTCAAGAGATCTTTTCAAAGCAACTGTTGGAGAAGAAACTAGAGGATAGGGCTAACCGTAAACTTCTCTAATTCAACTTTAGTTAGCAAAATTTCTAAGAACATTCAAGGACAGATTCTCAAGCTTTACTCAGCAAGGCAAGGGCTCACCAACATTCCTTGACTGATCACACTCTATTGAATTACCCTCAAATACACAATTAGCAGAAAACATAAAGATAAAGATTTATCAGTGAGATTTAGGGTACTTGACAGTAAATCCTAATGTATATCTGTTGTTTTTTATCAGAGAAAATGGATAGTATGGAAAACATGAGAAAAATAACAATTTACAATAAGAAAAACATCACCATTGACATAGACCAGGATCCCATAAATCAACTTGTATTTGATGCTCAAACTAGCTACAATCTTCAATTCCAGTGGGTCTTTAGAGCTTCAGACTTCTCATCTCAGCCTATCTTTCTTCTATTACAAACAGAGCTTCAGTAACTTCAAAGTTATTTACACTTGATGAGTATTCAAAGACCAACCCTTACAATGTGCTCCTCTTGGAGTTTTTATAGAAGAATGAGGAAGTGGAGTGTAAAGAAGAGTTATTTGTGAAATTAATACAGAGTAATGGTTTCTCGGCCTTTGGGAGGCCTAAGGGAGAAGATTTCATATTTTTATCTCTGTTTTAATCAATTTTACATTAAATTTCATTAACTAAAGTCACTTTTATTGACTTTGGAGGCTTTTGGTAGGTTGGTAATTACTTCTGAGCTGTCTTTGGCAAAATATCACTGACTGTGCATTTACTGTGCATTATTTTGAGAACATATGTCTGTAGGTGGCATTTTTGGCTTTAGTTGCCTTACTGATGTGGCATTTGGGAGCTTCCTTTATTGATTTGTCTGTCTTAGTGGCTTTAAACATTGATTAGGCCCTAATTTTTGCTTTAAGGCCTCTGAAATTATCTTCAAAGCCTTAAAATTTATCTGCTAACTGTATTCACTGATTTGGCTTTAGCCATCTATCTTTTGCCTTTTTCAACTGAATTAGGCTTTGGTGCCTTTAAGCCTGTTCCTTTAATTATCTTTAATCATGCTTTACCTTTAACTGCAGGGTTAAGCTCTTTTAATATTCAACCTTTGTCTTCACTGTTCTTCTTCACTGCTATGTATAGGTGGATTTTGGCGCTTTGGAGGATTTGATGGCTAACCAATACTCGTAAAGCACCGAATAAACCATGGAATTAACCCTGGAAGCCTCTATTCAGCATCTTTTAAGCTCCAGGGTTCATGATCTTCGGCCCTGTCCCTTATAAACTGTGGGGAGGGCTTCTTCTTTAAAAATCATCATCAAACCTGAAAAAACCAACAAATATGTTATAAAAACCTGCAAGAGAGGGAAATATTGTTTGCAGAGACTAGTGGAGGCAGAGGAGTGTATGAAGAGGGGCGGAGGAGGTTCCATGGAGAAATAATACGAAAATACGGTTTAAAAACTATATTTGGCGTGAAAAATGGCAAGGCGGTTTTCGAAATACCGCTGGTGGTTTTCACGTGACCCTCGGGCGGTAAGTGGTTTTGCCTGGAGGGAATGCGATCCAATTAAAATAAGACGCGTGGCCTTTTTAATACCAGGGGTCTCACGCAATGTTGGCCTGTTAAACTTTGGATGGTAAATTTACGCGATCTTCGATATCGACCGTTGGATAAGGAGGGGCGGATCCAACAGTCGGGAGAGAACACGATGGGAAAGGTGCGCGAGCAGAAGTTGTAGTGGGAGACAGGTGGCAACAGGAGATTGGTGGAGCGTTTGAATAGTGGGAGTAAGTGGGTCCAGAGGGGTTGGGTGCCAGGATGAACGAGGGTCGTTGGTTTAAATAAATTGACGACAGAGATTTAATTTATTGGGGTGAATGTATAGATATGGGTCACGCGATTGGGGGATGGAGAGGGAATGCGATGACCATCAGATCGATAAGATCGACGGTCAAGATCGCTCGTGAGGTATGCATAGCACGGGGAGATTTAAAAGGAAAAACACATTTTTACAAAGAGAGTGGGGGAAAATAATGGTTAAGGAGAGGGGCTAAAGTTTAATGCTGGGGCATGGTCCCGTGGAGGAGAAGTGACCAGGGGCCAAGGATAGAAGGGCTAATCGCATCGGCCGGGAGGAATTTGCAAAGGAAATGCAGGTTCATAGAATAAATGCCGATGCAATGGGGTTTGGGCACTTGGTCATAGCGCTTGGACATATGGATAAAAGGAGCGAAAGGCTTAAGCCCTCGGGGGCTTAAAGCCTACATATAAAAAAGGTCGTAAAAGGCAAGAAACAAGGGTTTTTTAAGCCCTTTTGGATGTTCTGATAGGTCAAAAAGAGAATTTTTGAACCAAATAAAAGGGGTCTTATAGGTTTAAATGGGGTTCTTTGCAAGTTTTTAGGAAAATGAAGAGGAAAGGGGGCATTTTATGAAAAATGGAGGGGAATGAAATTATGAAAATGGAGCTTTTTAGGAAAAAAATTTCTCTTTTTAGGAATAGCAGGATTTTGAAGGGTTTTGAAGTGAAAATATCAAGGAAAAGGAACTTTTTGGATAAGGGACACAAAGAGGCTGCAAGAAGTCACAAATTTTGTAGGAAATTTGTTTCTTGAAGACCATAAGACTTGTTTTAGCCATCATTTGCTGAAACAAAATTTACTGATGGCTAATAGTGGCTCCACTTAGGGATGGCAGCTCCTTGGAGGTGTCAAGAACTTTAGGAATTTATCTCTGGGATGCAGACCTATTCCTTATCCATTGACAACCTTTCTTCCTTGATCATGTCACTTTAAAATATGACCACTACTTTACATCAAACAGATTTATTTCCCAAACAACTACCTACACAGCCTACTTCCTATCATTTTTTCTTCATAAGGTGCATTTCGACTTGCAAACCTCAAAAATCAGCATTTTATTCTTTTGAAAATAGGAAAAAATAATATAAATATACCCTTATTTCTTACATGAGTTCAGATTAAATTGTTGAACTCATAAATTCTCTACCTAAGCTACTTTCTGCAAGGATTAAACTGTCTGGCAGATTTTATTCTCTATTCTCTAAAACAAAAATTTAAACATAGTCAAATCAGTATTAGGTTGTCTAATTTGCCATGGTGTCTATGGCTATATGTACAAGCTGCACATAGACTTTATTTTCAGAATTTTAAACAAAACTGTGAAGGCTTAAGATCTGAAAAACAAAAAGTATCCTTCATTCTTTCTTTCAGCTCTGGTTTTGATCCTTTAGAGCTGTTCTTTTTTCTATTCTTTCTTGGCTTAGAATTTAAGCATGTTTAAACCAGTTCTCTTCTTCTTTGGCTCAGATTTTGGTCTGATTAGACTATTTATTTCTATCATAATCTAATATACTAATAAGCCAAGATTAAATTGTTTGGCTAATATGATTCACTAACCTATCAGCAGCAAATTTAAATCTATCTAGTCATTATTAAGTTGTATGACTAAATAGTAGTGTTCTTTTGGTAGTGGAATTTAAGCTTGCACACTTTCAGATTTCTCCTTTTTGGTATGGGGTTGTACCTTTCTTGTTTTATTTCTGCCCTCTTTTTCTATTGTTTTTGTCTTTTGCTCTTTTTTCAAATTCAAAAAGCAGTGTTATATACAATGAAACAAAAATATCTGAAACTAAAATATGAAATAACCAAAGTAATGTTTGAGCATCCTGCCATTGACAGGACCTCCAAAAAATTCAACTCCATCCAATTCTTGAAGAAAGAATGCATTGTTCCCAATAGCAGATTGAATAAGATAAGGGCCTTGCCATAAATTATCAAATTTTCCATGTTTACCGTTATATTCTCTCCTTGAATCCCATTTTAAAACTTTATCACAAATTTTAAAATCACTTGCCTTGGTTCTTTTGTCAAACAACTTCTTGATATTTTATTGTAGTTGTTGTGCTCTGATGTATACCTGCTCCCTGGTTTGTTGTAGATGTATGGTATGATTTATTATTCTTGTCATATCATCATCTTCGGACTGTACTTCTTGGATCAGCTTCATGACTGGCACTCCTAGACTGGTTGGAAATATTGCATCTATTCCATAAACTAGCTGGTAATGAGACATCCCAATTGACTTCTTAACTGTCAATTTGTCAGCCCATAATGCATGTACTAGTTTATTGTGCCATGAATTCTTGTTACCTTCCAGCAACTTCTTAATAATGTTTACCAAAATTTTATTTGATGATTCTACCAATCCATTACCTTGAGGGTAATAAGTTGTAGAATGACTCAATATGATCTGATATTTATGATAGAATTCTACCATTTTTTTAGATCCAAATGCAGCATCATTGTCAGTTATGATCTTTCTAGGACAACCAAACCTAGACAATATGTGGCTTTCAAGAAATGAAATGATGATTAAATCTGTGGCATTCCTAGATGGGATGGCTTCTACCCACTCGGTAAAAGAGTTTGTTACTGTGAGGATCCATCTATGTTGGGCAGATGAAGCGGGATGGATTTCCCCAATGAATTCTAGACCCCACTACTGAAAAGGAGCTTCAACAGTGATTGGTTGCAGAGGTAAGGGAAGAAATTTTCTTTTGCCTTCAAAAATTTGGCATTTGTGACAGGCAGTAGTCATTTTATGGACATCTTGAAAGAGGGTGGGCCAGTAGTAACTAGCTCTAAGGATTTTGTTAGCAGTTGACTTCCAGTAGAGGTGGCCTCCACATTCTCCTTCATGAAACTCATGCTTGATATTTTCTACATCATTCTCAGGCAAACATTTAAGCAATAATCCACTAGCATTTTTTGAATATAAACATTTATCCAAAATGCAGTAATTTAAAACTTTCAACTTTAAGAATCTTGCCTTTGTTTTAGACAAACCAAGAGGCATATTAAGATTTAGCAAAACATACAAAATATCAGCATACCAATATGAATTCAGAAAATGATCTTCAATAATTGGAGTTGCAAACTCCCCATGTTTATCTAATGCATTAATTATGTTTATATCAAGAGCTTGAAAGTTGGATTCAGCCATAAGTTTTGCTAGACCTTGACCTTTTATGAGCTTAGTATGCTTGATTTCTAAGTCATATTCTAAAATTACAGCAATCCACTTTCCTCTTTTGCCATCTGGATCTTGTGTCAATATGTCTTTTACAACTGAATGAGGCACAAATGCTATGATGTGGGAGTGTAAAATGTAAACTCTGAAGTATTTTAAGGCTTTGACTAAGGAAAAGGCTTGTTTTTCCATTATATTGTACTTCAAAGGTGCATCTCTTAATGCCTTGCTGAAAAATTCAATTGGCTGCTTTTGTCCATTCATGTTTTTCTATAATAGGACATCAGCTACTGTGTGTTCTGATGCAAATGAAAAAATGAAAAAATCCTTTCTAAAATCAAGACTAATGAGAACTGGTGTTTTGGTAAGTTCTTTTTTAACCAGTTCAAATGATTTCTTTGCTTCTACGGTTCATTTAACTCCTTCTTCTCTTTTAAGCATGTTTGTCATGTTTCTAAGGAGGTCAACTAGATTGGGTATGAACCTTCTCAAGAAATTAATCTTTCCAATGAAAGATTGAAGTTCCTTGATGTTTCTAGGATGGTTGATTTGCAATATACCATCAATTATCTTTGGGTCTATCCTTATTCCTTCTTCAGATATGATATTTCCAAGAATTTTACCTTCTTGGAGACCAAACAATGTTTTCTTTGGATTTAAGGATAGTCCAAATTTTCTGCATTTTTCAAAAACTTTTCTCAAGTGTATTAGGTGTTCTTCATCTGTTTTAGAATAGACAGTGATTTAACCTAAATAAATCACTATGAAGTAACCTATTTCTTCTAAAAATGAAATATCCATGGCTCTCTGAAAAGTGGCACCAGCATTCATTAAGCCAAAAGGCATTTTCAAATACATGAAAGTACCCCAAGGTGTAGTAAAGGTTGTTTTAAGTTGATCATCAGGATGTACCAATATTTGATTGTAGCATGAGAAGCCATCTAGAAAAGAAAATCTTCTAGAACCAACTACCCTTTGTAAGACATGATCCATTTTGGGTAAGGGATAGTTTTCCTTTAATGAGGCCTTGTTTAAGTTTCTAAAATCAATGCAAAGCATTATTTCTCATGTTTTCTTCCTAACTTATACAAGATTAGACACCCACTCTGAGTATCTAACAACGACTATAATTCCAGCATCATACATCTTTTTAATTTCTTTCTCTACCAGAGATAATTGAACAGGGTTAATTCTGCACAATTTTTGTTTGAAAGGTTTCTGGTTTTCTTAAGGGGTATCTTATGCTGGATTATTTCAGTATCATATGATTTCAGATCTTCATAACTCCATGCAAACACATCAGAAAATTCTTTAAAAAGCTCAATATATTTCAGTTTAATGTGAGCTAGCAGGGTCTTGGACAATTTAATCATTTTGGGCTTTTCCTCACTGCCTATGTTGCATTCTTCTACTTAAGTTTCAATAGGTTCCAGTTTTGGCCTTTTGGCAGCATCATTTAAGTCAAACAATTTCTCTAATGGAACCAGTCCTCTTGGCAAGCTGTGATCTTTAGATTACAGCACCTCTAAGTCTTCATTTTCTGAATCTGTGCTATTCTCTGTTTCATGATTGGGTTCATAGGTTAACATATTTATTTCAACAACCTTAGGAGATTTTTCTTCTTCAACGAGTGGGTTTTCTTCAATAGGACAGTCTTGTTCATACTCTGAATCTGAGTTTGATGTTTCAAATTCATTTTTGGACTGTAGGAAGTCTTCTATTTGTTTTTCTCCATCAAAAAATTTCCATTATTTTTCATTATCCAGGATAGCTGGTCTATATTTGACTTGGGTGGTGCATTGCTTGGTTTCATAAGGTGTAAGACAAGTCCTAGCAACGAAGGCCAATCCATTGGCAAGGATATTTTGGTTTCTTGGGACAAAGGTAAGTTGGAATTCATAAAATGTTTTTAACAAGTCCATAACATCATCTCTATAGGCTCTGAGTCTGGGATGTTTGGCACTATATTCCCCATTTACTTGCCTAATTATCAATTTTGCATCTCCATGAACCTTTATTCTTTTGGCCCCTAATTTCTTCAATAAATGTAGGCCTAAAATGAGAGCTTCATACTCTGCTATTTTATTGGTACATTGGAAGTTTAATCTAAATGAATGCGCCTCAGCATGATTTGTTTCCGTGTTATGCACCCATATGCCTGCTCCTGCACCATATTTAGAGCAAGATCCATCAAAACTCATACTCCAAAGAGGACTATTTTTAGCTTTTTCATTTATTTCATTGTTGTCCTCTCTGTTTAGTTTATTACAGTAGTCATTGTGATGTTCCTGTGGGTTTGTACTATGCTGAATTTTGTTTTCTTCCTCAACATTTTTAGTGTTTTGAGGATTTGTTCTTTGATTTCCATGATCTATACTAAATAAATGATTGTTTTGGACCTTAAAACCTGTGTTCATTTTGCTGTAATTTTCTGAGTTTGCAAATTGTTTTTTATTTTTCTCCTTATTTTCCTTTCCATCTATGGCTACCCCTATGTTTGAATGTGGAGTGATTACTACAAGGGCTGATGTTTCACTAATTAACTCTTGGTCATTAGGAATATCATCATTGTAAAGAATAAATGAGTCAAGGTTAGTTTGTATGGAATAAAGAGGAGAATTCACTGGTCTTTCTTGGTTACTCACCATGTATTTCATGTGTGTTTCCCTATAGAGTCTTCTAGGTTAACTGAAGATAGGGATGGTGGCATAAGTCATATCCATCTGCATAGTGCCTTGTAACTTAGCACCCCATGATCTTGAAAGAAGCATGCCATATTTGGGGGGTATATCAGCCACTACAATGCCCATTATTTGGCTGGAATTTGAGCTAAGTTAACACACAGATCTTTTATAAGGCCTAGGCATCTTACTCTGCTTGAATCAAAGGAATATAAATCCTTATAAGGTATAGTTACCTCAAGGTCTAGTTTTTCCATGATTACTTTAGGCATAAGGTTATGTGTTGCCCCTGAATGAAGCATGGCTTTGTGCAAAATGTTATCATGAATGTTCAAACTAATGTAGAATGGAGGGTTTGTTCCTTCTTGAAATTTACTTTCAATTTTAGGATCAAACAGAAGCTATGGTGTATCATCATTTAAATTAACAGTATCATGAATTTCTTCTATGTTTAGAGCTTTCAAAACTTAACATCTATATACATTTTGAGTGACTAACTCAGTGAGTGGGACAAGGATTTTAATTTTGGCAATTTCACTCTCTAGGTTGAAGGAAATCTGATTTTTCAAAAAACTTAAATCAGCCTTCTTAGTCGTTGTTTCATCGGCAAAATCAGCTTGCTGATTTTTAATATTTACAGCAGTTAAAATGGTTTTTTCAGGAGAATTAGCTGAAATACTAGTGCTGTTAGGGTTACCATTGTATTTTTAATTGACTTGGGTGTCTTTCCCTTTGTTTAAATCAAAACTTTCAGGCATTTTTTTAATATTTTCTGTTGTCTTTTTGGTGGTGTTCACAGGGTTCTTTTTGGCAGATTTATCAAAGGTTTTGTTCTTAAGAGCTTCTTGATTCTTTTTACTTCTTAGGTCATATTTTTTAGGTGATCCTATGATGGCATTTTCAAAGTCTGGTTCATAGTATTATGTTTCTGGTCTTCTTTCATCATAGGGTGTATATAGACCTTTTTTTCTTTCATAAATGAAATCAGAATCCTCATCACTTGCTCCCAACATGTTCATGTGTTCATCCTCTATTTGTTCATTTATTTCTTCACCCTCATTGACATAATTTTCTTGAAAAGGAGGTCTGATCTATTGATCAGCATCTCTTTGTTTGTTTTGAGGTTGATTTCTCCTAAAGTTGTGATTTTGGTTTTGGGGTTGATTTCTGTTTTGAGGAGCTGATTGATTTTCTCTAGATTGAGCTCTCTCAAGCATGCTCATCCTCTCCATCATATTTTCCATCATTCTTTATAGTTTTGATTCAGATGTGGAAGGTGCAGTATCTTCCCTATAGGATACCCTCTTCTCAGTTTTCATTCTGGCTCTCTTTTCAATCAAATTTGTTTCCACACTAAGAGCTCCCTTCTGCATGTCTTCTAGAGTTAAGGGATACCTTTCTCTTAGCTGATAAGCCATTTCAGGATCAAATCCATCAGGGAATTTGGCCAAAGCTGAGCCTTGTGGAGGTTTTAAATCTGTGGGAAGTGCATTATAAACACTATTAAATCTAGTGCAATAATCTTGCACACTTTCCCCAACATTTCTCTTGAGGTTGTTATAATCTGAAAGTATTTGAAGATGGTTCTTCCTAACTTTCCATTTATTTATGAATCTTTGATGGAAGTCTTGGATATCATTAATACTATGATGGGTTAAGCCTTTGAACCACTTTCTTGCTTCTCCCCCTAAACTTTGAGCACATAATCTAAGTTTAATGGTCTCATCATCTATCTCATTTCTATCAAAATAGTCATTCATCTTATCCACATGTATTTGAGTATTAATTGTACCACTAGCATCATATAATGGAAACTTGGATTGATAGTCTTGTGGAAAATTGGCTAAGGGTAAAGGAAGAACTAGAGGAGCATACCATGCTGCCATGATAGGAGGTTGTGGAAAAAATGGGGGGTTTACAAGTGGAGGGTTTATGAAAGGAGGAAGAGGATGGAATGGGTTAGTTTGAACAGTGGGTGTATAGGTAATAGTAGTACTTGGACCAGAAAAATACTATTGAGAAGATCTAGGATGAGAAACACCAAAGTTATGAATGAAATGAAGGTTAGGTGGAGTGATTTATCTACTACCAGGATGTTCACCACTATGTTGGGGTGAGTGTGCAGACTCAAAGTCTATCTGATCTATATCACTAAGTGAATTAGTTCTGGATGGGTTTCTTAAGTCAACTCATGTATTTTATAGAGCTAAGAGATTTTCAGGGATAGAATTAGCTCTATGAATTGGTCTGACTACAGTTGAAGTCTTGGATTTAGGAGATTTCCTAAGGATATTTTCTGGATTGTCAACTATCTCAGGAGGATTTGGGTCAGGAAAGGCTCTAGTATAAATTCTTCTAGAAGCCACTATGTAGTGTTTTTAGACCCAATGATGAGAAAAGTTCAGCTGAGTATGACAGTCTTTAAGAGGCTAAAAAATCTGTTTCAAAGAAAACTAAATCCTCAAAGTCTTCTTAACTAAGTTTCTATGATGTTATTGTAAATTTTTCCCAGTGGAGTCTTAGGAAAAACCAGAGGGGTCAGCAGGCCTACTGAATACCAATGGAGTCGCTAGGCGAAGGATTTTTACTTGTTTTAAAGGTTTCATTGTTGTTCACCATCAACAATCAATAATAACCAGTCTCGGTGACACATGTCTCATTTAGAAATAGGGGTTAGTTGAGTTGTGAAGTTATCTATTACTCAATAATGTCCCATGTATGGTCACCACTTTGTTAGGTATCTGTAGTTTGCAATATTGGAAAGAACAAACGCTGCAGAGCCAACATCAAAACCACGTTGGAACCTTAGGATCTAGCCCTCCTAGATTCAGATAGGGGTCTCTCTATATAAGTGTTTTCAAATATATGATCTTTAAGGCTTATGATATGATATTAGGCTACTTATAAAGCACAAGGGTTTTTGTTTGTTTGGTTGGGATGAATATCATTAAAATGAAGGAAGCCTTTTGAAGGGTAAAGCTGTGAGTAGGTTGAAAATGGTTCAGCTGATAGGATAAGTGAGAAATAGTGTCAATCCATTGGGCTATGGAGTCATAAAGGATTTAATTGCACAGCAAGTTTCAAGAGTGGTATATGGGCAAGTCATCTATGTCAATAGATCTCTTTAAGTTGATTTATGGTATGAAACATTAAGAAGTGATGAAAAAAGCAAACATATAAGAAAACAAGGAGCAGCTTAAGATCAAGTAAGGACTTTTAACCTAGCCTGCTTTTAGCATACTCAAAAGAGAAATAAATAATAGCTTAAGATCAAATAAGGACTTTTAACCTAGTCTTCTTTTAGCATATACTCGAAGGAAACATTTAAGATAAAACGAAGAATAGCTTAAGATCAAGTAAGGACTTTTAACCTAGCCTGATTTCAGCATATTCAAGGGAAAACATTCAAGATTAACATAAAAAGTATTCTAAGATCAAGTAAGGACTTTTAAACTAGCTTTCTTTTGACATAATTTCAAGAGATCTTTTTAAAGCAACTGTTGGAGAAGAAACTAGAGGACACAGCTAACCATAAACTTCTCTAATTCAGATTTAGTTAGAAAACTTTGTAAGAACATTCAAGGACAGATTCTCAAGCTTTACTCAGCAAGGCAAGGGCTCACCAACATTCCTTGACTGATCACACTCTATTTAATTACCCTCAAATACACAATTAGAAAAAAACATAAAGATGATTATTTATCAGTGAGATTTAGGGTACTTGACAGTAAATCCTAATCTATATTTGTTGTTATTTATCAGAGAAAATGGACAGTATGGAAAACATGAGAAAAATAACAATTTACAATAAGAAAAACATCACCATTGACATAGACCAGGATCCCATAAATCAGCCTGTATTTGATGTTCAAATCAGTTATAAATCTTCAAGTCCAGTGGGTCTTTAGAGCTTCAGACTTCTCATCTTAGCCTATCTTTCTTCTATTACAAAACAGAGCTTCAGTAGCTTCAAATCTATTTACACTTAATGAGTATTAAAAGACCAACCCTTACAATGTGCTCCTCTTGGAGTTTTTATAAAAGAATGAGGAGGTGGAGTGTAAAGAAGAGTTATTTGTGCAATTAATATAGAGTAATGCTTTCTCGGCCTTTGGTAGGCCTAAGGGAGACTATTTCAGATGTTTATATCTACTTTAATCAATTTTACATTAAATTTCATCAACTAAAGTCACTTTTATTGACTTTGGAGACTTTTGGTAGGTTGGTAATTACTTCTGAGCTGTCTTTGCAAAATATCACTGACTGTGCATTTACTGTGTATTCTTTTGAGAACATATGTCTGTAGGTGGCATTTTTGGTCTTAGTTTCCTTACTGATGTGGCATTTGGGAGCTTCCTTTATTGATTTGTCTGTCTTAGTGGCTTTAAACATTGAATAGGCCCTAATTCTTGCTTTAAGGCCTCTGAAATTATCTTCGGAGCCTTAAAATTTATCTGCTGACTATATTCACTGATTTTTCTTTAGCCATCTGTCCTTTTCCTTTTTCAACTAAATTAGGCTTTGGTGTCTTTAAGCCTGTTCCTTTAATTGTCTTTAATCGTGCTTTACCTTTAACCGCAGGGTTAACCTCTTTTTTTTTTCTACGTAAGACTAATTCTATTATGTATAAAACTTACTGCTACAAAACTGCCACAGTGTCATCTGTGAGAGCCTGAACACTGGGCTTGATAAACATGCTCAACAAAGAGAGTCTGGACTACCCTAGTAGGGAAACCAGTCCTTTTTTTAAAAACAGTTTGGCCGCCCTTGTAAGGGAAACTGACCTATAGTTCATACATAGCACGTTAACAGAGAGATATATACTGAAAATAATAATCAGCTTTTCCAGCCGAGCATTGAGGCAAGGGAACAAAAAATTCCAATAGTAATTGAGAAAAAATACCAGAAAAAGTTGAAAGCTGGGAGAATCACTGATCATGAGCTGGAGACGGAGGTTCTTCCATAATCCTGTACCCATATTCATTGTTGTTGTCATCCATTCCTCCTTTGTGAGCGCCTTCCTTGTCAGTGACTACTTCCTCCTTGCACGGCGTGTCCTTGGAAGGATGAGTGGAATCTGCAGGCATATCTGAGCTTCTGGGGAAGCTTGAGACAGGAGGGGGCAGGGGAGAGGCTATATGGGCTGGAGCAGGGAGGGGAGACTCTTCTATGAGAGTTACAGTGATGAAGGCCGTGAAAATGGGTCTGTCTAAGGAGCCTTCAAAGCGAAAGTCTGCACACTGAGAAGTTTGTCGAATGGGGATACTTACAGACCCATGAGAGACAGGAGTAATTGCACTACTGGGAGGGTCAAACGAAGGGGAGGGAAAGTCTGAGAAAAGTGAACAGATTGAATATGGCCGCCTCGACCTCTGAAGCTACGTAGGGCCTGAGGCTGGACTTGTGCCTCTTCAGTAGAGGAAGACCCTGAAGCTGAGCTTGTGGAAGGGCGGTAGTGAACAGCCCGGCCCCGACTAGTGCCTTGTCAACACCTCATTCTGTGCCGAAGGCGCGGCATGGACTTGGAGGCGGGGTGGTGAGATCTGCAACATAAGGGGTGGACAGAGAGCTCAGGAGCACAAAGAGGGGAATTGACACCGCAACAGTTTTCCGACCAATCACCGATAGGGGAAACACCACCGAGATTCGTTGTCCAAGCACAATGAGGGGAATTGGCACCACAGAAGATACTGTGAGAGAAATGATGTCCAGGAAGGGGCTCGAAACAAGAAATTAGGGTGCAACGACGACCAGTGTGCGTACGCGCACTGGACTCAGCAAACCCTGGAGGGAAAAAACTGCTTAGAGGAAGCGGGAAGCCATCACTGCAATCACAGATTTCTGAACCGTCTAGAATGAGATCCATAGCCGAATGAACCTCCATATCAAATTGAATGAGCGACCGAGCAGGTGAATTAACGTCTACGCGAGCTGGCAGAGTTAAGTTTTCATTAATGCCTGTACAGGGGGCCATATGGCCACCCCACACGAGCTCCTTTGGGAGACGCGTAGGGACCAATGTCCCATCAATCCATGCAAGCATCCGCATCCGGAGAAGAATAGTCCTTGTGCACCAACATGGTGCAATTTTGTAGCATTTCTCGTTCATGGATAATTTTGAGGGGGCCATGAATGAGTGTGTTAGTGTTGTCTGCTCCAAAATTGGCCAAGAGATCTGCAACTTTGTTTCCTTCTCGTTTGACATGAGTGAACGAAATTTCCCTGTTTCTTTTCAACCAATTGCTTATCCTATCAATCCTGGCAGCCAAACGCCAACTGTTTACTACCTTTGTTGTATTGGTGCCACATAGGAGCTGATTGACCATATTAATGAGAATTTGAGAATCCCCCTCAATGATGATGGGAAGGAAATTATAGTGATGAATGAGGCAGAGGCCTTGCTAGAGTCCTAATTCAGCTTAGTTATTAGTATCCCATCCGATTGATCCATAGTAGATGACTTGAATTTCGCCCTTTGAATTTCTGAAAATACCTCCAAAACCTGCTTGACCGGGATTTCCTTTGGAAGCTCTGTCAAAGTTTAATTTGAATACCCCGGTAGGAGGGGGAGACCAATGCAGAGGAGCTTCAGGGGCGGCCCTATTCCTGAAAGTTGGAGTGGGCACTATTTTAAGATTCCAGTTTTTCCAAATGGAGATTTCTTTAGGTTGTTTGGGAAAATCGTCTTCCTGCCAGGAATGAAGAGCAAGGGATTCCTGGAGATTATTGTTGATGATGCCCCATATGGTGTCCAGAGTTGAGGATTGATTTTTAAAAATTCGTTTATTTCTTTCTTTCCACAGAGACCAGAAAATAAAACCGGGAAGAAGCTGCCAGAGGGCATTGAGAAGGGAGGAGCTATAAGGACGTTTTGGCCAGTTTCGAAGGATATTAGTAATGTCTCCAAAAGGTTTGTTCCTTTGGCTACGAAAGCTAATTTTTTCCCATAGAGTGTTGGCTAAAGTGCAAGACAACATGAGATGCTGTATAGTTTCAGCACTTTGATTGCAATTAGGACATTGGGATGGCCCTATGAAACCCCTTTTGATCAGATTGTCCCAAGTGAGGATTCTCCTGTGACTGAGGAGCCAGAGGAAAGTAGAAATTTTTGGCCAGATATTTGGGTCCCAAATCAATTTCCAGAGGTCACGAGGGAGGGGAGAGGGGTGCATCAGAGAATAATCTTCTTTCGTTGTAAACATACCTTTCGTTGTATATCCCCATCTGAGAATGTCTGGGTCGTCCGAGCATCTGATTTTTCATCGTTGAAGCTCATTGCTGAGAGCTTCCCAATCAGGAACTTGAGCTTGTGGAGCTATGTGGTGTGAGGGCTTCCATTGCCTGAACCCATTACAATCCGAGGGAAGCCAGAATTGACAAACCTTGTCTTCTATTGCTGCATTATTGTTCCCAAAATTGATTTGAGAGTAAGTCTCCAGAAGCTTTGGGTTTTGCTGCCAAGAGTCAGACCAGAACCTAGCCAAGTTGCCTTTGCGAATCTCCCAGAAACTGTGTTGCTTTATAAGCTCATGGTGTTGCTTGGCTGCATTCCAAACAAGACAACCTGTTTGTTCAGGAGAGAGCCTTATTAGATCTGCAGGAGATTTGTTGTTAGCATATTTTGCTGTCCATAATTTAGCCCAGGGAGTGTGTGGGTTTGATATCCATTTCCACCATATATGAGCTCCCATGAATTCATTGTTGTGCATGGGGTTTCTAAGGCCAAGACACCCTGCTTCCTTGGGAGTGAAGACAGTGTTCTAATTAACCAGGGCCCATTTTCGATTCCGACCAGAGGATCCCCAAAGGAAGTTGCTTTGCAGGGATTTTAACTGTTTGAGGACCCATTTTGGGGCAACAAGAACAGAAAAAAGATAGAGGGGCATGGATTGCAGCACAGCTTTGATAAGAGTGAGTCTACTGACCATGTTGAGAGCTCTGAAGGTCCAGGAGGATAACTGAGATTCCAGCTTTTCCAGGAGAAGGTTCCATGAAGAATGCTTGATAGCAGAATCGATAAGAGGTGCCCCTAGGTATTTGTCAGGGAGAGAAGCAATAGAGAAACCTAGGATGCGAGCAATATTGGCTTGAGTTATGGGGGGATTATTGAAGAAGAAAATCTGAGATTTGGAGTCATTAATGGATAAACCAAAAGCTTTAGAGAAAAGGTTTATAATGGCTTTGAATGAGTGGACTTCTTGGACAAAAGGTGGCCAAAGAGCATGTTATCATCCACAATTTTTTGGTGAGTGGTGACAGGGGCTCCATGAAGGGATATGCCTCTCAAATGATGAGTGCGAACACCATTGTGAATTAATTTTCCAGGGCCCTCAGCCATGAGAACAAAAAGGAAGGGGGAGAGAGGGTCTCCCTGTCTTATTCCTCTGGAAGGAAAGAAAGGGGGAGAAGGAATCCCGTTAACAAGGATTGAGAAAAAAGTAGAAGTGATGAGGTTCATTATCCATCTTATCCACATTTGATCAAAACCAAAAGCACTTAAAATTCGTTGAATGTAGTTCCAGTTCAATCTGTCAAAGGCCTTGGAGAGATCGATCTTGAGGAGCATACCTGGCTTCTTGCAGACTTTTAAGGAGTGTATAATCTCATGAGTTAAAATTATACCATCCAATATTTTTCAACCTTCCACATAGCCTATCTGCTCTGGCGAGATGAGAAGCAGCAGGAGGGGTTTAAGCCTATTGGCTATAACTTTGGAGATAACTTTGTAAATCACATTACAAAGAGCAATAGGCCTGAATTTTTCTGGCTTACTTGGTTTCTCCTCTTTTGGAATCAGCGCAATGAAGGTAGCGTTGAGAGAGGGTAGGAGCCAGTGCATGGTTCTTGATTCCTCTACAAGCTGCCAGACTTCATGTTTGATAAGATCCCAGAAATAATGAAAGAAATTAGAAGTAAAGCCATCCGGGCCCGGAGCTTTACCATCCTTGAACTGCGCCATAGCTGAATCAACCTCTTGGAGAGAGACAGGGCGTAGTAACATTTGATTATGCTCATTCATGATCAATTTGGGAATCAACTGCGTGATTTGATCTATAGCCTGTTGTCTATTGACCTGAGGTTCTTGTTGGATGCCTTTAAAGTATTCCAAGAGCTCTTGTTCCATGTCTTCATGCTTCTCCATCAGTTCCCCTTGTTGACTGGTGATATGGCTAATTCGATTTTGCATTCTTCTTTGAATAGTTGAGCAGTGAAAAAATTTGGAATTTCTTTCTCCCTCCTTTAGCCAGCGAATTCTTGATTTTTTCCTCCAGAGGATCTCCTCTTGTTTGTATCTGTCCTCCAACTGCTTCTGTAGGTCCTGCTCCTTGGAAGCGAGAGTCTCTGATCTTCCTTTATTGATGATTTCCTGTTGTACCTCATCCATTTTCTGCTCAAGGATCTTCTTCTCCTGAAATATGTTCCCAAAGACTATCTGATTCCAATTTTTTATATGACTTTTGAGGAACTTGAGCTTTTGTTGAAACTGGTACATTTTTGAACCTTTTGGTGGGACAAAACTCCTCCATGCAGCATATACCATTTCTTTGAAGGACGGATGAGTAAGCCAGAAAGCTTCAAATTTGAATGGTCATTTTGGATGGAATCCTATATTTTTCCATTGAAGCAAAATAGGCCAGTGATCCAAGCCAGCTAGGGGGAGAATTGAGCCAGTGATGTCCCCACCCACATGGATGGCGTTGTCCAAAATGAGGAATCTATCTAATTTTGAAGCGATTTTCTAACCTTTCGCTCTTTTTTTGTTCCAGGTGAAAATTCCATTAGAGAAAGGGATATCTATGAGCCAATTGTTGTTAATGAATTTTTTGAAGTAGGAGCATTTCGGATCCAGTCTTGGCCTTCCTCCAGATTTTTCTTCCATTCTGGTGATCATGTTGAATTCCCCTCCAATGATCCACAGGGGATGGGATCTATTCGAATTTAGATTTTCCAAAGTGTTTAAAAGCGCTATCTTGCTAGCCTGATCCTGAGGAAAATATACATTGGAAAGATGCCCATGTATGTTAGTCCCAATAGGATGGAAGGTGGCTTGAATAAGGTTGTGCGCAACATGGAAGTCGGATAACATTATGGATTGAATATCCCAGGCTATTGCAAGTCCTCCTGAGAATCCTGAGGCATCCACTGCCACCGAGCTACAGTTGGGCCAAGCTTTTGATAAGATTGAGCCTAGCATTTCATTGTTACATTTGGTTTCCTGAAGAAAGAGGATTTGAGGCTTCTCCTTCTGAATCATGTTCTTAATCATCATGTACTTCCCTGGGATGTTAATCCCTCTTACATTCCATGAGACAAGTGTTGGCATGTGTTGCCCTTGATGGCAACCTACATGACAAAATAAGACTGTTGGCGATATGATGCAATGTGTTGTCCTTGATGGCAACCTATTTGATGAAGTTGTTCTTGATGGAAACGTATTGTACTTGATGGAAACATACTTGATGAAGTTTTCCTTGATGGAAACCTACTTGATGAATTAAGGGGGAGATTGTTGGAAATGTGATACAATGTGTTGACTTTGATGGAACCTTCTTGATGAAGCTGTCCTTGATGGAAACTTACTTGATGAGTTGTTAATGATGTAACTTTGATGTATCTACAGATCAGTTCAGAAGCAGTAGAAGAAAGGAATTCAAAAAGTGCCAGAATAATGTTGAACAAAGTATGTCACAATGCATACGCGGGTTTGATGAGGATAAGTAGCGTATGTACGTGGAAAAGTATGTGCCAAGTCGCGTATGCCCTATTGCGCTCTAAATTTATAAAAGCAGGGGAATTGACCATGGTATTGACCCATTGTATTGAGCGCTGGATTATCTAATTGATCCCGTCCAAGAATACCATCAGATGTTGAGTGGTTTTGACTCATGGTATTGATAAAGGCTAAACCTATAAAAGGAGAAGAGAATAATAGTGCAAGATTGCAAGTGTCTAGGTTTTAATGAATACTTCACTCTAAAGTATATCTGCATGGATGAACTCTGTTCTTTATTGATAGATCTGAATTAGTGATGCACCTATGAAGAAAACGATGAAGAGGGATCTCTAGATTTGAAATGTATATGGATTTCCTAGATCTGTTCATGGAATGTTTAGATCTGAGATGAGGCGAAATACTTTCTGAAGTGAAAGATGAAATCTGAGTTGTTTATCTGATCTAAAGATCTGCATAGTCCTGAAAAGTTATAGATGTATATGCAGGTTCTCTTCAGTAAAATCACGTGTATACGCGGGTCTGCTTAAGGAAAAGCGCGTATGGGCAGTTAAGGTTTTCTGAAGAATGCACAGAATTATACGCAAGTTGGTTTTTGAGAAAGTGCTATATACGCAGGTTCAGTGTAGTAAAAGCGCGTATGGAATCTAGGGTATGTGGTATGAAATGTCTGATCTGTTGTTCTGTTTTAACTGCTATCTATCAATGATGTATTCATACAGAACTAGGTTGTTTGAATGATGAATATGATGTTGATTATGTTAATTGAAGATCAAGTTGTTGGTTGATTGGTTGATGATTCAATGAATGAATTGATGGGGTTGTAAGTTTCAGTTTGATGAATGTTGAGCTTAAATGTGTCGAGTGGGTCCAGTCTGAAAATCTGATGAAAAGTGGCCTACAAGATATTTTGTGTGGAATCTGTTGGATCCAGTTTGAAAATTGATGAAACGTGGTCCACAATGGTGCTGAGGGTCGAAGCCTTCAGTGAGGGGGTTGTAGCTGGTAAACAAGAGCAGGGGTTAGTAGCTCCCTTCCAGGAGAGGCTGGTAAACGAGAGCAGAGGGTCGTAGCTCCCTTCCAGGAGAGGCTGGTAAATGAGAATAGGGGGTTGTAGCTCCCTTCCAGGAGAGGCTGTTAAACGAGAGAAGGTTGTAGCCTTCTGCAGGTGGGTGCCTACGTGCTGGTATGAGTCTGTGCCAGTACATGGTTGTACGATGTTTTATTTATAATAAAATATTGAAGACAGAGACAACGACGGTGTTGGTTTTGTCCCGACTTGGGTTTCCACCTTAAATCCTGGTTTTCATGTGTGTTGCTTATGTGTGATGGTTTATTCTGTTATTATTGCACATGCTTACTGCTAACTAAACATCTGATGAATGAATCATGCATAGATCTAAGTAAAGAATTAAATGCATAATAAGATCTCTGTATATACGCGAGTTGGTTTCAGGAAAGTAGCGTATGGGTTTTAAAGGAAGAAAAAGTAAAAAATTTTGAGTATGCCCTAAATACTGATTCACCCCCCCCCCCCCCCCTCTCAGTATTTTTCCCAACAGTTGGTATCAGAGCAGGTCCTTTTGCAAAAGCTTGATCGCTTGAAGGAGATTCGTCAAAATGGGAAGGAAGCAAAACAAGAAGGCTACTCAAAAGGAAATATCCCAAAAAACATGTGCAGCAGAAAATGAAGAAGATAAAACAGGTACTAATTGTTGTTCTTGTGATTCACCTTCTTGTGCATGAAATGGTGAAGATAGTGAAAGTAATGTTATGGATCTAGAAGAAGCTCTCAAGATTAAAGTTGAAGAACAACAAAGAGCATCTAATAAGCAAGAATCTATCTACAAAGAAATGATCTCTAGAATGAAAGAACAGATAGAAATGTATCAAAAACTGCAGGATAAAGCAACCTATCAAAATAGAAGACTTGAAGCAGAAATCCTCTGTCTCAATACAAATCTGGAAAAATCAAATAAGAAGAATGAAGAACTTAAAGCAGAAATCATCTCCCTGAAAGCAGATCTTGAAGATCTTCTACAAACATTTGAAGAACAAGAAAATGGGTTGAAATAAGAGATTCTAAAATTGAATGATCAAGTGGAAGAAGGAAGAAGGAAAGAAGAAAGGATGAAGCAGCAATGCCAAAAATTGGAGGTTGAGGTAAACATTCTAAAGGGTAAATTAGAAGAAAAAGATAAACTCTTGAGGTTTCAAGATAGTACTAAGATTCTGGACAATATTCTTAGTAGTCAAAGGTCTCCCTCTGTTAAATTTGGTCTTGGTTTTCATGAAACTGTTAAAGGAGAATCTAGTTCACAAGGAAGTGCTAAATATTCAAAGGATATCAATGCAAAACCTGGAGTGTTGGAAGAAACAAAAGGTCAACCGACAATCATGAACTCTCAAAAGAAATCATTCCCTCCTAACTATAGAAGCATCAATAATGTTGAATGATTTAAATGTCATAATTATGGGCATGTTGCAGCCAATTTCAGAAGAAAATCATTTCAGTCACATACAAACAGATTCTACATAGAAAGGTACTCTAGTTTCTTCAAGGGACATTGTTTTTCATGTAGCAAGTATGGTCATAAAGTAGCTGATTGCAATAGAAGAAAGAATAGAAAAACATACTATGATCCTTATGCTTACTTTTCTGGTCACATAAGATGTTATGCTTGTAATAAGTATGGACATGTAGAAAAAGAATGCAGGATGAATAGATCTGAGAAACTGGATAATTTTCAGCACACAATAAGAAATTTCAAGAAAAGCTGGAAAAGGAAGGAGGACCAGTCAAAAACATAGGGGATAATAATCCTACTGCAGTCATCCGCTTCTAAAGCCTACTTCTCATAATGACTGCAGAATGATGTGAGATACATTATAGGGATTAGTAATGTATCATCACAGGGGGAGCAATGTATGGTGATTCTCATGGTTGGTTTGGTAATTCTGGTTATGTTTATTTCTGACAGTGCATCTGATGTGAAGAAGACAGGTACAGGAGGTACAAATTCAGGGGGAGAAGAAGGAGTGTGAAATTTTCAGTATTTCACTTTCCATACGCGGGTTTAATGAACTAAAGCCGCGTATATACGCGAGTTCTACTGGAGACAGTCGTGTATGCTTTTCTGATAAGAAAAACAATAAGAGAGCTAAATATCAGGAACACAGGTTCAGGGGGAGCATCAGTCTAACAACCAATGATTGCATTGTTGGCATTGTATCTGATTATTCCTTAGTTCTTTCTCAAATGATGATGATATGATACATGGTTTTGTATGATGAGATTATGGATGAGCACTTGATTGGTTTTTGCTGAAGAGTATCTTTTGTTTTATGGATGAGATGGAAGTCTTATGATTCAGAGATAAGGATAGATCATGCAGAGTTTGTTGCTGATGACTTGTGACATGATTGAGATCTTATGTACATAATTCCTACACATGTTACATCATGATTATGAATCATGAAGATCTTTGTGATATCAGATCACATGGATGATTGATTAATACATATTGTCTATTGAAGAAGTTGTTCTGGTCTGATAATTCCTCTTGGGAAGAATATGATGCTACAAAGAGTCTGAAGGCTTGGTTACTAATGTGCTTATGCTACAACTGTTGGATGACACTTGAAAACACAACTACATTGTCCTATCTTTCTTCTCTCATATATTCCAGGGAAGCGTTCGAATATCTCAAACAGAAGTTGAGAGTAGTCTCTGCCATGCAGAGGATCAGCTCTGATTAAATTTCAGAAGATTAAGTTGGATACGCGGATTTCCTGAAATACAGTCGTGTATATACGTGAGTTCATACACAGAAAAATGCGTATGGGTATTTGCTGACAAAATTCTTCTAGGTCAGCATTCTTTCAGCACAGCTGCTGTACTGTTTGGTATCTCTGGTGGTGTTCCAGTTTTCATAATTTTGTTTCATTCTCTAATATTGTTGATGAAGATGCCTTGATGATTTGTTGTTGAAAGTGTTCAGGATGCACAAGCTAAGGGGGAGCATTGGTCATGTGGAAAGGATGCATTGTTGGCATTCTCTTGATTTGATGTGATCTGATCTCATGATTGAGATTCCTTGATCTTGATTATAAAAAGTCATATTTGTAATTTGATGAAAAGGTCATGTTGAGACCTATGATGTAAAATTGTAATATTCAGTCATGTAAGGACTTGTTCAAATGTGTAAACTCACTTGGTTGGGTACTTGAGTAAAATTTGTAAACCCACTTGGTTGGGTAGTTGAGTCAAAATGTGTAAACCCACTTGGTTGGGTACTTGAGTCACATATGTAAATCCACTTGGTTGGATCATTGATGTAAGTATGAGTCCTTGGTGATAGGAAAGTTCATAGAGTCATGTAATTCATTGAAAAAAATATGTTTGAAGATTCAGCATGAACTCAGGGGGAGCATGGTAACTTCAATGCACATCAGATCTGCAGAGCTCTTCTTTCTACATGAGAAGAAGAACCTTGTTTTGGTTTTGATCCGCCCTTTGCCCTTGATGTCAAAGGGGGAAAGTAGCATGGTGTTTGAATAAGGGGATAATATCATGGTGTTTGCATAATGGTTATAATCAATGTATCTATCTATTTTGGTGATCAAACACCATCATGGTTGCCATCAAGTCCAAAGGGGGAGATTGTTGGCATGTGTTGTCCTTGATGGAAACCTATTTGATGAAATAAGACTGTTGGCGATATGATGCAATGTGTTTTCCTTGATGGCAACCTATTTGATGAAGTTGTTCTTGATGGAAATGTATTGTACTTGATGGAAACATACTTGATGAATTTGTCCTTGATGGAAACCTACTTGATGAATTAAGGGGGAGATTGTTGGCAATGTGATACAATGTGTTGACTTTGATGGAACTTGCTTGATGAAGTTGTCCATGATGGAAAATTACTTCATGAGTTGTTAATGATGTAACTCTGATGTATCTACAGATCATTTCAGAAGCAGCAGAAGAAATGAATTCAGAAAGTGCCAGAATAATGTTGAACAAAGTATGTCACAATGCATATGCGGGTTTGATGAGGAGAAGTAGCATATGTACGCGGAAAAGTACGTGCCAAGTCGCGTATGCGCTATTGCGCTCTAAATTTATAAAACCAGGGGACTTGACCATGGTATTGACCCATTGTATTGAGCGCTGGATTATCTAATTGATCCCGTCCAAGAATACCATCGAATGTTGAGTGGTTTTGACTCATGGTATTGATAAAGGCTAAACCTATAAAAGGAGAAGAGAATAATAGTGCAAGGGTGCAAGTGTCTGGGTTTTAATGAATACTTCACTCTGAAGTATATCTGCATGGATGAAATCTGTTCTTTATTGATAGATCTGAATTAGTGATGCACCTATGAAGAAAATGATGAAGAGGGATCTCTAGATTTGAAATGTATATGTATTTCCTAGATCTGTTCATGGAATGTTTAGATCTGAGATGAGGCGAAATACTTTCTGAAGTGAAAGATGAAATCTAAGTTGTTTATCTGATTTGAAGAGCTGCATAGTCTTGAAAAGTTACAAATGTATACGCAGGTTCTCTTCAGTAAAAGCGCGTGTATACGCGGGTCTGCTTAAGGAAAAGCGCGTATGGGCAGTTAAGGTTTTCTGAAGAATGCACAGAAGTATACGCAAGTTGGTTTCTGAGAAAGCACGTATATACGCAGGTTCAGTGTAGTAAAAGCACGTATGGAATCTAGGGTATGTGGTATGAAATGCCTGATCTGTTGTGTTGTTTTAACTACTATCTGTCAATGATGTATTCATACAGAACTGGGTTGTTTGAATGATGAATATGATGTTGATTATGTTAATTTAAGATCAAGTTGTTGGTTGATTGGTTTATGATTCAATGAATGAATTGATGGGGTTGTAAGTTTCAGTTTGATGAATGTTGAGCTTAAATGTGTCGAGTGGGTCCAGTCTGAAAATCTGATGAAAAGCGGCCTACAAGATATGTTGTGTGGAATCTGTTGGATCCAGTTTGAAAATTGATGAAACGTGGTCCACAATGGTGCTGAGGGTCGAAGCCTTCAGTGAGGGGGTTGTAGCTCCCTTCTAGTGGTAGCTGGTAAACGAGAGCAGGGGGTAGTAGCTCCCTTCCAGGGGAGGCTAGTAAATGAGAGCAAGGGGTCGTAGTGCCCTTCCAGGAGAGGCTGGTAAACGAGAACAGGGGGTTGTAGCTCCCTTCCAGGAGAGGCTGGTAAACGAGAGAAGGTTGTAGCCTTCTGCAGGTGGGTGCCTACGTGCCAGTATGAGTCTGCGCCAGTACATGGTTGTACGATGTTTTCTTTATAATAAAATATTGAAGATAGAGATGACGACAGCGGTGGTTTTCTCCCGACTTGGGTTTCCACCTTAAATCTTGGTGTTCATGTGTGTTGCTTATGTGTGATGGTTTATTCTGTTATTACTGCACATGCTTACTGCTAACTAAACATCTGATGAATGAATGATGCATAGATCTAAGTAAAGAATTAAATGCATAATAATATCTCTGTATATACGTGAGTTTTATGAAGGATATCCGCGTGTATACGCGAGTTGCTTTTAGGAAAGTAGTGTATGGGTTTTAAAGGAAGAAAAAGTAAAAAAAATTTGTGCCTAATCTTTGATTCACCCCCTCTTAGTATTTTTCCCAACAACAAGCTTCATGGGGAACTGTTTGCAAGTGGTTTGAAGAACCGAGTTAACTTGGGGTATCGCCCTGACTCCACCAGCATCTCCCCCAAAGTGATGGTGCATTGCCAATTTGGTTTTCAACCTCGCTTCTTGGTTTCTTTTATTACTTTCAAGCTATCCCAATGGCTACTTGGCTGAATACCCAATTTATTTTGTTGTTGAACTTTGGAGAGGGCCACTTCAAGTGACTCACTTTGTCGAGGATTGATCTTATCAATTTATTTTCTTCTGCAAGCATCTTCTAGGCCCAAGAGATCCAGTTCTCCTAGGTCAAAGCCTTCTGAATCTTCTTCCATGAGGGTAAGCTGGTTATTTTCTAGAATTTCTTTATTAGCCTGACTAGGGTTAGATGGTTGCCCATCCAGATATGAGGATAGGGTTCCAAGTCACCTGCTTTTTCTTTGAAGAGGGTTTGGAATCAGAGAGAACGACAGCTTGCGGCTCAGTTTGTGAAGGCGTAGGGATATTAGGGTTGGGCTGATTCGAGGGGGTAGAGGAAGGGGAGGAGGGATTGAGGGAGGTCGGGGAGGAATCATTCTGAGGGTCAGATTGAGCAAGAATGGTGAAGCTATTACTGGTGGAAGGGGTATTGGCAGGAGTGCTAGGTTTTTTCCCAGAAGAGGAGGATTTCTTGTTATGTCTTCTTCGAGGAGGAACTTTAGTGAACCCATCTGCTTCCGTATTGTCTTCAGCTTCTTGGTTCCAGGATTGAGAATTTAGCGGGCAATATCTGAAGAGATGTCCATGGGCATGGCCCCTTCTGTAGCAGAATGGAACATGTTTGTAATCAAGAGGTTGAATCCATTCAAAATCATCATGAAATAAACTTACCGCGTCTGGTAGGGCTTTGTCCAGATGCATGTAAACACATATTCTTGCATAGGAGGTGTATCTTCGTATCTTGGTCTCTTCTGCTATCTTTATGAACTCTCCTAACCCTCTTCCAATCTCCTGAAGTGAATACTCATCCCAATATTCAAGTGGCAATGAGTATAGACGAATCCATACAGGTGCCCAGTTGAAATTTTCTTTATCTGGGTTGAATCTTTCGACCCAGTTCCTGAGATATAACCCCGCCGAGTTGAAAAAATATGGGCCCTCATCCATTACCTTATTTATATCCTTGATGCAGTTAAAGATAGTTGTGAAGAAGCCTTTCGGACCCAGTTGTAGAGTAACATGTCTTTTTGGCTTCCATTTGGAAGCAATCCATCCTTGTAACGCTTTTTCTGTTGGCCAAAAACTGATAAATTTCCCAATGAGGGCGTGATCCCTCATGTACTGAATTCTGGCATTTATACAATGACTTGGCAAGTCAATTTTGGGTCTATCTGGAGCTATGGGCTTGCAGCTGGAGGAAGTGGCCAGCGGCACATCCGATTTTTTTCCAGAGGTCGACTTCTGAGTCGCATCGGTCTCCTGCTTATTGTCAGAATCAGTTTTTCTTGGATTGGGTATTCCTTCGATTCCTTCTTCAGTGGCAGGGGGAGGCTGACTGCCTCCCCCTATTTTTTTCGCCATGCTTGTGTGCAGAGCTACTCTGCTTGAAAAAGCAGGCACCAACAGAGCTCATCAAAGTTGCAGATATTGTTAGGGTTTCTACAAAGTGAAAAAAAGGACAACCCTAGCAGAGCGCGCATCCACAATTCCTGTCAGGGTTAAGCTCTTTTAATATTCAAGATTTATGTATTTAACCCTTATCCCAATTTTTTTTCCTTTAAACTGTAAGATTATGCTTTTAATCTTCAACCTTATGCATTAATCCCTTAATCTTCAACCTTTGTCTTCACTGTTCTTCTTCACTGCTATGTATAGGTGGATTTTGGCGCTTTAGAGGGTTTGATGGATAACCAGTGCTCGTAAAGCACTGAATAAACCATGGAATTAACCCTGGAAGCCTTTATTCGGCATGATTTAAGCTCTAGGTATCATGATCTTTGGCCCTGTCCCTTATAAACTGTGGGGAGGGCTTCTTCTTTAAAAATCATCATCAAACCTGCAAAAACCGACAAATATGTTATAAAAACCCCAAAGAGAGGGAAATACTATTTGCAGAAGCTGGTGGAGTCGGAGGAGTGTATGCAGAGGGGCAGAGGAGGTTTCATGGAGAAAGACTATGAAAATTCGGTTTAAAAACCATATTTGGCGTGAAAAAGGGCAAGGTGGTTTTCAAAATATCACTGGTGGTTTTCACGTGACCCTTAGGTGGTAAGTGGTTTTTCCCATAGGGAACACGATCCAATTAAAATGAGACACGTGGCATTTTTAATACCAGTGGTCTCGCGCGATGGTGGCCTATTAAACTTCGAATGGTAAATTCACATGATATGCGATATCGACCATTGGATGAGGAGGGGCGGATCCAACGGTCAGGAGAGAATGCGATGGGAAAGGTGTGCGGGTGAAAGTTGTAGTGGGAGACAGGTGGTAGCGGGAGATTGGTGGAGCATTTGAACAGTGGGAGTAAGTGGGTCTGGAGGGGTTGGGTGCTAGGACGAACGAGGGCCGTTGGTTTAAATAAATCGACGACGGAGATTTGATTTATTGGGGTGAACGGATAGATATGGGTCACGCGATCGGGGGATGGAGAGGGAATGCGATGATCGTCAGATTGATAAGATCGATGGTCAAGATTGCTCGGGAGGCATGCATAGTGTGGGGAGATTTCAAAGGAAAAACATGTTTTTAAAAAGAGCGCGGGGGCAAATAATGGTTAAGGGGAGGGGCTAAAGTTTAATGTTGGGGCATGGTCCCATGGAAGAGAAATGACCAGGGGCCAAGGATAGAAGGGCTAATCGCATCGGTGGGGAGGAATTTGCAAAGGAAATGCAGGTTCATAGAAGAAATTCCGATGCAACGGGGTTTGGGCGCTTGGTCGTAGTGCTCGGACAAATGGATAAATGGAGTGAAAGGCTTAAGCCCTCGGGAGCTTAAAGCCTACATATAAAAAAAGGTCATAAAAGGCAAGAAACAAGGGTTTTTAAAGCCCTTTTAGATGTTCCAATAGGTCAAAAAGGGAATTTTTGAACCAAATAAAAGGGGTTTTATAGGTTTAAATGGGGTTTTTGCAGGTTTTTAGGAAAATGAAGAGGAAAGGGGGAATTTTATGAAAAATGGAGGGGAATGAAATGATGAAAATGGAGCTTTTTAGGAAACAATTTTCTTTCTTTTTAGGAATAGTAGGATTTTGAAGGGTTTTGAAGTGAAAATATCAGGGAAAAGGACCTTTTTGGATAAGGGACACAAAGGGGCTTCAAGAAGTCACAAATTTTGCAGGAAATTTGTTTCTTGAAGACCATAAGATTTGTTATAGCCATCGTTTGTTGCAACAAAACTTACTGATGGCTAACAGTGTATGCACCAACTTTGGTGCGTGGTGGTCTTATAAATGCACTGCCAAAATAGTATAATACACCGTATGGTGCTCTATGTCAACAAGGGACACCAGTGCATTACATGTTAACCACTGCACCGACTATCACAGTCAAAATAATAAAAATCGTCCAGTGTTAGTTTTTCTAGTGTAAATGCCCCACGCAAACAAGGGACCACCATACGATGCTATCTGTTAACTAGGAGACCTGATGTGGTGTGTTATATGTTACATGGTGCACCGATTAACACAATAAAAAAAAATTTGTGAAATAGCATATGCGCGGTGCGCCATAATGAAATAGCGCACTGGTGCCCTATTTTACATATGGCGCAATAATTAAAAAAAAAAAATTGTTTTTAAATCTTTTATCCCATAGTACTTGTGCAGTGCACTGGGATAATCCAGCGCACCAGTGCACTAGGTTTCGTTGGGTGCACCGATAAAAAAAAATATTTTTTTTTTAACTGATGGAAGGGCCGACATGGATTGGGATCCGACTATGCAAGTCATCTCGTGGTTTGGATGTCATAGGCCTATATATAGCAATACAAACCCTATAAATCTAAAGTGAAAATCCCTATTTCTAAAATCACAAAAACAGGGAGAAGAAAGGGTAGAAACAAAAAGAATAAAGGGTTTAGGGTAAAAATGGATTTATTTTTTTTTGAAAATGAAAAACAAATTGAAATTTTTTCTTACTGTGTAAAAAAAACTACAGAAAAAATAAAAAACAATAAAATTTAATCATGAGATCGTTTGAAATTCTATGTTACAGGGTTTCAATCACCATAGGTTTGGAATTCTGATTGTCTGAATACTTATGTTCGAACGTATTTCACTGCTCCATAGTGCTCTCATGCTCTCTTGCTCCAGGGATGTCTCTTGCAAATATTTGGCTGAAATTTTTTGCGAAAATAGTGAAATAATGAAAAGTATTTAGTATTTAAATAATTGTTTTATGAAATTATATTTTCGAAAATATTTTGCCGCCCATTTTTCAATTTACTGCTTTTTTTCACTTAAAGAAAATAGAGTTGCGCTTTTTTTATTTGCAGTTATTCTTCACGGGTGCGTCACTTAATAGCACCGCACTAGTGCGTTCATTGATAACACGGCACCGGTGCACAGTAATTAAAATGCACCAGTGCAGTTATCTGTACATTAGCACTGATAACAAGAAGTCCATTTTTAAGGCATCAGAATTACTTTTAGGTGTGTACACCAAAATTTATTGTTGATTTTGCTCAAATGTAGGGAGAAAATATCATAATTATATCGAATGGAAAATTCTTCAAAATCCAGCTCATTCCATAATATTTCTCAAAGTCCATCGCGGAGTTCTCCCTATCTATCTCGAGACGTAATATTTACTTCATATTTTATTTATATTTTCAGTATCTAATTGAATTTATGCTTTTTATCCATGTCAATCATGCACATATTAATTAAATTTATAATGTATACAAATTTGTAGGTTCATGCAGATTCAAAATCGAGTTAAGATGCAAAAAATATTCAAACAACTCCAAAATGTTGGAAGCTCTTATCAGGAGCAGCATACCGCAAGGCACATTTGGTAGATGAAAATGGACAGCCGCTTCACCCTGCCAATTGTAACAATATTGCATCTTCTAGCCACAAACCTAGGACAATGATGGTAACAATTATAATTGTTTGGTATATTGATTAATTTAATTATTTCAATGTCAAACCAATTAATCATGAAATATTTTCAACGTGCTTACTAATTGATATCATATATTTTGTACTAATCATGTTCAAATATTTTTTTTAAAATAATTAGGATTATAGTGATGATGAGTGACCTACCTACCATCTTCTGTTGCCCCCCACAACAATGTAAAATCGAGATAATACTGAATTAAGAGAAAAAATCGAAGAAGAACGATACCAAGAATGGTTGAATCAACCACTGATTCAATTCCCGCTACGGCCAGATTCACCAATTAGGAATGACTATAGCAATAGTAGTTCTTCACAAGCTGGAAATGGAGGAAATTGAATAGAGGTTGGTATGGATGATTACTTAAGGGATATGACTGCCATGGATACAATGTTGTTAGATGCATTCCAAAACGATGATTAGCTTGGGGATGATGCTCATATCGCTGATACCTTTTTCGAAAGCCCTAAATTTGATTCCACCACCCCTCTCTTTGGACCTGGCCATTAGTCAAAGTCTACCCAGTTGGGGGCAACGATGTTACTGTACAACTTGAAAGTAAAGTTTGGCTTGTTGAATGCATGTTTCTCGGAAATTTTGAGGTAAGTTACCATAAAGTCCTCCCTTATATAGATTTGAGAAATATAATTAATACACAATGAACATTACAAATGGTAAATTTATGAACGTTAATAATTATATTGGAATTAATTTAAATTTATTAATATATTTTTCCATGATCACCAACTACATGTTATTCAAATATAAGGTTCTTCCGAGTGATAATGTCTTGCCCGGTAGCTGCGCAGAGGCAAAGAAATTGTTGAAAAAGTTGGGTGTTGAGTACATATCATATCATGCATGTCCAAATGATTATATTCTATATAGAGGAGAATATGCAGACAAAGAGATATGTCTGAAATGTTGGCATGACAGGTATGATAAATCAAAAAAGAAGGGTAAATCACATACTGGTCCTCCTTTTAAGATATTGAGGCACATGCCTATAATCCCAAGGATTAAAAGGCTCTTTCGTTGAAAATAATTAGCTATGTTGCAAGGATGGCATGCCTCACACAGAAGTGAGTTGGAAGTTATGTGAATCCTAACTGATTCAATAGCCATGAAGCATATAGAGCATACATGGCCCGAAAAATTCAAGGATGAAGTACGAAGTCTACGACTCAGCATATCCATGGATGGCGTCAACCAATATTCCCTCTAGAACACCAACTATTCTATTTGGCCTGTAGTAGTGATCAATAAAAATATCTCCCCATGGTTGTTCATGAAGAATGAACATCTTATGTTGGCTCTCATAGTCCCTGGTAGAATACAAGTGAAGAATATGGATGTCTACTTACAACCATTGGTAGATGAATTGAAGGAATTATGGGATGGGATAAATGTATATGATGTATCAAGACCCATAGCAGCAAAGAGGAGTTTTACATTGTATGGAATATGTGCTTACACGACACATGATTATCCAGGCTTAGGAGTTTTCTTTGGTAATTTACATGTTTAATTTATTGATTTGTTTATATATGTAACAATATGCTTTCACATATTAGTTATTTAATTCATTGTAGTTGTTCTGATCTTCATAATATTCTACGTGCCATACATATTAATTGTATACAATAATCTTGTAGGTCTTGTAAGAAAAGGTTATTTTGGATGTAAACGTTGTGGACCTTCTCTAAAAGCTAGATGGTCCAAGGACCTACGAAATCCAGTGTATGATTTCTCCAGGGTATTCCTCCCAGAAGAACACCCTTACAGAAGAGCATCATCCACTTTCAATGGTAAACGAGAGAGAACCGAAAGGCCTCCAATAACGACACTAATTGAATGGCTTAGAGCATATGAGAGAGAGAAGAAGAAGGAGTTCATAGAAATGTTCGAGTCAAATGGGGAGCCTATGTTCGATGATCCAGAATTCTTCGACACCTATGTTGAGAAATTTCCCATTGGGATGAAAAGGAATACTATCTTCTAGAACTTCCCATATTGGGAGCATCTTAAGATTACCCACTTATTAGATCCCATGCATATATTTAAAAGTGTTTCATCTTCTTTATGGAGGAACATATCATCAAAACAAAGTGAAACATTGGATGTTAGGAAATTTATTATTACTTCAAAAACTAAAAATAAACTTTGGCCAAGATGATTAGAAAGTATAGGATCATAGGTAGGCATTGGTCCCACTAATTCATGGTATTTCAAAGAAGGTGATGTCCCATGGATTTTAAAAAATATATGATCTTTCTTTGGCAAAGGAAATTATAATGGGTGTGAGGGTGCCATCTTCATAAGGGTCTTCACTACGGTGCTGCTTCACCGTGGATAACCATTTGTCAGAATTGAAATTGCATGACCATCTAAATCTTCAAAGAGTACGTATAATATCAAAAGCATGAATTTATTATTTGTTATATTATTAAAATTTATCCCATGCAGGGATCATAAAACATAACTAATTTTGTATATTATTGCACATGTTTATAACTTTGCAGTGTCATTATCCTTTGTTCATGCATGGGTGTGTGAAACATGAATTCCCTCATGACCTAGGACATGCCATATCTAAATTATCTGCATTTGTACGTTGGATCACGTCAAAGGATATTCATGTGGCTAGCATTCCATGGTGGCGTCAAGAGATAGTTGAGATTGTTTGTATGTTTGAGAAGGAACTGTCGACGAGTTTCATGTAATTGTAGGTTCATCTTCTAATCCACCTAGTATATGAGGTTGAATTAGTTGTGTTGGTTTCTTGTCGTTGGATTTTCTTCTGAGAGAGGTACATGAAGAAATTGAAAGGTTTTTTTCAACAAAGGGAAAACCCGAGGGGTCTATAGCAGAGTGGTACATATCATATGATTTGTTATATTATGCCAGTGATTACATCAAGCAGATCGACAATAGACCAGGTGCGGTGATTTGAGACGATGAAAGGGATGAAGACAAGAGAGAAGGGGAGTTTCTCCAAAAGAGTGGAAAAAAGCGCTTGATAAAGAGTAAGCGACTTATAATTTTTCAAATTTACACAAAGTAAAAATTCATGTTCAACTTCGATATAATGTATATTTTGAGATCTATGTAATATATAATGTCGGTTTGATTTCATCAACGAATGCAGATATTGAAGCAATCAATAAATTCGTTCCTTACAATTCTGAAGCGACACAACCGTGGGTCTCATTGTACGAACAAAAGAGGATGAAATTGGATAGTGACAGGAAAGAATTCAAACAGTTGAATGGTAGAAGTGTTCCTTATCCCTATCATTTAAAAGAAAATATGCCAAAAATATGCCCCAAGAGTTAGGTTGTTGACCAAATCAGAGAGAAATACGGTGCAATCGGTCGTTACCTGCGTGTTGAAGGGGATGCGCTAAACATAGGGATTGGGTGCAGCAACTCGATAATAATCTATTTAATTTATATGTACATTTGAAACTTGATAATGCACCTTTCAAATGTAATTACATATATATTTCATATTTTAACTATTGGGTTATTATAAGACTCATGACACTATGATTTTTTTTAACTTTTTATAATAGGTGCATTTGTTCCCATCTATGTGGACATATGGACACCCTTTTCGCACAAAAAATGCCAATGGTGGAAACATCACACAAGACTGTGGAGTGGAAGTCGAGTTCGATCAATCTAGTCAATCTAGCCACCATGATCAAAACCTAGTATGAGGGACGTTAGGTTACGTCAGAAAGATACAAGAGATCATTGAAGTGGATTTCTCTTCTTTCCAATGTGTTATTTTTAGGTGCAAGTAGTGGGACACCTTTGAGCGGAATAATGTAAAGGAAGATCACGATAGTAGGTTGATATTTATCAACTCTAGAAAGATGTGGGATGAAGCTAAGGAGCCCTATGTTTTCCCCAAACACTGTAACCAATTTTTTTTTTACCCAGATGTGTTGGATAGGGAATGGTGGTTCATATTGAGACATGACCCTAGATCAAAACATATTTTTGAGAAAAATAGTTTTATCATGCCATGCGAGTTGGAAGATAATGAGGGTGATCATGGGAACCGAGAGTGATATGGTACATATGTTATTTCATCAATATTTATACTTTTTAAGATGGGTTTTTCGAAACATTATAATATGTATTTCGAATTAATTGGTAATTTGCATTGTGTTAATGTTAAAATCAATATTTCACTTGATAATTTGCAATTATGTTGATCTTAAAAACAATGGCATGCTGTATAAATTTTTTTTTTTTGTATGTAAGATCATAATAAAATAATGATAATTCTAAAGTACATGAATTTATTTTCATTATTTTCTAAACTTTATTATGTTACAAAAATTCATATTATTCTAGATTTATTATTTTACAATTATTTAAAATTTTACAATTTAAAAAATTCAAAAATTTTAACAAAATCATTTCCCATTAATACAATTAAAATTTTCACATTAATACAATTAAAATTTTACAAATATTTTACATACAATTACAATTAACATTACAATTACAATTTTACAATTTCCCATACAATTAAAATTAAAATTACAAATTTAGAATTTTACATACAATTACAATTACAATTACAATCATTTCACAGTAATACAATTAAAATTTTACAAATATTTTACATAGAATTACAATTACAATTTTACAATTTCACGTACAATTACAATTTTAGAATTTTACAGACAATTACAATTAAAATTTACAAATATTTTACATACAATTACAATTACAATTTTAGAATTTTACATACAATTAGAATTACAAATATTACAATTTTACAATATCATGATCATTTAATATTAAATTAATTAATAAACATAACGATCATGAGAACCATTGTACAAAAATCATATTCAACTAAAAATAAACATTCAAATTCGCTAACATCATCATGATCATGATAATCTAACAAAACACAATTAGCATTGTATAACATCATCACAACATAAACATCAAATATACATCTCATGTGAAATAACTGCTATCACATACACATCTATCTGCAAGATGCACATTAAATGAACATATCTAACATGACCTAACAATATACACATCATGATGATCACCAACATGTAAATTAAGTACAACTGCAACATGAACATAAAATACATGGACCATATATATATATATATATATATATATATATATATATATATATATATATATATATATATATATATAATTGAATAATGTCAAAAATATACAACTGTAATATAGATTTCATATATCAGCTTGTGGTACATTATCAATAGCAGTACTAGTCGAGGCCTGCTCAGTCAATGGTACAGCCTCAACAAGCTCAGATACATGTTGATCATCACATGCCTACTGATCTGGTACTAGTGCCTCATGTTGACGAGGATCAACTGTCGGTTTCTCAACATGATGACTCGACATGGTCGATGGTCCAGCCTGCTCATGATCATGAGTACTGCTGGATGTTGCAGGCTACTGGCTCGACATGGCCGGTGGTCTAGCATTTTCTCCATGATGACTGTTAGTCGATGCTAGTGGTGGCTTCTCATCTGGCATGGCGCAAGGTGAACAATGATCACTCCCCTGATCATGATCATCAGATGATGTGTCGCTGCTCGTAGACTTTCAATCACGTGCTACGTCTAGACCGCGCCTATAACGTGCAAGGGTCCTCCTCAGCTGCATAACTATGGCCGTAGCTCCTACGACATGCCGCATCAGGTTGTACATGTCACATGGCATGCCTTGCCACATATGTGCAAGCCTACCATCGGCTTGTATTCCTTTCATAGTAGTGGGCCTGACTCCTGCCTCAACAATCAATGCATGGTGTTGGTCACCCAACTCCATCCTCAATCTGCTATCAAGCCTATCACGCCTAGCAAAAGGCGGTACCAGCGCACCAGCAGGAGCAGGTCTTTCGGCACCGACCTCATGATCCTCGACATCTGGCATATCTTGATCATCATCGAGATCCACACCTAGATCATTTGGTGGTGCTTACATGTCCTCGCCATCAAAAGACTCAATATCTCAAAAATATATACAATTACACAACAATAATTAGACAATTTCATTACATAATTTAATAAAAACAAGTTAAAGAACATGTTAGAATAAATTTAAATAAAACATTAATATTATCTCTATCATCTAGTGGCTCATCATCTATGACGAGGATGTTGGCACACCCTCGCCAATCCAAACGAGCATAAGGACAGGGGACCATAATGAAGGGATTCTCGTCAACACTGGCTAGCAACTCCAGTGCATCATGCGATATCCTCAGGGAAAACTCAGTGTCGCCCCTCTTGGGCATCATATGTCCCCACATGTGCATACGTGCATCCAACATATGCCTACGAGGCTACCGAACAAAATTAGGCCTCGTCTCTGGAAACCTCTCAAAAAATAAAAATAAAAATATCTGAAGAAAAAGGGAATTTGACCCTCCCTTATGCATGAGCATGACATCTATCTAAGGTTGTACAGAACTACAACAAAAAAAATGGCAGACCACCTAATAAGTCGTGGCTCTTGTACTAAAGAATCAACATAATATAGAAGTGGGAAACTAATGTGTTGCTTGTCACTGGTGTTGTGTGAAATGTTCAAAATAAAAAGTGAGAGGCACCTCACCTCCTCACTACCAAATGTAGCAATACGTAACTGACCTCCAGAGACCTGAAAATATGAAGGAGACAGTATATCCGCGCTAATGTATCTCTGGGAGTACACCAACTGACTCCCTGATACGTAGCCAACTGGAACCTCTGGGAACGAGGAAGAATCCACCCCTCTCCTCGATAGCCCTATAAAGAAATATATGCCCTCCTCAGTGGCCACATACCACTAGTTAGGACCAACCCGGAAAGCCTATAGGTGGGCATTCCACTTCTGGATAAGATGTTCAAAAATAAACCATGGCCCTTTAGGGAAGTAGCCTCCTCATAGAACTTGAGGAGTTCTACCTGCCTTAGGAGCCCCTAGGTGGTTGTTTTAATAGGGCAAGGGTATGCATCTCTCTCTCTCTCTCGTGCCTCCCACAGGTGAACCATGTTATACTGGTCTGCCTGTTGTTACTGTTGTTCCCTCTCTTCTCTCCTTTCACGTCTCTGAATGATTGAAATATTAAATACAATTTTTTTATTAATTGAGACATGTATTTAGGAATATACATATATAAATTTTTTTGAAAAAAAAAAACAATCAGTGCGCCACAAAAAACAGGCATGCATCGGTCCCAATGCATCTTTTTTTGTCATGCACCGGCGACGGTGCACCAAGAAATTTTCAGCGTACCGGAGGCAGTGCACCTGAAAATTTTCAGCGCATCGCCCTCCTAGAATTTTTCATAAGTCAACGGTGCGGTGGTATAATAGACCGCACCGTTGAATATGGACCAGTGTCGACAGGGCGGTGCACTAACCAAACTATACACCCTAGGGCGTATAGTTTGGTCAGCGCACTGACCTCCTGACATCATTACATAGTCAATGGTGGGATCTTTCACCAGGCTGCATCGTTGACCATATCGAAATGCCAAAACGTAATGCATTAACAAAATTACCTGCCCCAAGGCAGATATTTCAGTCAACACACCGCATTGCCGCTATTCCACAGGGTCAACGGTGTGGCCGAGTAACCGACCGCACCGCACCTTTTTGAAATTTTAAAATATCATGATGTGCCTTTTGGTACCACCCCATAACTGGTGTGGATACCGTTAGCACCGATTTCGGTGTGGCTTGTAAATTTACAGGGAGCACCACAAACCAGTGCGAGCTGAACGGCTCAAGCGCATCGCACGGGAATTTTTTTTTTAAATGGTTAATTTTAAGCTAATTTACAATTATAATCCATTAAAAAGCTTAATTATGGAAAAACAAGAAAAATACCTGTACATTTGGACGTCGAGGAGGCATATTGGTTGTAGAATTTGCAAAAGTAAATTTGCCCACCGTTTTTCAAAATTCAAAATGGATATTTGTGGGTAATGCACAGTAGTAGTGTGTGCAATGAGTGAAATGGGAGCATCGATGTCAGGGCGACTTAGAAAAGGATAAGTTGCACCAGTGATTGAGAGCTCTGGAGCACTAAAAAGTGAAAAATGTGGTTTTTTGGCTGTAATTTTTTTTTTATTTAACCTTGTTCCAGTGCGCGGGATTTTATAGGCGCACCGGTGCGGTTTCTTAAGACCACACCAGGTGGTTTCAGTTTTGGCGCGGGGTTTCAGGATGCACCAGTCGGAATATTTGTAAAGCACCAGTGTGCTACAATAATAAGATGCATCGGGCAGGTTTGTACGGAGCGCATAGTGTCTGGTGTGTCAATTTTTTTTACACACTAGTGCTTTCTCTTGTTGAACGCAATGGTGCGGTTTATGATGATAAGAAAACCGAACAAAAAACATCCACAAAAACCTCCACCCGCTAACCTCCTCTAGTAACCTCCGCTACAAATGAATGTCTAAGGTATTTTTATAAGGGGTTCCTCAAAAACATCCACTACAAGGTCTTTTCCTTGTGGTTCTCTATTGGTGGGTGTTCTTGATAGGCATGTCCATGATTCGATTAGTTGTCTTGTTCCATGCAATATGGGGTTTAACTTTGTTGGTGTGATTTGTTCTGCAATGTCGTATGTTTCCATTAATGGTGGAAAGTATGGCTGAAGGTAGTCCACATTGAACACTGGGTGTAGACTAAGGAATGGTGGAATGTTGTGCTTGAAGGCATTATCCCCTATAGCCTTGGTGATGGTCTACGTCTTATATTGGAGTAGGTGAATCTTGCAGTGGGGCCTTGTGAGGTGCTCCTTCTGCAAATGTAGCCAAACTTTGTCACCCACCTAGAACTTGTGTGGCACCCAATGTTGATCATTTTACTTAGCATTGGCTTTTTCCAATATGTTATGGACCTATTGGTGGACATGTTGAATGTGCTTAATGAAGTTGTTCGCCCTATCAACTTCAGACTGGACATGAGTTGAATCTTCCTAAGTAGATGAAAATGGTATGGCCACATCAATGGGATATATTGGTTGGAAACCCAACCCCACCTGAAAGGGGTTGTGGCCAATTGAGATATGGAGAGCTTGGTTGTAGTTGTGTTGGACATAAGGAAGGATTTCATCCCATGTGCATGGATTCTTCAAGTTTTACATGTGAAAAATGTGTATGATCATCATGTTAACGACCTTTGTTTTCTCATCAGTTTGGGGGTGGAAAGTTGTGGAATTAGTGAGCTTTGTATCTAGCATCGACCAGAGACTTAACCAAAATTTACTTAGAAACTTGTTGTCCTGATCTGAGATAATGGACTGTGGGATCCCAAAGTGTAACCACACTCGTTCAAAAAAGAGCTTAGCAATGGCTTCTATTGTGATACTCTTTTTGCAAGCCGCCAGAATGTTCATCTTAGAAAGTGTATCGACGACCACAAAAACATGGTCATTTCCATGCTTGGTAGAAGGAAGGCTCGACATGTAATCAATGGAGATCGATTCCCATGGTCGAATAGGAGTAGGAAGTGGAGTATATAGGCCTTTCTTCTTGATGGTCATTTTGGAAATGGCGCAGTCAATGAAGGATCTAATGTACTTCCCAACATCCTATCAAAGGTTTAGCCAACATAAATACTTCTGCAAAACTTGCATTGTTTTCTCCACCCCGAAATTTCTAGTGACCCCACTGTAGTGTGCTTCCCAAATCATCTTAGCATGCTTGCTTGAAGGAAAATAGAGGTGTCCAAGATAGCATAAAAGTTCATCTTGGAGGTGAAAAATTGGAACTTTCTTTCCTTCCAGGAGCGTATGGTATGTATTGCCAAATTCTAGATCGCTCTTATAAAGGTACGGCCACCCTAAAGTCTCATAACCACAAGATTCGAGCACAGTGGTCAGCGCCACGATCAGTGGTCAGCTGAGGTAGTCTGCAACATTGGCGGTGTTTCCCTTCTTGTACTTAATCCTCAAATGGAATTTTTGTAGGTATGTGGACCATTTTTTATGGTGATCATTCTGCAACTTCCCTTGTGTCTATATGAACTTCAGGGGTCGGTGCTCTATGTAGATGAATGTTTCCTTCCCCAAAATGTAGTGCTTCCATTTTCAGTAGGATTTCACAATGCAATACATCTCTTTTTCATAGGTGGGATACTTTCATATTGTGTTTGAAAGTGTATCACTATGATATGCCACTAGATTCCCCTGTTGAGTAAGAAATACACCAATAGAATAGTCATAGGCATATGTCCCAATCTTAAATGGTTGTTGCAGGTCTGGTAATGTGAGCACTGGTGCAAAGCAAAGGCGATGCTTCAACTCGACGAATGCCTTCTATTGGGATTCATACCAAAAAATTAGGAAATTTAAAGGTCTAAAATGGACCTCCTAAGGAAATTATAAAATAATAGTGGAAATAATAAAACAATATTACATTACATTATTAAATTTTATAAGGAAAAAGGAAAAAACTATTTTTTCAACTCGTATTTTCAACTTATATCTCTATGGGTTTACTCAAATTTCGAGCAGGAACACTCGTTGGATGCATAATTTGATTCCTCATCCAAGTATTACCCATGTTGCATACTTTTGATGGTCCCTTCTACATGAAAAATGTGATTGTAATCACATTTTCTCATGTATTTCTCATTCTTTGTATAGCAGGGTCCATCAAAAGTATGCAACATGGGCACTCCTTGGGTGAGGAATTAAATTTTGCATCCAACGAGTACCCTCGCTCGAAATTTAAGTAAAACCATAGGAGATAAGTTGAAAATACTATTTGAAAAAATAGTTTTATTATTTTATTATTTTTTAATATTTTTACTTTTTTACCACAAAAATGGTGAATCGTCCCCCATGGTTGACATCATCATCTTAAATCCTATTGGTTCTTATAATTTTTATTTTTGTTGTACATTTTTCGTAGGAGGCCCATTTTAGACCTAAAAATTTTTATAATGGAACTTTTATTTCGCTCATCCCTTCATGACTTGACTCAAAGGCCAAGTGATATGAGAGAACCCCAACATGAACCAACGATAGAAATTAGTAAGACCCAGAAAGTTGCAGAGCTCTCTTAGAGTGGTTGGGGCTGGTCAATCCTGAATGAAATGTATCTTTGTTAGGTCCACATGCACACCCAACTCATCAATGATGTACCCCAGATATTGAACCTGGGTCATGAAAAAAGTGGATTTCTCCAAATTGGCACACAATTTGTGTTACCACAGTGTTTGGAGGACCTGTCGAATTTGGTGGAGCTGCACTTCCTAACTCTGGTTGAAGATCAAGATGTCATCCAAACACACCACCACGAATGAGTTGGTGAAGGGTTGCAAGATGTCTTCCATCAGCCTCATGAAGGTTGTGGGGGCATTCGTCAACCTGAAAGGCATGATCAACCATTCATAAAGGCCCTCCTTGGATTTGAAGGCAGTCTTCCATGCATCTTAGGGTTGGATGGTACCTTGTGATAGCCAGAATTCAAGTCAATATTGTTGAAATATTTAGCCCCCTTGAGCTGGTCCAGAAGTTCATCGACCTATGGGATCGGATACCTATTCCAAACAATGATCTTTTTCAGTGCCTAATAGTCAATACAGAGTCTCCAGGTCTCGTCCTTCTTTTGCACCAACACAATCGGGCTCCCACGGGGTGGTGAACTTGGTGTGGTGTTCCCTTTCTGCAGTAGCTCCTGAATTTGCCTCTTGATTTCATCATTCTTCAAAACATAGCGTTGATATATTGGTCCATTGGGTAATGACACGCCCAAGGTCATATCGATGGAATGGTTGGCCTAACAGTGTCGAGGTACCCTTGCGAGTGAGGTGAAGATGTCCCTATACTTCTCCATGACCTTGTCCATCTAAGGTCACCTTGCAGAGGAGCCATGTTTGGAGCTAGTGGCCACAATATTCTTCTTTCCCTGAGGGAAAATCATAAGGAAAACAAAATTTTCGGTCTCAGAAATGGTCTTAGTACATTGCTTTATAGTGATTAAAGAGATGGCAGTAGCTGATGCTACCTCCGGTATCTTGTACAACTTATTTCCCAAAGTAATAATAACACTGCAACGCTTAGATTCATACACAACATGTCACTTCCAAAAATATGGTTGGAATAATAATACATCGCAAACTTCAAGAGGAGAAACATCACACATCACCTCATCTGTGCAGGGCTTGATGTTGTAGGGGAGGCGTCACTACTAGCTAGCGCAGAGATCTTGTCCTTGGTGAAGCCACCCAATGGTGTACGATTACGGGTGTGTTGTGGTAGGTAGGCCCAAATGCTTCACGAAATCTCCTGAAATGAGGTTCTTTTGGCTCCCTCTGTCGACAATGAACTGCAGTGGGGAACCCTTCAAACACATTTGTGAATGGAAGAGGTGCTCCCCCTCCTTTGCATCTTCAAGCTCATCCTTCTAGATCTTGGTGGTGGAAACAATGGCATAGGGATCCACATCAATAATTTTCTTCCCTTCTCCATTCCCTTTGTTGTGTTCTGACTCAAATTCATAGCATGCATCTGATTCTAAAGCCTTCAGCTCAGCCACCAATGACTATTTGGCTCGACACTCACTTGTGTTGTGAGTGGGGCTCTTATGGAACTCACACCACTTTCTTTTGTCCTTCTTTTCCTTCGTGGTATTGTTCTCTGATTTTGGCTTTGTCAGGTTGTCCTAGGTCACCCCTCCTTGGCTTTGTCCTTTGTTCTATGGTTTGGGGGTGCCTTTCCCCTACTTCATATTCATAGATCCAAAGTCTCACTTCTTCTGTTTAAACTTATGCTCGATCTTGACAGCATATCGATAAGCGGAAACAAGCGAGGAGATGTCCAGTAACTGCATTTCGTCCTGGATGTACTTATGTAAACAGTTGTGGTACTTGAGTACCAAATTCCGCTCAGAATCATTGGTACCCAACTTTGTGAAGGGCATGAAAACCATTTATGAACTCCGACACATCTTGGTCCTTTCTCTACCGTAGCATGGTCCACTTTATGTACTTATCTTCATAGCTCCCGATAAGGTAATATTGTTCCTTGATGGAATCTTAGAAATAATTCTACGTGAGTGAAGCTGAAAACAGTGAGGACTCCCTTTTGTCTTTTTTCTCATAGTAGGTTTCCCATCAATCCTTGACATGGGGGGCAGCTTTGAGTAGTGCAAAAGTAAAATTTTCCCGATTGGAAAATTCATGAACTAGAAAATATCCTTCCAAAAGATTTAACCATCTATTTACGGTGTCTACATCTCTCTGGCCCTCAATGGGAATGTCAAAATTAACTTGTACCTTAAAAAGAGTGGCACCTCCAAAGTGGCTATTGGATGTAGATGCATCACTTGTGGGTAGCCATCAAAGGATATGGGAAAATTTATCCATCATCGTGTTCCTCTGTTTCTGAAGGGCCTCCTCAAGCAATATTTTGAAAGGATCTCCTCCTCCCTCTTCTTTCTTTTTCTCCACCATGGGAGGTTGTCGGGGCTTATGAGAATGATATTGCAAAGGTTCAACTAGATCAAACCCTAACTCCTTATACCTTGATCTCATTGGGGACATGCAAGGAAAAATAGAGAAAGACAAGACCACTCTGATACCACTAATCTGGACTTATACAGGAACACAATAGAATTTAGATATAAAAATAAACATAGATATGCAGCAGAAATAAAAATTCATTTCATTAATATCAAAGAACTAAAATATGCTTACATACAGAATGGAAATAAACTAGCTTGGGTGATGGTAGCTTATCTCTAAGAAGAGATGTGGTGGCTACATGCCTTTGAACTATGTTACAATGAGGCTCACGGGCCTTTTTATTATTGAACAAAAAGGGAAAACCCTAACCAACCAAGACCATAACCCAAGGAGATGGAACGCCAAGATTTTGTGGGCCCCTTTGGGGTTAGTTTGGCAGAAAACTTCCTGGGGTCGTAACTTGGTCATATTATCTCCATTTGGCACGTCGATACCTCGTTGGAAGGATCTCTTTGAGTACTATAGTTTTTTCCGCCGAATCCTGCCTGTGGTTATGGGCCTACTATGAACCTCAAAAAAACGTCGTTTAGGGGGTCAAAATTGATAAAAATAGTAAATGTTGCTATAAACAAGGAAATTGATGAAACCGACTTGAAGTCTAGTTGGAATAGGCAGGTGGCCACCAATATCCACCTAGATCATGTTCTAACTTGGATCTCTCTGCTTTTTTATTTTCAGCTTTACATATTAGATTTCCAAAAAAATAGGTGTAATTATCAGCATAGCAGTAATATGCCCCTCCCTCTCGGATTCACAATTCTTCAAATCCTTATTGAATTTTATGATGAATCATTAACTCATTTTATGTACCATAGGCATATTAGGCAATCATTTTTAGTAAAAAAAAAAATTCTCTCACTAGTACTTCAAATTTTGTAGAATTTGTACCTCTCAACTCCAAATTTAATTGTTGTAATTGTAGTTTTATGTTTTCCAGACAATTAGATCATTGATGAACCATACATATTGTTGTATGAGCTGAAAATCTCTGAAAATAAAAATATGATTTGTACTTTTTTTTATTCATTAGTGAATAAAAAAATAGATATTATTTAACAATGGAAAAAAAACGACTAATGTTTGAATGAATGAAAATATTTGAAAGGACCTGTCCCTATTTACCTATTAGCAACCCCGTCAGTTATAAGAAAATAATTCCTTGATAATCCAGCAGCCCTAGTGGGCTAATTTTCTTCCAACATGGCCTCCAAAGCTCGTCCTATGTAAACCCTCATGGCAACCTCTCGCATTTAAACACCAACACCAACCTCTCACATTTAAATATCGTAGCAACTATTGTGATGAATGCCACAAAGTCTATGAATTTTCACAAAATAGATGGCCAATGTAGCCAATACTTCAAACTGGAGGCCCTTTCCATTAATCTTAATTTTTAAGGGTTCCTCGCGAATCCCACTAACATTCAATGCCTTTAGTACTTCGCATCAAATCCTGTGAATTCTTACTATGGGTTCCATGAATCTTCTGCATCAAATGCATCACAAAAAAGAATAATAATGCATAATATTCATCAAATATTGCAAGTTTTAGCCTTTATTTCCCAAGGTTTTGGTCCAACATCTATGTGTGGAGGTTTGGTCCCCACAAGTCCTGGAGTCCAATCTCAAAAAGGACTATGTACACCTGAGAGTTTCTCTAACCGAAATTTCTCTTAAAAAAAATATAACCTTCAAATATATTGTATTTCAATTTACTTTCAACATGAAAGAAGGAAATCCAAGGGAAATAGGCGGTCTCAATATATTTTGAGTCGCGAGGGTTGTGTATTTTCCTGAACTCTAAGCCCTATTTCCTTGAAACTGCATTGTGTTTATCACAATTTTTTCTAGAAGTTTCTTGCTATTTATGTGGGCTAGGCTAAATTGTGAATTCATATCCACAAATCATTAAAATGAGGGTTCGGATACCTTGGATTGTGGGTTGTGGGAAGGAACATGGAGTATGGGAACCCATTGAGAGCCACAACTAGATTTCATCATAAAATTTATCGAGGACAATAAATCCCTTAAGGCCCAGCCAATACGACCACTGTGAAATTAGAATTATGTAATGCATTGTAAGTTTTATTTCAATTTGCAAATAATCATGTTAATTCCAAATTTACTGAGGGTTGGCATAGATTATCAAGTGCTTTAAAATGCAAAAACACTATCCACGAGATAGAAATTAAGTTCAAAAATTATCTATGACTTTAAGATTCCGACCATAATTTTTAACACGCATTAGGTTGGGCTTACAGATGATTTCCATGATTTTGTATTATCATGGCCTTAATTGTCATAATATTTTGAATAGTGGATCTGTCTGTATATGGGATGTGACTCTCAAAAAATTTAATAGGGAGAATTTAATTTTTCTCATCAAATATGTGTTCAAGTGAAATTGGTTTAATAATAATAATAATTTAATTTTAAAGTATATTGAAATTGGTTTATAATAATAATAATTTAAAATTTTTTGGCAGATGCAAAAATCTTATGTGATCTTGATTATCATAAATGCAACCATCATTTGTACAATTGCAATAGCCTTATATGCTTTGATTGGCATGGTTGAAAGAATTATTTTGTCTATCCATTTAAAATGAAAAATGAATTAAAAGCACCTAATATAATTCACATGGTTTTTGAATTTACATGGTTTTTAATACAATTCTCTAAATTTATATACAAAATATTTTTTAAATGATAATTTTAAAAAAATGGAATTAGTTGTGTGGAATCGGGGATGTGTGCCAAAGAAAGTATGTGTGGATGACATGATGTGTTTGTTGGTTCGCAAACACATTCTCTCTACACACACTCTTTCTCGCACACACATTCCCTCTACACACACCCTTTCTCGCACACACATTCCCTTTGCCCACCCTTTCTCCCAGATAACTCATATGTTAAACGTTTTTATTGATGTGCACTAAAGAAGTTGATGTATATAATTTAATTTTTCTTTACTTGCATATAACATATTGATATAATCTGTGTCATACTTTTTCATATTTTGAATCCATGTGTTTCATTACATGAAAATTTTTAATAATTAAAATAATGCAAACAAGCATACTGGTATATGGAAGAGACATTGTCACCTAACATCTTATTGTTGGATATTCCATGAACTATTTCATTTTCAAACAGAAAATATATCTAGAATAGGTCAAACAAGTGGAAATGCTTGTTTTTAAAGAATGTTTTCTATAAATTTCAAGATGTGGAAATGGATCTATATTAATGTATATATTGTAATATGTGGATGTATATGTACCAAATTAGGTAACCACATTAATTTTTTAATATGCACCAGAAGTAGTTGTGAGAAACAATAGTTGTACAAATTCATGGATGTGTGAGGAAGAAAGGATGTGTTCCTTGCTCTGTACATGCATTTCTCCCGCACACCCTTTCTCTTAACTAACTCTTATTTTAAAAAGTTATTGATGTTGACATAGAAGTTGAAATATATTAATTTTTTTCTTTACATGCACACAAAAATTCCTTAATACTGAATATGTAGGTACACATAATAATTCGATAATAAACATATGAATTTGAACAACGAAATAACATAGAAATAAAAATAATATATGGAAACATTGTGAATGTGGTATCCAAGGACTTAAATGATTAATTTCAAATTACAAAGAGTGGTAAGTTTGATTGGTCCCTTCCATACATGATGTGAATTTGGAAAGGATTTTTTACACTGCTAATATTATTTTAAATCATTAAGTGATTCTTGCATTCTATTTTCCAATATATATGGACTTTTCTTTGACATCACAGTAAACCACAACATTACACAATGATACTATTATTGACATGGGCTATTAAATGAAAAATTGTTTTTGAAGAAGTAAGTTGGCAATGGCAATATTAAGAGCCCTGACAAGTATAATATGAAATATTGTGATAAATTTCACTATAAATGAAACATAAAGAATTGAACAAATTAAAGAATGGATTTACAACAGTTGGACTTCCTTCCTCGCTTACAGGCCTAAAGTCGGCGTGATGGTAAAAATTTGGTTTGGTTTTCATTTCCTAAAGGAAGAAGATGCAGTCAAAATTGTTGCTTTGCATTGGGTAAAAGGGTGTGTTTTCCTGGTTATACAAAACTAGAAATTTGGATTTGATCCAGTGGTGGAGGTTCCTAGGAGAAATATAATTTGGGCCAAATTTCCCAGCCTTCCCATTGAAATTTGGATGAAGAGGTAAATACGGGAAATTGCTAGCAAGTTTGGGAAATTGTACTATGTAGATGAAGGTTGCATAGACCTATTAGACAAGAACGATGCTTGGTTTCTAGTGTAAGTGGATTCATCAGGTGGTTTACTGGATGTAATTGAAATCTACTAGGCAACCTTCTATATTCGTCAACAAATCGACTCGACTACCGGGGGATTCCATTCATGTGTCTAGTATGCCAAAAAATTGGACACCTAATGGCCAACTTCCCCAGTCGCATTGAAGGAAACTATAGGAGTAAGATGGATTCCATTAGAGAGAACTGATAGCCTGTAATAATGGATAGATTTTTTTCATTAAACTGGTCTCCTCAAGTGTTGTCGAATGACTTAATGGAAAATAACCAAGTTGACCCTAATAGATCCAACATCAAGGCTGGAAGGGCCATTTTTCCCAATATAGATGTTGAGCCTTGTAATAACATTAATCAAGCCCAGGAAAATCCCACTCATTACTTATTTAGGACCCCTACAAAGAGAAAAAGGAAAGAGATCGAAAAAACACCCAAGAAGTCGAGAAAAATATCATTATTTTCCGCAATTTGTAACATAGTGGATTGTGAAGCTAATTTTTCCCCAATATCAATGGATATGGAACTAAAACCCATAGTAGGAAAACCAATAATTGTTTTTGAAGCAATTTTAATTAAGAAATTGTCTTCACATTATTTCGGCCCTAAGGCTACGGGGGTTCAAGGAAAGTTGATCTGTATTGGAAAAATAAAAAGGAGACCAAGTATAAGAAGCTTTCCTTATGTGGGGATTTAGGGTATGAAATAGACTCTCAGTTCTCTAAAGTAATAGAGGAGATGTTGTGCCCTACTTTTGATCCAGTACCTTCAAATGGATCATTTGAATCTATGGAGGAAGCTCCTTCCTGGGATCTTAGAGAAACACATCCTGGCTCAATCATTCCTTAATGAGGGTTATGTCTAAACATTAGGGTCCTGGGATATGCCAACACAATTTGATTCCTTAAACATTTCATATCTACAAATGGACCTTCGATCATGTTGCTCCAAGAAACAATGTTGTCTAAGGAGAGAGCACTAGAGATTCTAATCATGACCTATCCTACTTGGCATGGTTGTGCCATAAGCTCACATGGATATTCAAGGGGGCTCCTTGCTATCTAGAAACCCATATATTTCTCCTTCTAGGAATTCTGGATCCATGTATGCATTATATTATATGGTTACTACAGGGGATGGAGTCACAGATTTCGTATTATGAATATATATGCCCCATACAACAACCACAAAATTTTCTTTTAATTGACGGTCTCTTCTATCATCCTAGATATCAATCCTATGATCATGGTAGGGGATCTAAACTTCACCTTGGAATTCGGCGAGTGCTATGCACATAGGTCCAAAATGGAAGTGTTTTCTTATTTCCTTAATGATTTTTTCAACCGAAATTCCCTCAGAGACATTGTCACTGTCCCCTTATGCCCAACCTAGAGAAATGGAAGAACAGGAGAAGAGGGAATTGCTAAAAGATTAGACAGGTTCTTTGTCGATCCTCTCCTACATCAAAGGATGAACAAAATTAAATATTGGGTGTTATTATCTGACATCTCATACCATGATGCTATCTTCTTGGAGTGGTTGGATGAATTGGAACATGGAAATTTCCTTTTAAATTCAACCACATATGGGTCAATGAACCTGAGTTCCAAAATTTGGTCTACAATTCTTGGTTCTCTCTAATTACTTTGTCATTTGAAGACCCCATAAGTCTGATAATCCACAAATTAAAGAGGCTGAAGCAGCTGTTAAATCATGTGTTCATAATCATCGGAATACCCTCAAATAGGATTTTTTCTCCATTGAAAATGAAATTGCATTGTTAATTGACCTGTTTGCTCCTAGTATATTCTCTGCTCAACAACACAGTGAAATCCTAAATCTGGTGCAAAGGAAGGATAAAATCATCAAATTACAAGAAGAGGAATGGAGGAAAAAAAGGTGCCTTGCCTGGATTAAGGGAGGATACAAGAACACAATTTTTTTTCACCTGGAAGCCTCCAAAATGAAACAAAAAACCTTGATTTGGACCATAAATGAAGAAGTTGAAATCTTCCTTACCTCACCCAAGGACATTAAATAGGAGGAATATTGATTCTTCAAAAATCAATTCAAGGAAAGGGAATAAGCATAAATGGCTGATAAATTTGACTTAGTTAATCAGTTACTATCATGTTTAATGAAGAACATGTTTCCCTGATGGATGTACAAATTACTAAAGATGAGCCACTCCAGACACTCAAGGAAATGGCCAAAGACAAGATCCCTAGGCCCAATGGTTGGCCTAATGAGTTCTTCCTCCATTTTTTTGAGCCGATGGATCCCAACCTAGTCAACATGGCTGAGGCAGTGAAGAGTTGTGGTCACATTCCATGTGCTATTAACTGTACCTTTCTCACATTGATTTCTAAGAAACAAAATTCCTTCTCTTTCTCTGACTATAGGTCGATTTTCTTATGCAATTCCGTTTATAGAATGATGTCAAAACTATTTTCTAACAGTGTCAAGAATATTATTTCTCCTCATATATCTTTGGAGAAGTTTTATTTCTTGTCCAACAGAAGGATACAGGATGTGGTGGCTATAGTGCAAGAATGTATACATTTATTAAGATGAGGAAATTAAAATATTTTCTTTTGAAAATTGATCTTAACCTAGCCTTTGATTGTGTGAATTGGGAATTTCTCACCACGATCTTGTATAAAATGGGTTCAAGCATAGGCACATTCTATGGATCAAGGCATGCATTTCTATTGCTTCAATGGTCATCCTCAAAAATGGGGAGCCTACTCAGTGCTTCAACATTCACAGGGGCCTCAAAAAAAAATTTGCTTTGTCTCCTTTACTTTGCATTCTTTTCATAGATGCATTTAGCATGGAAATTAGTGCCATGAGGGAATTTGGTAATATTTCTAGCTATGGGATATCCAGAACTTACAATATGCCCCACCTTTTATTTTTGGATGACATTCTATGCATTGGATCTGCAAACATTTCAGAATGGGCCTTCTTCCATAGGGATATTGTGAAATTTGGAAATTCCTTTGGGTTGTGTATCAATAGATCTAAGATAGGGCTAATCTCGAATGATGGATATTTGGTGGAGATTAAAGAAATTTCGACCTTATTTTGGATTAACATCCATCCATTGTCGTAGGGCTTTATATAACTATTATTCTTCTTAAAACCTTAAAATTACAAATTACTTGATTGGGATTGGATCGTCAAAAAAATCAAGAAGATGTTGACTCAATGGGACCATAAATGGCTTTCACTGGGGGCCAGGGTCATTATGAACAAGGTTTTATTGCAAGGCTTTCCTTTTTTCTAGATGCAATCCTTTCACATTCCACAGTACATGCTTCATAAATTGGACTCCATTGTTGCTAAATTCATTTGGTTTGGTGTGGGCCCCCACAAAAAAATTAATCTAGTGCCATTGAGTATGATTTCTAGGCCAGTCAAGTTGGGCGTTTGGGGCATCTTGGATCTCAACAGATTCAATATTTCCCTTATGACTATGAACATGTGAAAGGAATTTAGGGAAAGGGGTTTGTGGCAGAACATCATATTCTCTAAATATATTTAGTTTCAGGGCCTAGAGGAGTGGGTTAAGGAGGTATGCCATCGAATTCTAGTTCATCTTATATATTGTGTAGCCTTAGACATAAAATTCGGTGGCTCTGCAGCAACCTCCAGTGGTTGGTTGGAGATGGACAACAAATACTAGTTGTAATTTATGCCATTAAGGGTATGCTAGGCTGCCATGTATTATTGGTGCCCTCGATTCACATACTTAACCAATAGGGAGTTCAAAATTTGGCCAGCCTTAGAATGGACAATCATACTGCTTTTTTTTTTTCTGGGTATGGCCACATGCCAGATAGATCAGTATCCCAGATGACATGGTTGAAGAATGGGAAACAATTCATTGTATTCTCGCACGCACGGTTATCTCATTCTCTCAACGTCCAAATCAGCTGGTTTGGGTGAGAGGATATTGAATGAGAATATTGCTACCAAGGAAGTGTACAAATACATTTCTTCCAGCATCCAAACACTTCCCTTTGCGGTTTGTACCATAATTGTTTGGGGTTGGGAAGTCCCATTAAAAATTAATTGCTTCATTTGGTTGGTTCTATACAACAGCATCTTAAATTGAGACTATTATTCTCAAGAAAGGATTTGTGGGGCCTAGTAGATGTTCCCTATGTCAGATTGATTCTAAGGACTACTATCATCTATTTCTTCATTGCCCCTTCACTGCTTCCATTTGGATCGAGGTCGCTCTTCTCCTTTGTGTCAAAGTCCGTATTATTCTCTCCTTCATTCATGCTTGCATTGGATATTAGTCTCTCCATGTCAAAGCTTACAGAGTGGTTCCCTATATGTCATGTGGGGTATTTGGAATAGTTGAAACAAACTAATCTTTGAATGCATTTCTCCCGACACTATGGTTTTCTCCCTCCGGATTGTGAAATGTTTCATGGAATTTGGTCTATGGAATCTAAAATCCACATTGAGAACAATTTTGTTTGTCTATTTGGAGGGCATATTTTTTATCTTCTACTTTGATGGTGCCTCCTCGGGCGAGCTTTGTGGTTGTGGAGTGTTTCTCAAATTGGACCCCTTTGTTCATTATTTATTTTATTAGTCTACTGGTGTTGGAGACAATTGTCGGGTTGATCTGCTAGCATTATGGGGATTCATCCAATGCTTCAAGTGGTTGGACTTAGATCAAATCATGATCATTGGGGACTCTCTCTCGATCATCCAGTGGGCTCAATGTTATGAAACCAGCTCCAAAAATAGAAGAAAAAAGAGATTAATGACTTATAAATCAGCCACTTCGAGGAGGAAACCTACAATATAGTACATAAATGAACAATGCTTGGATGATACATGTTGAGCCCCAAAGATGTTCTTTTCTTTCACCCAATTTCACTTCATTTCCTTTGTCCCTTATCAATTACAGGCTTAAATGATCAATAGGATTAATTAAGTCACTTTAGGAATGTATACAATGACTGACTTGCTATATTTTCGTGGTTTTGTTGTTGTAGTAATTTTTGACTAGACTCAGCTACAGAATGCAGCCATTCTGTAGCTAGTCGCCTATTCCGCAGCTATCTTCATGTTCTCATAGGTTACAGGTGTCACTTAAAATAAAAACTCATATGGGTGAATTCCACAACACTCCCCCATCATTTCTTGCTCTCTACGAAGTCTGAGCAAGAATCTATAGGTGGTTATGCACGTGGAAGAGATCAAAACTAAGAAGCAGATTCCTACCAGGACAGGGACTCTACAGATGTCTCCAGCAAGAGTACGAGGCTTCCACAAGAGTTCTAATTTGATTTTAATTGGGAAAGAAACTTATCCCTATTTCCTCTCAAGGGTAGTTATGTATTTCTTTTATAAGAATGACTTGGGAGATCGAGAGACAACTAGCTAGATTGTTTTTTTGTTGTTAGATCTCAAAAGTCCGTAATACTCTGTTCCTGAAGAATTTTCTCTTTAATGAAAGACATTCAACTTCATTGCATGATCTAAGGCAATATTGAGGAGATTTGTATGCTAATCCAGTGGTAGAGGGCCCCTACTTCCCGAGAAGCTCTGTGCATATTGTTTAGATAAGTAACTTTAGCCTTGTTTCATTCCTAATTCAAGTAGTTTTCTAAACTTTATGTTTTTATGCTCATTCACATCAAATGTTACAGCTAGTATTGTTCTTACGAATTGTTCCAAAATATCACTAACACTGAATGAGACATAGTTGTGGTGTTTTAGAGTCTAGTTGCATTTTTCTGAACTTCATTTTTGTATTCTCACTGACATCAATTGTTACAGCCAGTCTTGCTCTTATGAATTGTTCCAAAATATCACTAACACCGAATGAGATAGAGCTGTAGTATTTCAGTGATTAGTTGCATTTTATTTTAGTTGTAAAACTCCGAAGGTTAATGGCACTCTAGTTCAATTCTGTTCACTGTATTTCAAGTTTTATTGATTGCATTCTTGTTCAATTCTGTTTAATGTATTTCCAGTTTCATTAGTTAGTTGTATGCTAGTTCTGTTCCATTAGACTTCAAGGCCTTCATTATTTACAAACTACTCTTGTTATTAATCTCTTCCAACACATCATCATATGGATAGGAATTAGTGATATCAGTTCAAGGCCTTGACTGTTCTGCAATCTCTTATAATTTTACAAATAACCTTTTTTTCCAAAACTATTCCAAAATATTTCTAACTTTCGAATGAGGCTTAGTAGTGACAATTTGAGTTGTAGAATGGATTAATTTCAATGTCATAGGATAATTTAGAATAGAGTCACTCACTATGTTGCAGACTATCTTTTCCAAATGTGTTCCAACAAATTTCTAGCCATGGATGAGATTTTATCTGTGATATTGTAGATTGTTGTTTACTTAGAAGAACCTCATTGCATTAAACTTATCCTTTTCTCAAGTTATTCCAACATATTTCTAATGAATGAATTGGACTGAGTTCATGTTATGAGTTATTGAATTTATGTTATGAGTTAATTTTCTTGTTAAAGTTTTGCATTTTCTGTTTTCAAGTGCCATACATAGTTTAGAATAGGTTTTTCTCTATTTTAGTGTGACCAACAACTTCTCTTTACCAACACTTAGTTCTTTTCCTCTTAGAATAAAAACACAAAACCAAAAACATTTGGAAAAACACTAAACACAACGTAGTGAGAAACAGATACCTAGGCACATATAGTGCACTTCACTTCAACAGTTTACTAACCCTGGTTGACAATTTATGACATCAATTTAGGAACACTACGTTGAGCAGACAATACAAATGACAAAACCTCCTTCTATATATAGGAGTCCATGGGATCACAATATAATCCTAGCCGACCTAACAATAATAATGTATGGGCATAATAATAACAATATTGGGGTTACAGGGGTACAACAATAACAATAAGGGGGTTACACTAACAACAATGAGGGACTATACTAGTAATGTAGGGACCTAACATGCCCCTCTCCTTCAAAAAAGTGTTGTCCTCAATGCTTGAGTAGCTCTGGATGCTTCTGCATAAAATTCTCATCCTCCCATGTAGAAACTTTAGTGGGTAATTTCTTCCACTTGATAAGATACTCTGAAATTGATCGATTCCGTAGCTGGCGAGTTCTTGTTTCCGTGACTGCTTCAGGTTCCAATATGATTTCTCCTTCCTCTTCAAGTTCTGGAAATATTTTTTGAACTAGAATTTTTTCACCTATAACCTTCTTTAAGCATGAAACATAGAAAACTTGATGCACTCATGAAGAAGTAGGAAGCTCCAATTTGTATGCCATAGTACCAATCTTTAGCAACACCTTATAAGGACCATAGTACTTTGGCCATAATTTATTATCCTTCTTAGCTTGCTTGAGGGACATTTGTTTGTATGTTTGTAGCTGTAAAAATACCCAGTCTCCTACATCAAAACTTCTCTCGTTGCGATGTTGATCTACCTATTGTTTCATTCGATTTTGTGCCAAATTTAGGTTATCCTTTAAGAGTTGGAGAACTTCTTGTTGATTCTAGATGTGATCTTCCACTGCTTGAACCTTAGAATTTTATCTTAAAGATGATGTGATGAAAGATGGATGATATCCATAAAGTGTCATAAATGGGGTCATTTTTGTTGCAGTATGGAAGGAAGTGTTATACCACCATTCAGAGAGAGGTAACCACTTGACCCATTGCATTTGCTTATTAGATATAAAACAACGAAGATATCCTTCCAAACATTTATTCACTATCTCAGTTTTACCATCAGATTGAGGATTATAAGATGAGCTATGAGCTAGTTGATTACCCAAACAAGAAAATAATTTTGTCCAAAAATTTCCAGTAAAAATGGGATCTCTGTCACTTACAATAATCTTTGGGTTTTCATGTAGATTTTGAATTGTTTCCATAAATGCAGTAGCAATTGTACTTGCTTTAAATGGATAAGGTAATGCACAAAAGTGTGCATACTTGGTAAGTCTATCAACTACCACCATGATGACACTCTTTCCTTCAGACTTAGGTAAACCTGTGATAAAATCCATTGAAATCTCCTCCCAACTTTGACTTGGAATGGATAAAGTTTGTAGAAGACCCGGGGTCTTAATTGTCTCAAATTTATTTTGTTGGCAAACAAAACATTCCGCCACAAACTTTTGAATATCATATTTAAGGCCATCCCAAAAAAAATCTTTCTTCACCCTGTGGTAAGTCTTTAAAAATCCGGAGTGTCCTCCTAAAGGAGAAGTGTGCAATTCCAAAAGAATCTTATGTTTTAGTTGGGAATTATTACAAATATATAAGCGATCTTTATACCATAAGGAATCATTTTTCCAACTAAATGTATCGGATGTACTAGGATCTTGCTGCAACTTTTGAATGAGTGTCCACACTTCTTCATCCTTCTTCCATTCATCCCTTGGTTTGGTTATCCAATCTAGTTGGATAATAGAAATGGCACAAAGCAATGCTTCCACCTCTTCATCCTTTCTTGAGAGTGCATCTGCGACAAAATTTAGCTTCCATTTTTTGTAGATGATTTCAAAGTCATAACCCAACATCTTTGTGACTATATTTCTGAAGATAGTATTTGTTCCAAAAAGATTTTAAGACTATCATGATCAATTTTTACCTTGAAGTGTCTTCCCATTAGGTAAGGTTGACATTTTTTTAGTTCGTGTAGTATTGCCAACATTTCCTTCTCATAAATAACTTTATGTAAATACTTTCATTTGATTGGACGACTTTAAAAAGCAATGGGTTTTCCTTATTGCATTAAAATAGCACCAATTCCATTTCCTGAGGCATCACATTCCATAATAAAGTTTTTTGTAAAGTCTGGCATAACTAAGACCGGTGCTAGGCACATTGCTTCTTTACAATGTTCAAAGGCCTTAATTTCTTCAGATTCCATGAAAATACATCTTTCTTCAATAATGTTGTTATAGATGCTGCTATTTTTCCCATAATTCTTAAAAAACTTGTGATAATACCCTGTTAAACCAAGAAATCCTTGCAACTTCTTTATGGTTGTGGGGACTTTCCATTCCTTAATGGATTTAATTTAATTAGGGTATACCTTAACACCCTCATGAGATACAATATGACCCAGATATTCCACCTCTTATACTCCAAAGAAACATTTCGATGTTTTTGCATATAATTGTTTCTCCTCTAATAGTTTGAGCACCCTGTCAACATGTTGAACATGATCCTTCCAAGACTTGATGTAGATTAGTATATCATCAAAAATTACTAGCATAATTTTTCTAAGGAAGGTTTTGAAAATGGAATTCATCAACCCTTGAAATGTAGAAGGTGCATTGGTAAGGCCAAAAGGCATGACCAAAAATTCATAATGACCCTCATGAGTTTGAAATGTTGTTTTCGGAATATCTTCCATCTTCATTCTAATTTGATGATATCTTGAACGAAGATCCAACTTCGTAAAATAAATTGCTCAATGTAATTCATCCAATAATTCATCAATCATAGGAATGGGAAATTTATCTTTAGTAGTGAGCTTATTGATCTCCCTATAATCCGGATAGATGCGCCATGATCCATACTTCTTGTGCACCAATACTACTGGAACAGAGAAATAACTTTGACTAGGTTGAATTATACCAGCCTCTAACATTTCTACAATCATACCTTCCATTTCACTTTTTTGGACATAAGGATATCTGTAAGGCCTTATGTTTGGAGGAACACTTCCTAGAATCAAATGAATAGCATGATCATGATCACAAATAGGTGGGAGTCCTTTTGGAGTTTCAAACACCTTGGAATGATTGTCCAAGACTTTTTGGAGATCTAGAGAAATAGATGATTTCGATGTTGGAACTTCAAGTGAGCATAATTGTGCAATTATGCCTTGTTGTTCTTTCTTCAGAATCTTTTTCATGACATTAGAGCTTATTATCTTTCCCGACTTCCCTGCGATACCCTGTAATTCGACTTCCTTTCCTTAAAAAAAAAAATTCAAGAAAATTTCTTGAAAATTAAAATCTACAGTCCCCAAAGACTATAACCATTGTACTCCTAGTACAATATCAACACCTCCCATTGGAATGGAAAGCATTGGACTATTCAATACATATTCCCCCATGGTTAGCTTGATATTATGACATTTTCCAAACCAATTTTAAGTTCCTCCATTTGCAACCATCACTTGACATTCTAGTTATGGGTATAGGAAACAATTCAATTCCTTGTCTACCTTACAATGAATAAAATTATGGGTACTACCTGAATCAATCAACACTATTACCTTTTTCTTCTTGATATATCCTTCTATCTTGAGAGTTTGAGGAGTGGTAATACCTGCCAATGCATTACACAATATGGTCAGACTCATTTCTTCTTCTTCTAGGGTTGTTTCCTAGTGTATATCCTCTTCTTTTGAAGTTTCTTGTTCATTTTCTTCCTCCTCTTCACAATCTATGTAAAATAATTTCTTCTCAGCACACTTATGACTTTAGTGTATTTTCTATCACAACTGTAGCAAAGCCCTTTTGCTCTTTTTTCTTCCAATTTTTGTGGTGTCAACCTTGTAGGTTGTGGAATTATAGGAGTAGCAACACTTCCATATTTATAGATGTGAGTGGTAGGCTTCCTTGTCGCCATAATTTTACATTCAATTTTTCTTTCCAATCAGAATTCCTTCTCCAATGAATCAAGTTCCCAAATGTGAACTTCATGTTAGTTGCTATCATTTAACGTCCCTATGAAGACATCAATCTTGTGCTCCTCTAGAATATCAGTTACCCTTATATTCAATTTTTGGAAGTCCTCAATGTGCTCCACCATTAAATCCTTTTGTTTGAGTTTTATCAATTGGCTAAAGAAGGTGTTTCTCTTTGTATCCTCATAATGTGCTATAATTTCCTCCATAAAAATTTACCAAGTGACAATTTGTTTACAGGTGCAAAGCCATCAATACCATACAAATGTATTCTGTTCTAAATGTAAAGTTGCAATGTGTACCTTTTGTGTGTTTTGCACATTATTGAGATCAAAATATTGCTCCATCTGTAGTATCCATGTTACAGGATCCTTGCCATCAAACTTCCTCATATCCATCCTTGGAATATGGTGGTTCTTCCATCCAACATTAGATTTTATAAAATCACAATTAACATTTATTTTGTTCTATCATGAGTTTCCTATATTATCTTTTTGCCATTAGGAAACATTTCTTGTATCAACTTTGTCAAACCTTCCATGTCTTCTTTTATATCATTCTTCATGTTTTCCATGTTATATTTCATTTTTTCTTACATTGGATCCATCTTAGCTTCCATTCCAACTTCTATACCATCCATCTAGCTTCCATGCCTTTCTTCAAACCATCCACGTATTTCTTCAAAACATCCATTTCATTTTTTGTTGCTCTTTGCGAGAGCGAAATTTGATACATTTCCTCTTGTAATTTTGACATGTCATGTTACAGTTCTTCATCTTCATGAGTCATAATACAGCCTTCTAAAGGCTTAATGGGTGTTGAATTATTTTTAGGGGGGATTTTAGAACCCAATACTAATATATATTCTACAATATTCCCTTGGAATCAATTCAAACTAATTTTTCACACAAGGCTTATGCAATTCGAAAAAAAAAATACACACATTTTTCTTGATTTTAAGGAGCTCGATAATGAAACTGAATTATCTCTGTAATTGAGGATCTTTAATATCTGAAATTCGGCCCTGTAGTAGCCCTCTAAAGCTTCTTTCAAATGCCATAGGTCTAACCTGATTTGGATTCTTCAAGGTCAAGCTATTCCCAATCTCCCACAATGACTTAATTATGGACTGGTCCAGTAGAGAAAACTTGTACGGCATGCCACGTGTCATTGTTTCCTTCTTCAGCCCTGAAATTGATACACAAGAAACTAAAATCCGTGTACTTGCGGCCACTTTTTACATAATTCCAATCCAATGCTCAGAGAGAGAGTTATGAAGATTTTCCCACGGTCACCTATTTGAGATGAAATTCAGGAGCCTACAAAAACCCTACCTTCCACATATCATATCTTTGAAAATATGGTGAACCAAAATATGAGATTTTTATAAGACGTTCCTTAGGATTTTGGCATCTCTCTATAGAAATTTCAGCATATGCACCCTAGTATAAAAAGAGTTATAGCGAAAATTCCATGATGACCTGTTTTAGGTGAAATTTGGGAGCCTGGAAAAACCTTAACATCCACAGATCATATCTCCCCAAATATTGCGAACCAAGATCTGAAATTTTTACACGAGGTTCCACAAGATTTCGACTTCGCTCTGTAAAAATTTCAGCTTCTAAAACTTTGTAGAAAAAAAAAAAAAATTAGTGCAAATGCCATGATGACCTATTTGGAGCAGCGAAACCCTAGAATCCAAATCTTTGACACCAAATGTTATGAAACCAGCTCTAAAAATAGAAGAAAATAGAGATCAACACCTTAGAAATAAGCCACTTTGAGGGGGGAGCCTCTAATACATTACATAAATGAACAATTCTTGGATGATACAAATGAAAAAGTTGACATTCTTTCAAAGTGTGGGGTGTCTATGCTCTCTGGGCATATGTTCTTCGAGGTGCTTGACAGTGGTGCGATCTGAAAGCAATGAAATTTCGAAATCTAAACTCTGCCTCCCTATTGTCTTGTTTTTGTCATTTGGATTTTGCATGTTTTCTCATTTCTAGTTAATGTCATTTTTTATTCTGTCTTTTCAGTTTTTCCTGTGTTTTTATCGTGTTTGCCTCATTGGGAGGCAGGTGTTTTTGTTAGGTACAAAATATCCTCTTGTGTGATCAGATGGTCATTTGTCATTAGTGTTTTTTTCCTGGTTAAAGAATGACTAAATATGTAAAACATTTGTATTAATATATGAATGTTTTATTTTTATCTTCTGCAAAAAAAACGGAATGTCTTTTATTTACAATTAAAATGGCATATTTTTATTTACAATGAAAATGGCAGGAGCGCACATCTCAAGCCAACTAGGAAAAATCAAACTCATTCAAGAAGATAGCAAAAATAAGACAATTTTCACACAACAAAAACCACAAAAGAATAATTTTGGCTCGATGTAACGATCTGGTTTTGCTAGGATTTATGACAGTTTACCCAAATAATAAATTTCGACAAACCTTACTAAACTTTTAGCTGGATTGTAACAACCCAGTTTTCTCAACTTTATGACAGTTTATTGAAAATCTACTTTACCTATATTTTGGATAGTTGTTGAAATTTAATTCAATCTTCTAAAATCAAGGAAGAAATATCTAGTTTAGTGATTAGGCAATTCGCTAAAATGGGTATTTGTTGGCATAAGTGCTCAATTCATTCAATGATGTGTTGGAATAAATTAAGGACCATGATTAGTCATTGTTTTCATTTATCCCATTTCAATCGCCCATTCACATGTGGAGTTAGAAAATTAGTTAGTCAATATTTCCTAAGTGCCCACTTTAAGAAGATTACATTATTAAAAAGGGGTACTTGAAACCATTGAGTATGTTAAACAACTAATCATTAGGTTATTTTGTGTTAGGTAATTGGTTATTAGAGCCCAAGAAACCCTGAGAACTAATTCAACAGTTTCTTGATGTATCTATATGTACATTATTGTACAACATTCTTTGAGAACAACAGGTTGTTTGAGCTTGATCATCAATCAAAGAATAGTGAGAGAAATGAAGTGATTTTAGGTGAAAATTTGGATGTAGCTAGAAGTGCTAATGTGAAACTACTATAAGACCATGGAAAGATATTTTCCACAATAAACACAAAACTGGTCTGGTTCATAACAATGATGTACCTTTTCACATTCTAGATTTCGCTAAACCTATAAAATTTCGAAGTTCGAGATTTCTGGATGGTGTAGTTCCAGAAAACATTGATAAATACCAACAGTGTAGTAGAGTTGGACATATGAAAGATTAGTGTTTTGATATTCACCCGTGTGAGCATCGTGGAAATCATAATCACCATTTAGAGAGATGTTCCAAAAAGAAGATTATTGCAAGAGATAAGAAAAATTTCGGATGGATTGCTTCTTGGGAATGGTCGAAAGTAGCCAAGAATATCCACAAATCATACCATAGGATTTGTTTGAGAGTGTTGACAAAGCTTGCAGTGATGAAGAATAATTATCACCCTATATCTGAAAAGGGGGATATTTTTTGGTGGTCTTCTATAATTTCAAGTTCGAGATGACAAGCGAGCTTCAGTCAATGATCCACATCTTAAGCCACAACCTGTACCAGTTAGAGCTAGAGTTGTGAGACTTCAGTTGATTGAGTTGTTTGTGAGTGAGCACTTCCAAATTCAAAATTGTTCGAGGAACTATTGTGATAGTTCCAGACTTTGTGGTCATCTTAGAACCATTTTTTTCGTTGTTCTCGGAACTTCTATGTAGGTTCCAGAGTTGGTGTCGGTGGAAACTTTGATTTCTCCCATCTTGGGTTTGTGTTCATCCTTAAAAACCATTTCTGAGAGACATTCAGCTCTTAGCTGAGATGCATTTCTACATTTTGAGCTCTCATTCTTGGACTTTGGTATATCCCTTTGGATTAAGGGGAAATATTAGACAACTAATCCTTGGGTTAGTTTGTGTTAGGTAATTGGTTATTAGAGTCCAAGAAACCCCAGGAACTAATTTAACGGTTCTTTATGTATTTATACGTACATTATTATACAACATTCTTTAATACATTACATAATATATTGTTGATTTTGTTTCCAATTGTGTGTCTTACAGAGTACAGGTATGGAGAATTTTGTGAATTTTTTAGTCGGGTCTAGTTGCTTATTTTTTTAGACAATATTTAGAGCTTACCCGGTTGTGGATAAATTTTGGCTTCCTAATACCAATAGGAACTCTCCAGTCTATTTTCAGGTTGAATTTAACTCAAAACATTTTTCATTGTTCATGTGCAAGTTTTATGCATTTTTTAGAACAAAAATTCTAGTAGTTCTTACTTGTGATATCTTTGCAATTTCATGCATGTATGTGGAGATAACATAAAATTTCCTAAATTCCAACAACCAGGATTGTTAAAGTCAAATTGTTCCCAACTCACATTGAAAGGGAAACCCACACATTCCAACCAAATCCTTATCAAATGTAATAACTTCACAAATAAAAATAAAAATAAAATAAAATGGTAATTGTTAGCCAACGGAGGTTTAGTAGTTGAGATGGTACATCGCCACATTAATGGCCCAAGTTCAAACCCTAGCAGATAGAGATTCCTAGAAATTAAGTTGTTGGCCAACTTTTCAAATGAAATGTTCACTGCAAAAATTTTAAGAAATATTTAAAATATGTAATATATATGGCCAATGGAGATCACGCCAGGAGATTGAAATTAATAGACTATTGCGTTTAAATTAGACCAAAAATTCAAAGAGATTCCACAACAGAATAAGCCATACACAAGATAATTGTGCAAAACTAGTTTCCCTATGTTTGATAATAATAGGGAGATATATTTAGCTCAATAGCACAAGTGCATTAAAAAAATTAAGTAGAAATGGAATTTACATACCATATATGTTTATGTGTGTGCTTTCTTTTACCATCCCTTGAGAATTACCTACTCTATAAAACCGCTTGTCTTGCAATTGAAAATTGAACGTTAAAATTATACAGATTTAATCAACAATCTTGAGCCATACCATATATGGGTTAGAAAATAAAAAAAGTGGAAATATTCTCTTATATTGATAATTACTTGTGATATTCTTGTGGACTTATTATTTTATATTTATGTTTTTCTTTTATCTTTGTTTTATCCATCAAAACAAAACATGAAGATCAACGACAAAAATGTAGACACTCATCCAGGGATAAAACCCCTCTCTAGGGGAAAAGTTAGTCAAACTCTTCCATTAATCAAATTGAAATATAACAAGACCTTAGACCTGACCAAAAAACATGCCTCCTCCACCAAGTCAACTGTCCAAGATGATTCAGCAAACTTCAGTAGTCTCTTCTTATCTAAGAGCTTCAGCCCAACTACAATCTATAATTTCGGCCCTCCCATCTTCAAAATTGTGTCCCTACTGCAGCCCAGCAACTTCGACCTCCCCAACAACTTCATAATTTCACACTGTGAGAATAGATAGAGAGAGAGAGCTTGACTTCTTTTTTCTTTACAAAGGCTTCCTTCTCCTTTTCTAGGTTTTTCTTCCTCTTCCTTAAACTTCACACCATTTTTTGTCTCCATCTACTGTGGATTTAACGTGTTGATGATATGCTCCAAATGAGTCGAGTTGTTGCCCTTTTATAGTGGATTTTGGCTCCCTGATTAGGCCAAATTGTCTAGGTTGAGGTCAACTTGGTGGAGGAGGCCTAAATGACGGATTTTACATAAGAATAAATTTATTTCTTGATTTAGAAATCCAAGAAGGGTATTTTACATTATGACATGGAAAAGGACACTTTACATAAACCCTAGAAGCCTATAATGGAGGGTTTGACCTAAGAGACATTGACTCAAGCATGAAACCCATGCTTTAATAATTCAATTTCTTTTATAATAAATTTATTTTTCTTTATTTTTTTCAAACACTTACATCATGACTCAAATACAAGTATGAAAACCGATACTAGTTACATTTTTTCAACAATATGCTTATATGTGATTATGTTTAACATGCTTTGAGACTTATCTAGTCTATAGAATTGCTTGCCTCAAAGTTAAAAATTGAATTTCAAAATTGTTAGAAAATTATATATTACAGAGCAATGCAACACATAAAATATGTGGAAAACACAAGCACACAAAACACATAAAACTAGAGAGACATAGATATACATGGTTCACCCAGTTTGGGGTAAGTCCACCCTAAACAGCCAGTCCTTCCTTTCTATTATCTAGCAAAAAGAAGAAAAAACCTACAGCAGATCCGCTGTAATATCCTTTGTTCTCTCTCACAGTCTCCCTATCTGCTTCTCACTCTGAGAATACACATACAATACATAGCCACAATACAATGCCCACATACAAGTGAGGGGTTGCCTTCTAGGGCAAAAAACCCTAAACTAATCATAACTTCTACCATCAGATCATCCACCTAATGAATGGCCCAGATTGACTAGAACTTACTATACTTTTACAAGGAAATTTTACATCTCTTTTTAGCCACCCCCCTGGACCCCCCAAGCAGCATTTAATTACGGGTGGTGTTGCCGCCCCATTAAGGTACAGGGGTCTAATTTTGTGATACAAAATAAACAATATAATCAGGCTCCACACCCAACAATCTCCCACTTGTGTAGGTTTTGACCCTGTACAGAAATTATCTGCAAACGAATCTCAAAACAGAAAATAAACAACAGCAAGAGCATAAAACATAAAACAGATAAACATAAAGATTTTCCCTTGGAACCCATTTCGAGATGACCATCTTGATTTTTCATTATATTCCTTTTAGTGTTACAACACATATATATACATGCTCAAGCATACATAAACCCCAATCCATTAACCTTGGATTAGAACATAACCGTAGTTCCCTTGACCGGCTCTACAAAATACCAGGGGCCAAAAACCATCGTACCCCAAAACCATGTGCAAACCCATGCACAAAACCATGGGTGGATCCACCCATCGGAAAATAAGGAACAAATATAACACATGTGATTAGTCATGGAAAAAATATAACACATACCCAACATTCTCCCACTTGTTTTTGTTGGGAAAAATACTGAGAGGGGGGGGGGTGAATCAGTATTTAGAGCTTACTTAAAATTCTTTTATTTTTTCCTTTCTCTTAAAGACCATATGTTATATTACTGTATCCAACTTGTAAAGATCTTATCATGTCGTTACTTAGCTCATTGCATCATTTATTCATCAGCAAGTATGAATAGAAATAACAGTACAAAACATAAGCAACACATATGAACACCAGGATTTAAGGTGGAAACCCAGTTTGGGAGAAAACCACCTCTGTTGAAATCTATGTCTTCAATATTTTATTATAAATAAAACATATTACAATTCTGTGCTGGCGCAGACTTATACCAGTACGCAGGCACCCACCTGCAGAAGGTTGCAACCTTCTCTCGTTTACCAGTCTCTCCTGGAAGGGAGCTACAACTCCCTACAATGTTTCATCAATTTTCACACTGATCAAGCAGCTTCAACAATTAATCATAAACATGCATATTTTCCCCGCTATAACCAGAGTAACCCAGACTTTAGAGAAGATATTCATTTACTAACTCGTGTATACTTCCTTGTAATTTAATCTTCTGAAACCCCAACTGCCATATGCACTTTCAATGTAGATATATATATATATATATATTCGTGCTTTTCTTGTATAGATTTGTAATAACAATATGTTTGCAGAACAGACCTGATCTACAGAAACTTACCCGGATTCATATATGTTCTTCAGCAGTTATGCACAAGCTTTTCATCGTTTCTTCATGACTCATCACCTTTTAGGTCAATGTCTCGAAGGGTACATCATGGACTCAGAATCATCAATTAAGCACGTCGTCTGTCCATACAGATATTCCTTAGAGGAAATTCTTCTTCGTCAACCCTCTCCACTTTTTTTTTTTCATTTCGAATAATCATCTTTCTCATTTATATAGTTCTCACCTTTATTAAAACCAAGAGACAAAAACCATTTCAACCGCTAATGGTATTCCTTTTACAATGTTTCCAATAGTTTGGCCCTTGGGGTTTTTATTTCATATTAAAATATTTATCAAATATTGCATAGTCATCATTACGTCACTGTGGGGGGTTCTTGCGGTACGGATGAAAATTTTGGCTGGTGCCCCCGCACTTAATCTCCACCGTCGATTTTCGGTCAATGCTTGATTGCTTGTTCAACTGCAGGGGTACCCCTTCTGAATTTTTAAATCTTTATACTTCCCCCGTAATATTATTTTTAATTAAAAATTCAATGAAATTTTAATCCGGGCTTTATATAAAAATCCAATGCTTTCGAATAGTTTAATATTAATAAAACTTTGACCCCTGGCCCACATAAGCGCCCCTCCGTACCAAGCTAAACTTCGCATAGGTCCATTGCTCGATCACCGTTAGATCGCGAGCCTCCAAGATCAACAGATATCGCTTGGGCAATTTGCACGAGCAATAACGCGCGATGGCGCGTCGTACTTGTGTTATTCTTCGTGCATCTTGATTAAACTTCGGGCAAGTCCGACGCATGATCACCGTCAGATTGCCCCCTTTCAGATCGACGGCGCAAAATAAATTTAGCTGGTCGTCCTAGTACGGGCTTTAACGTGCGAAGGACTATCGTTATTGTGTGAATGTCGGTTTTGCAAGGGATGCATGTCAACACTTCTATGGAATCGCTGCCAATTTGTAAATACCACGTATCGTCGAAAGGTGGTGCGAAAAAGACCACGGTTTCACTCCACACCGCCGTCACGGTTCCTCTCGATCACGGTTTCGTCTAAGCACATGGTTCCATCAGACTTATTGTTTAAACGATTAAAACCCCGCTTCAGTGTTTTCTTTATATAATGAATGTATTCATGCTCCAAGTTCTATTACACAGACAACGCCGAGACTCATAGACCTTCCATACCTACACAGAGGCAGAGGCATATAATTCCACTGTCGATCGTATTGGTTCCTCGAACAACTTACATAACCAGAGCACCATTAATCCCTCATCACCATATACGAATGAATAAGAGTTTCACTCATTCTTCTCAATGTGCCTCTATCTCTGGACAACTCTGCTTCAATTCTCTGCTTATCTCTGTAAATGCATTCTTCCTTTGTTCTTTGTTGCTGATCGTTGTTTTCTACAACTTTGTTGTTCTTCTTCGTTGCCCATGCCTTTACCAATTCCTTTGCCATATCCTTTGCCATCAATGACAATATTCCAACAATCTCCCCCTTTGGCATTGATGGCAATACTCTTCCTTTGATGACCTGATAGACACCCTTTGTTGCGTTTCCTCCCCCTTTGACATCAATGGCAAAGAGTTTGATCAAGAACCGTTGAACCGACAGTCCCATGCTCCCCCTGAGATCATGCTGCATCTTCAAACATAATATGACCAACAGTTCATCCTTTTCACATGACCAATGCTCCCCCTGAGCCTGTGCATTCAGAGATGCCGAACAGCACCTCACAACCAATTTAGTCTTCTATAATTAAGTAGACCTGATTCTCTGCATGGCAGAGACTACTCCCAGTTTCTGTCTGAGATATTCGAATGCTTCCCTAGGTAGAGGTTTGGTAAATATATCAGCAACTTGTTCTTTAGAGGAAACATATTCTAATTTCACCTTTTGCTCAAGCACTTGTTCTCGTAAGAAGTGATATTTGATGGGAATGTGCTTGGTCTTGGAATGCATAACAGGATTCTTTGAGATACTTATGGCACTTGTATTATCACACATAATGGAGATAGGAGGTGAACATTTTGTTTGAAAATCTTGTAGGGTTTGCATCATCCAAAGAAGTTGAGTGCAACATGATGTTGCAGCCACATATTCCGCTTCTGCTGTAGATAAGGCAATGGAGCTTTGCTTCTTGCTGAACCAAGATACTAACTAGGGCCCCATAAAGAATGCACCACCACTAGTGATTTTTCGATCATCAACACTTCCAGCCCAATCTGCATCAGTGTATGCATGAAGAGAAAGATCAGCATTCTTTGGATACCATTGTCCAAAGTCTTGAGTTCCTTGTAGATATTTGAATATTCTTTTCACAGCCTGAAGATGAGACTCTTTTGGATTGGCTTGAAATCGTCCAGCAATCCCAACTGCATGCATGATGTCTGGTCTTGTCCCAGTGAGATAAAGTAGACTTCCTATCATAGATCTGTATTTTGGTTGATTTACGGTGGGGGAATCATCATTAGAACTGAGATTTCATCTGGTTATCATTGGTGTACTTACAGGTTTGCTATCTTTCATGCCGTACTTCTTCAGGATTTGCTTGAGATACTTTGCTTGTGATAAGAATATACCATCTGTTGCTTGTTGCACTTGCAGGCCAAGAAAAAATGTTAGTTCCCCGAGTAAAGACATTTCAAATTCTTGCTGCATATCAGAAGCAAATTTCTGACTCATAGACTATTTATTACTTCCAAAAATGATATCATCGACATATACAACCACAATCAACAGTTTGTCATTTTCAGTTTTTGTGTACAAGTTGCTATCAACAGACCCCTTTGAAAATCCTTGTTGATGAAGATATTTGTCAAGACGATAGTACCATGCCCTTGGAGCTTGTTTGAGACCATATAGAGCCTTTTTAAGTCTACAAACAAGTTTTTCATCATTTCCCAAAATGAATGCTTCTAGTTGTTCTATATAAACTTCTTCTTCTAGATCACCATTGAGAAAAGCAGATTTAACATCCATTTGATAAACTTTGATTTGTTGGAAGCTTGAAAATGCAAGAAACATTCTTATGGCTTCAAGTCTGGCTATAGGAGAAAAGGTTTCTTCAAAGTCTATACCTTCTTGTTGAGCATACCCTTTGCACACAAGTCTAGCTTTATTTCTTATAACATCCCCATTCTCATTTAACTTGTTTTTGAATATCCATTTAGTTCCAATGACATTTTTGTCATGAGGCCTTGGTACTAACTCCCAAGTTTGATTCTTTTCAATTTGATCAAGCTCTTCATTCATGGCTTGAATCCAACATTCATCTTTTCTAGCTTGACTAACACTGTGAGGTTCAACCATGGAAAGAAATGCCAGATTGCTAGAAGATCCCACAAGAGTCCTTCTTGTTTGTACACCTGATTCCTTTTCTCCCAATATTTGAGATTCTGGATGATTATTTTGAACATATCTAGATGGAGCCTTTTCAGACAACTCTTCTTTAGTTTCTTCACTGGGTGTACTATTTGTATCATTACTATTTGATGTAGAAGGATATGTGTCCTCATCATCTTCATATGTTGTTTTCTTTTCTTCTTTGAGGGCTGCAGTAGACTCATCAATAACAACATCAATACATTCAACAATATTTCGAAGTCTTTTATTTTAACATTTATATGCCTTACTCCTAGAGGAGTAACCAAGAAATATTCCCTCATCAGCTCTGGGTTCAAACTTGCCAAGTTTTTTATCATTATTTTTTATAAAGCATTTGCTCCCAAAAATTCTAAAATGCTTTATAGTGGGAGGATTACCATACCAGAGTTCATATGGAGTTTTATCACTATTTACACAAACATGTGCTTTGTTGAGAATGTTTGCTGCTGTATGTGCTGCTTCTCCCCAAAATGTGTCAGGTGTTCCGGAATCATCAAGCATAGCTCTAGCCATTTGTTGAATTGTTCTGTTCATTCTCTCTGCAACACCATTCTGTTGTGGAGTGCCAGCTACAGAGAACTGTCTTTTTATGCCGTGTTGTTCATAGAATTCAAGAAATTATTTGGATGTATATTCTCCTCCTCGATCAGATCTAAGACACTTGATTTTTAATTCTAATTCATTCTCCACTAGTGCTTTGAAAATCTAAAATTTCTCAAATGCTTCATCTTTGTGTTTAAGCGGCCCAATCCAACACATTCTAGAGAAATCATCAATGAATAAGATATAGTATTCTTCACCACGGGGTGAATTTTTCTTCATATGTCCACATATGTCCGTATGAATGAGTTCAAGAGGCTTACTTGATGATCCTTCCTTGGCATTAAATTGTACCCTGGTTTTCTTACCGAATTGGCAAGATTTGCATATGATATTTTCAGGTAGAGTAATATTGGGAAGGTCACGAACAGCTTTAAGTCTACTTGATTTGTTGATTTGAGAGAAGCTCAGATGCCCCAACCTTATATGCCATAGCCAATTTTATGAAGATTTACTTAAATAACATTGTTCTTTGGGGTTCTTCAATATATACAGGTTGTTTGGAGTTCTTTTTCCTTTTATAATTTCTTTACCTGTATCAAGATCACGTACCACACATTCTTTTGAACTAAAGACAACTTCAGTTCCTTGATCACACATTTGACTTACACTTAACAAGTTATTCTTTAATCCATCCACATACATGACTTCATTAGCTTTCACCTTATCCTTTAGGAAAACAGACCCTTTACCTTTAATTACCGCAGGAGTATCATTTCCAAATGTAACATTCTTCTCCTTTTCTAGAGCACTATATGCAAGAAGTTTGTCTTTATCACCTGTCATGTGTCTTGAGCATCCACTATCAATGTACTAGTAGTTCTCTTCATCTTATGCAAATAACGCTATGCCACAATTTTCAACCTGTAACTCCTTCTTTTTCCATACTTTGGATCTTGAAGGAACATGTTCTTTTGGCTGAACTTTGCTCCTGCATTCAGATTCTTCATGGCCAAAGTTATTGCAATAAGTGCATTCAACTTCATTTTGAAAAGGAGAAAATTTGTTATAAGTATTCTTCTTTGCTTCAATATTAGTCCTTTTCTTTCTTGCTTCTCTTGTCATAATAGTTTTATATGCTACACATTGAATAGCTTTATGACCAAAATTGTGACATGAGAAACATTGTCCATTGAAGAAGAAATTTCTTCGATCATAAGATCTTCTATATGAATTTATCTGTTGATTGGTGTTTCTTTGAAAGAAATTCCTGTTAGTGTTTCTTGAATTGAAATGATCATGCTTTACCTGTAAATATTCTTTATTCCCTTGCTGAGTGGCAGCATGTTGTAAACCAGCTGTAACTGCTTTTAGATAATTTGGTGCTGATGCCTGAGAAGATTCTCCAATATATCCAAGACCTGTCTTTATAAGAGGAGAACATTGTACCTTGATAATCTCATCTAAGGTTTCAGACCCTTTAGCAAATCTAAGATTCAGAGTCTTTACTTTCCCAAGTTCTTTTCTTAGATCTACTACTTCACATTCTAATTTCTCATTGTGTTTCTCTTTATCTTCAAGCTGATTTTTCAGAGTTTCTATGATTATTTTGCTCTCTTCTAAGCAAATTTTGAGTTTATTGTTTTCATTAAGAAAATCATTGTCTTCTAGAGCGTCCACAAAAGTATCCTCTTCTTCTCTAGATTCTTTTTCAAATGCCATGAGAAGTCTCAGATCTTGTTCACATTCTTCCTCACTATCAGATAACCCATCACTATCTTCATGAGTATAGTAACTCTTTTTAGAGCTAAAATTATTCTTATTCCTTCTTGTTACTTCCTTCCCTTTTTATGTGTTTCTTTATAAGGACACTTAGTAGCATAATGACCAACTCTTCCACAATCAAAACATTTGAAAGGAATCTTACCTCTGAATCGTCCTGTGCCAAGTTGAAGTTTCTTTACGAATTTTATCTCATCTTCTTCTAAGATATATCCTGATCCTTATGTTATTTGTACTTCCTTTCCTTTTGTAGAAGTTCTAAAGACTGCTTCTTTGACTTCAGATGGTCCTCCTCTTCTCATTTCATATGCAGTTAGTATGCCATGAAGTTGTACCATAGTAAGATTTTGAAGATCCTGCTTTTCTTCAAGAGCTGAAACTTTTGACTCAAATTTTGCTGTTAGAGATCTTAAAATTTTCTCAACCAAAGTGGATTCGGTAATTGTTTCTCCCAGATTTCTCATGCGATTTACAATATCATCAAGACGTAGAAAGAAAGTTGCAATGCTTTCTTCATTAAGCATTTTAAGATTCTCATATTGGATTCTGAGAGTTTGAAGTTTAGCACTTTTTACCTTTGCATCACCTTCATAGCTTAGAATGATTTTGTCCCATATTGCCTTTGCTGTATTCAGTTGCATGACTTTGACAAATTCTGATAGAGTTAGACTTCCTAATAGAGCATTGACTGCCTTTGCATTTGTTTCATAATTCTTTCTTTCCGTTGGATCTGTTGGTACTACAGCTGGATATTGATATCCTTGTTCAAAAATTTCCCATACCTCTGCTCCCAGAGACTGAAGATAGGATCTCATCCTTGTTTTCCAGAAGATTAAATTGTTTCCATTAAAGAGCGGAGGCCTGATAGATGCTATTCCATCTTGATTGCTCATCTTGCTTGATCTTCCTTCTAGCGACTAAGCTTTTTCAGAAGGACCTGCTCTGATACCAATTGTTGGGAAAAATACTGAGAGGGGGGGGGGGGGGTGAATCAATATTTAGAGCTGAATTAAAATTATTTTAGTATTTCCTTTCTCTTAAAGACCATATGTTATATTACTGCATCCAACTTGTAAAGATCTTATCATGTCGTTACTTAGCTCATTGCATCATTTATTCATCAGCAAGTATGAATAGAAATAACATTATAAAACATAAGCAATACATATGAACACCAGGATTTAAGGTGGAAACCCAGTTTGGGAGAAAACCACCGCTGCTGAAATCTCTGTCTTCAATATTTTATTATAAAGAAAACATATTACAATTCTGTGCTGGCACAGACTTATACCAGTACGCAGGCACCCACCTACAGAAGGCTGCAGCCTTCTCTCGTTTACCAGTCTCTCCTGGAAGGGAGCTACAACCCCCTACAATGTTTCATCAATTTTCACATTGATCAAGCAGCTTCAACAATTAATCATAAACATGCATATTTTCCCCGCTATAACCAAAGTAACCCAGACTTTAGAGAAGATATTCATTTACTAACTCGTGTATACTTCCTTGTAATTTAATCTTCTGAAACCCCAACTGCCATATGCACTTTCAATGTAGATGTCTCGCATATATATATATATATATATATATATATATATATATATATATATATATATATATATATATATATATATATATATATATATATATATATATATATATATATATATATTCGTGCTTTTCTTGTATAGATTTGTAATAACAATATGTTTGCAGAACAAACCTGATCTACAGAAACTTACCCGGATTCATATATGTTCTTCAGCAGTTATGCATAATATTTTCATCGTTTCTTCACGACTCATCACCTTTTAGGTCAATGTCTCGAAGGGTACATCATGGACTAAGAATCATCAATTAAACACGTCGTCTATCCATACAGATATTCCTTAGAGGAAATTCTTCTTCGTCAACCCTCTCCACTTTTTTTTTTTCATTTCGAATAATCATCTTTCTCATTTATATAGTTCTCACCTTTATTAAAACCAAGAGACAAAAACCATTTCAACCGCTAATGGTATTCCTTTTACATTGTTTCCAATAGTTTGGCCCTTGGGATTTTTATTTCATATTAAAATATTTATCAAATATTGCATAGTCATCATTACGTCACTGTGGGGGGTTCTTGCGGTACGGATGAAAATTTTGGCTGGTGCCCCCGCACTTAATCTCCACCGTCGATTTCCGGTCAATGCTTGATTGCTTGTTCAACTGCGGGGGTACACCTTCTGAATTTTTAAATCTTTATACTGCATCCGTAATATTATTTTTAATTAAAAAATCAATGAACTTTTAATCCGGGCTTTATATAAAAATCCAATGCTTTCGAATAGTTTAATATTAATAAAACTTTGACCCCTGGCCCACATAAGCACCCCTCCGTACCAAGATAAACTTTGCACAGGTCCATTGCTTGATCACCGTTAGATCGCAAGCCTCCAAGATCGACGGATATCGCTTGGGAAATTTGCACGAGCAATAACACGCGATGGCGCATCGTACTTGTGTTATTCTTCGTGCATCTTGATTAAACTTCAGACAAGTCCGACGCACGATCACCGTCAGATTGCCCCCTTTCAGATCGACGGCGCAAAAGCAATTTCACTGGCTGTCCTGGTATGGGATTTAACGTGCGAAGGACTATCGTTATCGTGTGAATGGCGGTTTTGCAAGGGACGCGTGTCAACACCTCTATGGAATCGCTGCCAATTTGTAAATACCAAGTATCGTCGAAAGGTGGTGCGAAAAAGACCACGGTTTCACTCCACACCGCCGTCACGGTTCCTCTCGGTCACGGTTCCGTCTAAGCACATGGTTCCGTCAGACTTATTGTTTAAACGATTAAAACCCCACTTCAATGTTTTCTTTATATAATCGATTTATTCATGCTCCAAGTTATATTACACAGACAACGCCGAGACTCGTAGACCTTCCATACCTACACAGAGGCAGAGGCGTATAATTCCACTGTCGATCGTATTGGTTCCTCGAACAACTTACAGAACCAGAGCACCATTAATCCCTCATCACCATATACGAATGAATAAGAGTTTCACTCATTCTTCTCAATGTGCCTCTGTCTCTGGACAACTCTGCTTCAATTCTCTGCTTATCTCTGTAAATTCATTCTTCATTTGTTCTTTGCTGCTGATTGTTGTTTTCTGCAACTTTGTTGTTCTTCTTCGTTGCCCATGACTTTGCCAATTCCTTTGCCATATCCTTTGCCATCAATGACAATATTCCAACAATTTTTTTCTTTCCATGGGAGAGCTGAGTCATTAGCCCAACTTTGCAACACCCATTGTTTCTCTACACCAAGAGAACTTCTGAGTGCTCATAGACTCTGTCAATGCATCTGCAACATTCTTCAAAGTGTCCACCTTTACCAGCAACGCCCTTTTAGCTTCAACCATATATCTCACAAAGTGATATTGAAAATCAATGTGCTTTGTCTTTGAATGATAACCAGGGTTCTTAGCCAAGAAAATTTCACTTTTCCTATCACAGTCTATCCTTATAGCTTGTTGCACCAACCCCATATTTGAACACAATCTCTGCAACCAAACTGCTTCCTTGCTTGCATGAGTGGCTGCCATGTATTCTGCCTATGTAGTTGAAAGAGCCACTACAAACTGTCTTTTACTCATCCAACTTACTGCACCTCCAAATAGGCTAAACACATACCCACTTGTAGATCTTCTTTGTTCCAGATATCCAACCCAGTCTACATCAAAAAAACCATGAATTTCCAACACTCTTTCCAGTCCTGGTCTTCCCTAGTAGCACAAACCATAATCACTAGTGCCACAAAAATATCTGAAAACCCGCTTCACTGTTGTCCAATGCTCCTTCCCTGGGTTTGAAATAAACTTGCTCAATACTCCCACTGCATGTGCAATGTCTGGTCTAGTACAGACAATTTCATACATCAGGCTACCCACTACACTTGCATATGGAACACGAGACATATCCTCCTCTTCTTCTTGTGTCTTGGGACAATGTTCAGCAGATAGCTTTGTTCCTACAGGAATCGGAACATTCACCAGTTTACTATCCTGCATATTGAACCTCTGCAATATAGTCTCGACATACTACCTCTGGTTTAACCAAAGCTTTCTCTTTTCCTGATCTCTCTTAATTTCCATGCCCAAAATATAGTTTGCAGCACGAAGATCCTTCATGTCGAATTTGGAGAACATTTGGGTCTTCAAATCTTGGATAATTTCTTTTTCATTTCCAATCAACAACATATCATCCACATACAAGACCAAATAAATAACACGATCACCAATTAATTTAAAATAAACACATTGATCCTCCTTGCTTCTGGTGAAGCCAAGTCCCCGTGTGTAGGTATCAAATTTTTTATACCACATCCTTGGTGACTGTTTTAACCCATACAGAGACTTCTTTAACCTACATACTAGTTCTTTCTTCCCCTTCACCATAAAGCCTTCAGGTTGTTTCATGTAGATCTCCTCTTCCAGATCCCCGTGAAGAAATTTTGTCTTCACATCCATCTGTTCTACCTCAAAATAAAATGCAGCAGCAACAAATAAAAGTAATCTAATAGAAGTAACTTTGGCAACAGGAGAAAAATATCATCAAAATCAATTCCCGGCACCTGGGAATAACCTTTTGCTACCAACAGAGATTTGTATTTCTCCACCTTGCCTTCTACATTCATCTTCTTCTTAAACACCCATTTGATCCTGATGGGCTTCCTTCCAGCCGGAAACTCCACCAAATCCCATGCCTCATTTTTATGCAAGGATGCCATTTCATCAACCATGGCCTCCTTCCAGAGTTTTCCATCCTCTGAATCTACTGCCTCCCTGACAGTTCTGGGATCATCATCAATTATAGTTAAAAAAATTTGAACAGAAAGTAGATGGACTGTACCATTATGGTTGTCTTCTTTCCCGAGCTGATCTTCTCACGAAATTGAGTTTGTAGCTCTTCATATTACGAATTTTCTATTACATTGTAAGGTACGATTCATCCTCCTTGGCCTCAAAATTGCTTGTCTTATCGAGTTCCTTTGGTAGGAATTCATGTTTTAACAACACATCTTTCACCTCTCTAAACACCACATCTACGCACACAGCAACCCTTGTTTCCAGGTTCCAAATCTTGTAACCCTTTAAACCATCCTTATACCCAATAAAGATGCACCTTTCAAATTTATTATCCAACTTGGTCCTTTTCTCCTTTGGAACATGTACATATGCATCACATCCAAATACCCTCAGATGTGAAAGAGAGGTTTTCTTAGCAGTCCATACCTCATGTGGAGTCTTATCCTCTAACGCTGATGAAGGTGATCTGTTAACCAAGTAACATGCAGTCTCCACTGCCTCTGCCCATAATTCTTGTCCTAACCCGGTACCACTGAGCATGCTTCTTGCCTTTTCTATCAGTGTTTTGTTCATTCTTTTTGCAACTCCATTTTGCTGAGGGGTGTATGGAGTAGTCTTCTTCCATGCTATACCACACTTCTTACAGAACTCTTCAAATTCCTTCTTGCAGAACTCCCCACCATTATCTGTCCTCGACACCTTTATCTTCTTCTCTGTCTAGTTTTCCACCAGAGCCTTAAATTATTTAAATCTCTCAAAGACTTCAGATTTCTTCCTCAAGAAATATATCCATGTATTCCTTGAGAAGTCATATATGAATGAAACATAGTACACAGACTTACCCAATGATGGAACCGACACAAGTCCAAAAACATCAATGTGCACAAGCTCTAATATCTTGTTCGCCCTCTTAGCACCAGAAGGAAAACTCACCCGATTATGCTTCCCATATACACAGTGTTCATAGAAATTGAAATCTAGAGAGCTATTAGACATACCTTCTACCATACCATTTCCATGGAGTATCCGAAGGCCCTTCTCTCCAATATGTCCAAGCCTTTGATTCCATAGCATGGTATTTTCTCCGAAGACAGCTAGGTTTTCCGCTCCACTTTCAAGAACCATAGAACTGTTACACCCATCAATAACAGTGCTACCTTGTAGCTTGTACAGAGTTCCAGTCCGAACTCCCCGCATTAATACCAGTTCTCCTCGAACCATCTTGCAGGCATCTTTCTCGAACACTGTTTTTACACCTGCATCATCCATCTTGCTTACAGAAATCAGATTTCTGGCCAATGCAGGAATATGCAGAACACCAGGAAGTGTTCTAATCCTTCCACCTTGCAGCTTCAACTTGAATTTTCCACGTCCGACGATTCTGGCCTTCCTATCATCCCCTAGGAAGACATCACCACCATCATATTTCTCATACTCGCAGAACCACTCCCTATGGGGAGTGAAGTGAAAGGATGCACCTGAGTCAATCAACCATGACTCACGATCTACATGTGTATTTGAAGAAGAAGCCAAATACACATCCCCACCTTCATCCGAGGTGGTTTTTGCCTCTGCAGAAGGAGCATCATCAGATCCCTTTCCTTTCTCAGGAGCTTTAGATTTGCAGTCCTTTTTGTAGTTCCCTTCCTTTCCGCATTTCCAGCATACCTTTACAAACTTTCCGGGAGATTTAGATCTCCCTCTAGATTTGGATCTCCCACTCGAAACCTTATTCTTGTTTCTGTTTTGGGACCTTCCTCGTACAGATAAGGCATCTCCATTCTGGCCCTCCATATTTCTTCGTCTCATTTCCTCCGACAACAAGGCTGAGACAATGTCATCAAAATTCAAGGTAGTTGTATTGCTACCTATTGCAATAACCAGACTATCCCATGAGTCTGGTAGAGAACACAACAAATTGATGCACTTATCTTCATCTGAGATTTTAATATCAACAGATGACAGCTGACTTACCACAGTATTGAAGGCATTCAGATGCTCTGTCACCGAGTCTCCATCCTTCATCCTCAGGTTATACAGCTTTTTCCGCAGGAACAACTTATTCACCAGAGACTTATATTGGTACAAAGTCCCAAGTTTTTGAGGTCTTCATTATAGCCCCCATATACATTCAGCAATACGAATACGAGACACTGATGTGTACTCTTTTCTTCGATCCGATTTCTTGATCTTCCATCTAACATTGTCGTTGGTTTCGAACTTGGATCCTACACGATCACACTGGTCCTTGTCCACTAGCATATCCTCCATCTTGAGCTTCCACAACTCAAAAATCTGACCATTAAATTTCTCGATCTTTATCTTCCCACCACTCGCCATCTTCTTTCACTGAAAGAATCGATCCCATATATCTCCCACTGAACTAGGTCTACCTCGGGCCGAGCAAAAAACCCCTCAACAGTAAAGGCATTCGCTTGAAGCTGAAACTGCTCTGATACCAAATGTAGGTTTTAACCCTATACATAAATTATCTGCAAACAAATCTTAAAACAGAAAATAAACAATAGCAAGAGCATAAAACATAAAACATATAAACACAGATATTTTCCCCTAGATCCCAAATATGGACAACCAGCTTTATTTTTCATTATATTCCTTTTAGTGTTACAACACATATGTATACATGCCGAAGCATACATAAACATCATTAACCACAGATTAGAACATAATCATAATTATAGCGGGATCTACAAAATACCAGGGGTCAAAAACCATCGTATCCCAAAACCATGTGCAAACCCATGCACAAAACCATGGGTGGATCTGCCCACCAGAAAATAAGGACCAAAAAAATTTTCTGGGGTGCTGCCCCGAACCTCAACAAGGGGGGCTACCGCCCCCCCACGCGTGATTAGTCGTGGAAAAAATATAACACATACCCAACAACTTGGAGGCCCAGTTGTAGCAACTCCACCATTGCTTACCATTTGTTGGACAATGACTCCTCTTTGGACCTAGTTGTTTCTCATCTTCATCTTCATCCTTGAAGACCAATTGAAACTGAGCATAATCTCAGTTTCTCCCTGGTTACAAATTTTGTTAGCATGTCTGCAGGATTTTGGCTAGTGTGTATCTTTTCCAACTTCAACTGTCCATCTTCCAATACTGACCGTATGAAATGGTACTTGAGCTGTATATGTTTAGTCCTGGATTGAAATGTTGAGTTCTTTGCAAGATGAATGGCACTTTGGCTATCACTGTATAACGTGCCCATATCATACTTCTTACCCAATTCATCCATAAACCTTTGTAACCAAATCATTTCTTTACTTGCCTCTGTAGCAGCAACATACTCTGCTTCTGTTGTTGAGGGATACCCAACAACACTTTGGTTTTGGCTTAACTAACAATTATTCTCTGATAAATACATACTGTAGTACTTCTCCTGTGCTCTATCACCTACCATATCTGCATCAACATATCCCTGTAGAGCAATGTTTGAACCACCAAAGCATAATGCTTGATTTGTGGTACCTCTCAAATATCTGAGAATCCATTTTACTGCCATCCAATGTTCTTTTCCTAGATTATTCATGTACCTGCTTACAACTCCCACTGCATGTGCAATATCAGGCCTTATGCATACCATTGCATACATTAAGCTTCCAACTACTGATGAATATGGAACTTTAGACATATAATCCATTTCTTCTTGGGTGTTGGGGCACATCTCCTTACTAAGTTTGAAATGGCTAGCAAAAGGTGTACTAACTGGTTTTTCATTCTGTATATTAACTATTTTCAACACCTTTTGTATGTACTCATTCTAAGACAGTGTTAATTTTCGATTTTTCTTGTGTCTACTTATTCTCATACCAAGGATTGGTTTTGCAGATCCCAAATACTTCATTGAAAATGAATTTGCCAATTTTCTTTTGAGCACATTTATTTCCTGCATGTTAGACCCTGCAGCAAGCATGTCATCTACCTACGATAATATAATATATTTTCCATCATTTTTCTTTTTTTAGATAAACACAATAATAATAGATACATCTAGTATAACTTTGTTCAAACAAAAACCTGTCAGAAGTTGAATACCACGCCGCAGGAGCTGTTTTAAAAAGCCATACAAGCTCTTCTTTAACCTGCACACTAATGTTTCTTTCCCTTTGACCTCATATCCTTCTGGTTGTTGCATATAGATCTCTTCCTCAAAATCTCCATGGAGAAATGTTGTCTTTACATCTAACTGTTCAAGATGTAAATCTTCCGCTGCTACAAGACTTAAAATAGTTATGATTGAATTCATCTTAAAAATAGGAGAAAATATTTCATCAAAATCAATACCTTTTTTCTGTGCAAATCCCTTCACCACAAGTCTAGATTTGTACCTTTGTTTTCCTCCATCTTCTTCCTTCAGCTTGTAAACCCATTTATTCTGCAATGTAGTTTTACCTGTAGGAAACCTGACTAAGTCCCAAGTCTGGTTATGCATTAAGGAGTCCATCTCTTCTTCCATGGCTAGCTCCCACTTCTTCCTGCTTTCAACCTGCATTGCTTCTTCCTAACATTCAGGTTTACCAGAATAGAGCAATAAATAATATAATGAAGGAGAGTATCGTTCAAGGGGTCTACTTATCCTGGTAGATCTTCTAACACCACTTTCAGGTGTTTGAGGTGCCTGTTGCTGTTGTGGTGGTTGGTGCTGCTGTGGTTGTTGATTATTATTATTTCCAGGCACCTTTTATTTTTCAATTATCTCATCAAGAACCGTGTATTCCTTGCTTTCTTTTTCCTGTTTCTTTTCCTACAACTAATTCTTATACAAGACCTTTTCATTGAATATTACATCTCTACTCCTAATGATTTTGTGATTTTCATAATCATATAAGTGATAACCAAAATCATTAACACCATATCCAATAAAAATGCATGTTTGATTTTTCCTCAACTTTGTTCTATTTTCTTTATTAATATGGACAAGAGCTCACAACCAAAGGCTTTAAAAAGGAGTAGTTTACCTTTTTACCTGTCCATGCTTCCTCTGGAATACCAACATCCAAGGAACTTGAAGGCCCTCTGTTTATTAGATAAACAACAGTATCTACAGCATCTGCCCAAAATTGTAAAGGCAATCCTACATGCAATCTCATGCACCTTGCACACTCCATGATTGTTATGTTCATTCTTTCTAACACACCATTTTATTGTGGTGTTCTTGGAACTGTCTTCTCTTTGTGAATTCTATGCTCTGAACAGTACCTATCAAACTCTTTGCTGCAATATTCACCTCCATTGTCTGATCTAAGACACTTCCACTTCTTTCCTGTCTCAATCTCAACCAAAGCTTTCCATTTCTTGAATGTATCAAATACATCAGAATTATTTTGAATACAATAAATCCAAGTCTTTCTAGTTGCATCATCAATAAAAGTAACATAATAACGAGAGCCACCAAGAGATGATACCTGAGCAATTCCCCATACATCTGTATGCACAAACCTCTAATTTTTCGCTCTTCTTTCCTTTCCCAACTCTGAGAAATCTGACTCTCTTCTGTTTTCCATAAATGCAATTCTCACATAAATCCAAATCAACATTCTTCAAACCCGGAAACAAATTTATTGAGTGAAGAATCTTCATCCCCTTCTCACTCATGTGTCCGAGCTTATGATGCCATAATGCTGCATCTTCTCCTTTGGAAGTTAAAGCATTAACAGAGTTAGATATATCATTGCATAAATATAATGTACCAACCTTTTCACCTTTTGCTATTACCAAGGCTCCTTTGGTGACCTTCCAAGTTTTATCTGTGAAAGTTGTCACACAACCTTCACCGCCTAACTGCCCTATTCAAATCATATTTTTCTTCAGAACTGGAACATGCCTTGCCTCCTTTAATAGCCATTGGTTTCCATTCTGTTTTTTTACAAGAAATTTACCCATTTCAAAAATTTTACAGGGTTTATCATCACCCAAACAAACTTGTCCAAAATCTCCTTGAACATAGTCATGAAAATATTTCTTATCAGGTGTGGCATGGAATGAGGCCTCTGAATCTACCACCCAGGAATCAGTAACATTTTCGAAAGAAAGAATCAAAGAATATTGTAACACATCACCTGTCACATTTTCTTTGTGATTGTTTTCTTGTTGTGCGTCTCCTTCTTTTCCCTTCCGAGATCTATAGTCTTTCTGTAATATCCCAAAATAGGGAAAATCTACAACAATGGGAATATCTTAAGATATTCCAAAAGTGGAGACCTAGAAATACATGAACACAAACTGGAGTAGCAATGAAAAATAAACTCATAAAATGTAAGAAGAACATCTAGCCATATTATTAGTCTTATAGCAGCAAATAGATACAAGATCTTGAGGAAATGATCACTCAAGCAAGGCAAAACAATCGTCAAGAAACATGTACATAAAAAACAAGCTCACTGCTACACAGAAAAGAATACAAGTCTAAGACAACATAGTTTTATTAAGAATAATTGCTCCTGGAGTATGTTAATACATGGATATGGAATGATATAGCTCATACAATGTTGGGAGTGAAGATATAAGCTCACAAATAATATTTCAAGATAATCTTGGAAGGATTGGCTAAACTATGTAAAACTACAAAAATGTCGGAGTTGCAGTAGTAGTTGTTATCACTATAAAAAAATTCTGAAACTTGTTCAGTTACACTTGTTCTTAAGTCATAATGCTAGATAGGGTTAGAGTCATTTTTATATTTTTAAAGGTCTAGATCATGGGTTAAAATTCTCATTCCATCACCAAACAATGTTCATTAACCTTATTTCATTCTTCAAAGCTCTTATGCCACGTTTTGAAACCCATTTTTAAAGTTTTTTTTGAAAATTTGATGAATAAGCCACGAAACCACGTTTTCGTAGTGCGCTCAGTGTAAAAAGTTTATTTTGCACTACGAAAACGCTGGTGATTTTGTAGCACAAAAACCCGAATTTACAAATCATGCGCTACGAAATTAGGGATTCTCAGTTTTGCGTTTGAGCTGTCACATCTGTCAAATACAGTTAAATTCCTCATCATTAGGTGTCATCCACAAGTTCTCCTTCATGCATGCAACCATTCATTGTAATTATTAGGGGTCATTTGTCATCGATTAGGATTCAATTGTCATTGGTCCTTTCAAATTTGAAAACAGTTGTCCGTTTTCAACTTCATTTGTCTCATGCAAGACAATAGTGCATGCATGCTTATGTTTTGAAGAATAAATTAGTGGTGAAAGACCTGAGTTTAGAGAAACAAATTCAAGCGAGGCTGTAAAGTTTTCAAGTGAGGATATGAAACTATATTTCAAGTGAGGCAGAAATGAAACAAATTCAAGTGAGGCTGCTCATTCAAATTCAGGTTATATCAGTATTTTCAAAACTTGCTATCAAGTGAGTTTGAAATTCATTGCTGGTGGAAGCAGAATTGTTATCAAGTGAGGTAGAATTGTTATCAAGCGAGGCTGAACTCATTTACCAAGTGAGTTGGTTCATTCAACGGGAAGATTTGGTTGCTAATTTTCTAATTTGTTGAAGACATGGGGTTTTCAGAGGGATTATCATAGATTTATGAAGATACAAGGTTTTCAAGAAGAAAATGGTTGAAGAAAGAAGGATTTATAGGTCTAGTCATTACCTAAGAACAAAAATTGAAGGTGTAGAAGCCCTTACAAAAGACAATTTTGTTGAAGAAGCCTTTAAGAAAGTAAGTTGTTTTATATTTTGTGAAAAAATTCAAGGAGGGCACACTCAAGTCACCAAAGAATTTGCCATAAACTTCACAGGACCAAACTCAAAGATTGGATTCCTCAATTTACCAATTTCCCCTGAAGTGATATCAGTAGTTACATGAATTCCAAGAGGAGAAGACAGGTGGTTTAAAAACTTCAAGTTTGACATGGTACTCTACAAAATATTTCTAAAACAAGAGTTTACATATGTTGACTTGAATAAAGTTGTGAAAAGAAGTTATGTCAAAGATACATTTGCCAATCTGCTCTACACTATTCAGAGGTACTTCACCTATAAAGGGAGATACCACAAGGTGTATACCTATCACTTTAAACTCTTGCTTCATTTCATAGGGATGATATCTCTAGATTTACCTTTTTATCTTTTCAGAAGTTTGGCTAAGATTTCTGATAAGGTACAAATGAAAGTTGAGTCATGTGAAACCTCATTATTTCACCATCGCTTAGTCAAGTTAATAGTCTTACATGAGCTTCAGAAAGCAAACAGAGATTGGGCTGAATTCCTCTTTTTGAGTAGAATTGGGATTGAAGGAATAGGTGTTAGTCCTCAAGCTAAAGAACAAAGTTAAGAAGATTTATTAACTTTAGAAACAAATTTAAGAAGATTTCTTAAGCTCAAGCCTCGGAAGCAAGTTAAAGAATCAATGATAAGAACAACATTGAATATCCAAGATACTCCTAAATCCACACAGAAGAAGAAAACTTTGGTTAAGGAGACAATTCTAGAACAGTCAACTAGTAAAATAGATCAAAAGAAGTTGACTAGGAGTCAAAGGTTAAAGGAAAAGAGTAAGGCTATAGTTACAGAGGGGTCAAGAGGTAATTTGAATGATATACTTCAAGATATTGAAATTGAAGAGTCTCCCCTAGTGCAAGCAAACCTCATCAAACTGGATACAGGTGGCAGCAAATCAAAGAAATTGAAGACATCCAAAAGGTTAGATTTTCAGGATGAAGTGGCAGAGTTTATCTTTAAGCCTAGAAAACCCTAAACTAGGCACTCCAAGAAGTTGAAACAGTCATACATGGAGATAGATCAAACAAGAGGTGAAAGTGCTAATGTTTTTGAAGAAACCACAAATACATCATTTTCAATGCCTGAAGAAGACAGAAACAGGGTTTTCAATATTCAGAAGGAAAAGAGCAGCTATGAAGATGTCAATGACAAACTCAGATTTTAAAATAATGAGATTGATAAGTTGAAGAAAAAGGTGAGAGTGCATGCAGAAGAAAGGGCAAACTTTGAAAGGATGAAAGGACTGTGGGAGATGGAGAAAAATCCAAACCCTGAATTAATTGATAGTCAAGCTCAATTCTTCATATGGACCCTACCTACAATCAAAGAAGAAAAATTCATTAGGATGGTCAATACCAAGCTAAGGAAAAACAATAGAAGGCTTAAGAGAAGAGTAGAAGACCTGGAAATACAGCTAGCACAGTTTGAAGATCAGCCACAGCTAAAATAAGTGCAAACAGTAAGTGTCATCCCTTAACAAATTTTTGAGGTTATGTGGTAATATCTCATTTTTGGAGCCGTTTAAAGTTGATGTTTATGGGTTATGAAAGCTAATATACACATGGAAATATAGTATTAAAGGGTTGAAAACTAAAATTTTGGAAGGAAGCTGTGAAAAGAGAAGACTTAGCATTTTCGTAGCACGCTATGAAACTGTTGTAGGATGCAGTTTGAAGAATTTTTGCAATTTTCAAAGGTGAAAAGGGTTTGGTTTTGAGATTTGATGCTGGTGGGACGTATATGTAGAATATAAATGAACATCCAGGAGGTTTGGCACATAAAAATGGATGTTTGAAGCATGATTTTAAAAGGAAAAGTCTGCGCTACGAAAACAGCAGTTTCGTAGCACAGCAGTATTGAGAGTTTTTGCACCATTTTGGAGGTTTGGGATTTGCACAGCTAGAAGGTCGAATTCAAATGAAGGTTATAAGAAATTTTCCACATGTTTTGAGCACCATTTCTTTAGCAGTTGGTTCAAATGGACAGAAATGAGGCATTCAGCCATTATACAGGGAACATTCTCCTATTTTGTAAGAATGGATAAGAAGCAAGTTGATGGGGTCTAACAGCAAGAAGATAAACAACATCATGGTCAAAGTCTACAAGAAATAGCTGTCAAGCATAGTTTTTAATGATTATATAAGGTTGTTAAAGGTTGTTAAGATATAATAAATAGTGTTTTAGTCCTAGTTGTATTAGGACTATAAGACAGACAATTTAACTGTCAGTTTGTAAATGAAGTTTGTTTAGAAGTTGATAGGTGTCAAATTCGAATTTCTTCTCAGATTTCTGGAAGGAATCCAAGGATGTAATGACCACTCTATAAGAGGGAAGAAATCGAATCGCATAGGGTTGGCAATTTTTCAAGAACAAGCATATTGTTTTGTTGTAGCAAGAGACTGTGTTTTCATATTAATACAGAGATATTGGTTTCATCACTCAGGATTCAGAAAGGGTTATGGATGTTTGATATTCTTATGCTTTTCATCTTTCAATTACTTGAAGTGGCATGAATGTATGTTACTTAGAATTCACTTAAGGTTCTCTAACTTCCTTCATATGTTCATGAACTGTGTTATTTTTGTCCTACTATTCTTTTGATGCATCTAAACCCTGAAATGCCCTGACTTCCAATTGAAGTTGATACTTATGTTTTTTTGAAAATATACTTGACTCCATAAGCCCAATAGATGTTTTTTGATTATTAGTACAACCAATTATCCATTTTATCCACTTTACTCATAGAGTTAGCCATCTAATCCTTATTTTAAAATCATAAACCTATTGAGAGATCCCTCTCAGGTTGAGGAGGCTAAGCCTCAACTAAGAGTCTGGTTTGAAATAGTTACTCAGAGTCTTCTTGATCAATAGCCTATCAGGTTCTGATTTTGAGATAACAACAGCTGCAACTCAAGAACTGGAACTGGATCTAGATGGCTGAAGATGTTGCATATGACAACTGAATCTCATCCAATGGATCTTTCAGGTGAAAGGTTGATCCAATCACTGGAGATCTCTCCCTCCAAATAGACAATGCAAACCCCCACTACAAATACTCACTGAAATAACACAGTCAAGGAGAGGGACTACGCTGTAGTAGATGGGAAATGGTTGGCCTGATGCCAAAGATGTTAAATCTGCTTCTGGATCCTCCTCACTGACCTCCCAGAGGAACAGAATCTCCCTCCTCCGAAAGATAAGCTCTAGAAGTGGTGTTGTTGAACCTCCACTACAACACCCTGCAACACAAAGTTATACTTCAGCAGAATTAACGATGTAGCTGAAGGAGGTGGCTTGGCCTTGAGCCTAGATGTGAAGAAATGAAGTAAAAATCCCTCAAGAGGCCTCTCAATTAGGGAGAAGGGATTCCTAAACAGGAATACCTTGTGCTAAGCAGCACAGAAATCTCAGTTAAAAAACTGAAGAAAGCAAATAGTCATGCAGACCAAGAATCCAATACTCAATAACATATCCTCCTATGGTTGCCTTGTCCTCCCTTTATACAAATCAAAGCCTTCTTTCCTTTTCCCCCACACATTATGGTTTCCTCCACCAAATGATGTCTCCCCCATTCATACTGCGATGTCTTTCAAAGTGATCCACTCCCTCCATGGTAGCGTTGTTGACTTGGTCAAACTTGACCTTGTCTTCATGCAATTGCCCCCTTTTCACACCTGGGGGTGCAAAATCCAACTACTCTAATGATCCCTTTCACACTATGAGGGATTTTATTCTTATTCATAGGCCTCCTTACCCAATTATTCACCTCCTAGATGATATAAGAAAAATCAATGTGCAAAATTAGCTTTATGCTAATTTTGGGAACATTACAGTCCTCCCCTCCCAAAGATTTCTTGTCCTCAAGAAAATTCAAGGATAGAATTGATTTATTTCTCCTCCTCTTCCTGTAGAATCCACATATGATGAACTCCTCCAAGTAAAAAGGATGTTGTCTCATCAACAAGTCTCCACATTGCTCCTCCCCAGCATGCAAGTTAGCTATCAAGCTATCATCATGAAAAGGTGAAATACTCAAGAAGGTAGCAAAGTGATGTCTAGAGGTCCCTTTGAGTAATGGGATCTAAAATATAGTGGGAACCACCTTCCCCATGTGGATCCTCCATCCTTAAGCTATCATCCATGCAAAATGAGTCACCTTCCAACTAGGCAACTCTTGAAAATCTTCCTCCACCTTTGGCTCTTGCAAAGTAGGTGGGCTGAAAACCTGAACATGGTAGACAAAGTATCCTACCCCATGTTTTCCTCCCCTCCACTCATGATAAGTGTAGAATATGTGTTGATCTTGGGCTGCAATAATATTTCCCTCAAGTGTCAAGATGAATATTAGACCTCCAAGGATCTCCTCTCCAATGTTGTAGATCAAGTTGGCCCAAAACATTTTATATATGATGAATAGGACATGATCATCATATGGTATCCAAATGAGAAGTTTTTTGAAAGTTTTACATAGTTCTGAATGATACAAAAAATGTCTCAAGTGGACACAGCGCAATATTTCCCACTGCAACTTCAGAAAATAGCATGGCAAGTGATTCTTTGACAAATGGCTAGTTGTGTGAATCATCACATCTACTAGTGAATAGTAAATGGCTGAATGTGGCAACTGAGCATACAATAAATAATCAAACACTTTCCCAAGGTTACATAAAGGATGGTTTTCTCCATCATAATAGTTGGCAAAATTTTGTTTGTGGGGCTCAGCGATTAACTTGCCCTCTTGTGGAGCAATGCACTATATGACAATGGTAAGAAGATGTAAATATTGTGTTGGATATTCAATAGATGCATAAACAATAATATTACCATGTGTTGAAAGTAAAGTGATGCATGGATCCAAGAATAATTCCATGCTCCTAAGGAACAATGCTTCTAGCCTATGCAAATAGTCTCCTGCCAACTCATAGCTCAATTCTTTGACAGGATCATTGTCAAAGAATCCTCCAATAATGCTGCTAAAAATAGGAAATCCCTCTGAAAATGGAAGTACTTCCTGTTCATCTAAGGCCAAGGAGTAGCCCATTTTCACCATGATAGTGCCATCTCCTACTCCTACAACATCATGCAACATGTGAGAGAAAATCTACCCCTGCTCTCTCAAACACAACCCAAGCAACAAAAGTTTTTGCTGCCTCCTCATACTCTCATCATACAAATCATGTGATGAAAACATAATGAATGATATGTATGTCACATCAACACCATGCATTCATACTCCTTGTTGCTCAATGATGCAAGCATCATGCCACACCTTTTCCACCCATATACCCTAAGAAAGAGGATAAGCCAAGTGATGGCCAAACTCCTTCAAGAGTAGCCAGCGCAGCCAAGCATCCTGCTGCCCAGTGTCATATATTTTCAAGTGGCTCACCAGCCTCTTGCTCTTCATCCACATCCACTCAACCAATTTGGGATGTCTCCTACCATTCTTCCTCTTGGTACTCCTCCCATGAGAGCTATCATCCTCCCAAATCCATTTTCTCATCTTGCATTTCATGGGATGTTGAAATGAAACTCCTTGGAGATCTTCTAGAAAAGACCTCATACCCACAACCATCTTGGATCCATTAAGATCCATATGTGATGAGGGAAAAACCTCCTTAAACTGTTGAAGAAATTTGCACTCCCTGTCATGTTGAAGTGCACCTCCAATGAGATCCCTCCATCAAATATTCTCCTCATCAATGGTCCTCCAAAACCAATAAGGTATTGGACCTACTACAAGTAGAAGTTTCTCTTTGAGATGTGGAATTCTCATTGAGAAAGGGTCACTTAGAAAGGAGAAAATGTTTCTCACTTCAAGATGTCTACCATTTGTAATTCTTTCCTCCAAGTCTTCAAAACCCAACCTCAAGTGTGGTATGCAATCCAAGAATGGCTCATGAGGATGATGGTTCATCTCTTCCTTGAATGATTGAAGGTTGCACAGTGCAGTGCAATTCTGCTGCTCTAAATCTATAGCATGCAATGATGTAGATCCATCTGTAATGTTTGCTAAAATGATAAGAGATGGACACTTAGGAATACCTTTGAGAAATGTGGAAGTATCTTGCATGGCTACAAGAGTTCCTTCCTCCCATGTGTTGGCTTCCCCAACTACTGAAGATGAAGGTTGCTCCTCCATGGTTGTGACAGTGTTGGTACATGCCTCCTCAAGTGGTGGTGAGGGCTTCTCTCTTTCTAATTCTTCTTCATCAAATCTCTTGACCATATTTTGAGTGAAATCTTCAAAATAATATACTCTTGCATGATTCACGTTGTTGAACCACCAAGTTCTTGCTTCTCCCTCCATTTGTAGCGTTGCAATCTCCACTTCTTCTTTCTCCTCCACTGGATGTAGTAGGAAGAATGCATCAAGTCTTCTTGCCCAAGATCTTGTTGGATATGTCCCATCAAAAGTGGACAATAGAAACCTATGTCCCTTGATTCTCCTTGTGCTGCAAGGACCCCTCTCTTCCTCCAGTTGAATGAACTGCGGAAAAGCTAGAGTCTCCTTGAAGGCTCTAGGTTGAGATTCGTACTCAACAAGGTACTCACTTAGAATCTGATGATCCAAGTGTCCTCGATGCTTCTTTTCTTCTTCTTTCTTAGAATAGGAAGTGCATGGTCCTTCCTCTTATCCTTCTTCTATCTGGCGAACCTCCTTGGAGAGGTTCTTTCTAGATCTGAAAAGTGATGAGAGTAATCTCATTCTCCCCATCATTCTGATCTTGCTCCTTATAATAGCTGGAAATCACAGGCTGAGCCAAGACTATGCTTTGATACCACTGTAATATCCCAAAATAGGGAAAATCTACAACAATGGGAATATCTTAGGATATTCCAAAAGTGGAGACCTAGCAATACATTAACACAAACTGGAGTAGTAGTGACAAATCAACTCATAAAATGTAAGAAGAACATACAGCCATATTATTAGTCTTATAGTAGCAAATAGATACAAAATCTTAAGGAAATGATCACTCAAGCAAGGTGGAACAAGCCTCAAGAAACATATACATAAAATACAAGCCCAATTCTAAACAGAAAAGAATACAAGGCTAGGATAGCGCGGTTTTATTAAGAATAATTGTTGCTGGAGTATGTCAATACATGGATATGGAATGATATAGCTCATAAAATGTTGGGAGTGAAGATCTAAGCTCCCAAATACTATTTCAAGACAATCTTGGAAGGATTGGTTGAAATATGCAAAACTATAGAAATGTCGGAGTTGCAGTAGCAGCTGCAACTCAAGAAATGGAACTGGATGTAGATGGTTGAAGATGCTACATAAGACAACTGAAACTCATCCAATGGATCTTTCAGGTGAAAGGCTAATCCAATCATTGAAGATCTTACCCTCCAAACAAAAAATGCAAACCCCCACTACAAATACTCACTGAAATAACGCAGTCAAGGAGAGGGAATGTGCTGTAGGAGATGGGAAATGGTTGGCCTGATGCCAAATGTTGTTATGACATCCCTCAACAAGCCTGAATGTCTAATTATAAGGGGCCCTATACTGCAAATCAAAAATCATAATAACCACATGGACTGTCAAAGCCCCTTTTTCACCTATCGGAACCTTGAAAGGGCTTAAAATCCACCCTTTTAGCTTTAAAAGCACTTATTTTAACATATTGGGCCTCTAAGCTCCTTTCGGATTAAGCCCTCGGCTCTCATTTCTCATTTAACCATGTTTTATGACTGACAGCTAAAATTCCTTAAGCCCTCTCTGGCCATCGAACTTCGCTGATTCCCAAATCCATTCATTTTCTCTTTTGATTCACCGTCGAGGTCCATCTATGCCGAAGAGATCCTGACCGTCGATCTCCACAGATCTAATGGCCGTCGCGCATCACCTTCCCGTCGCACATCGCACTTCGCTTCATCCAATTTTCTAGTCCCTAAGCTCTTTTTCCACTGATGTGCGAAACTCTGACGCGATCTGAACCGTTGATCTCCTTCCGCAGTTCCAACGGTCATCGCTCCATCGTGCAGCACTCATCCATCGCACATCGCACATCACCGTTTCCATCCGCCTTTTATATTTCTCCGCCAATGTGTGATACCTCGATGCGATCCTGACCATTGATCTCCATCCGCAGATCCAACGGTCGCCGCTCAGTCGCACATCGCTCTTCCCCGTTCCCACTCCATTTCTTACCGCCGATATTCACCCCCCGCCAATGGAATCCTAGTCGTTGATATCTCCCAGATCCAACGACCCCAGTTTCATCACTCCTCGTCTTCCCCATTGGCATCGCACTTCGGTGATTCCCATTTTCATGTCCCAAACCCTGCTCTCCATTGATGTCCATCCTTCTTCACTTAATCTCCACCGTTGATCTACCCGATCTAAAGACCAACAAGACTACTCCCTTTCCTCCCCCTTGTACCTCCATGGTGCCCCCACAGTTGACTCCTTTGACTGCGGGAGATTTTCATCCAATGGTCCACATTCACTGCGGAGGCACCCAGTTCGTAAACTTGTCCGTACCCCCAAGTGCCCCCGCAGTCGATCCCCACCGTTGATATCCATCAAGATCCAACGGCTCACATTACTCCCGCATTTTCAACCCTGCCCTTTCCATTCTCCTTCATCGCCAGATCTCAACTGTTGATCCTCATGATCTAATGGCCCACATCACTCTCACTCCTATAACCCCGCATCTGGTCATCCCCCTAGAAGACAAAATTGTTGATGCCATTGCCAGTCCCACCCGACCGCGTAGGTCTGTCATTTGCGTTCTTCCTCCACCATTGATCTAGATTGCCCAGATCAGATGGCTCCTATTCATTTTCACGTTCATTTCATCGAACAACATGATCATGATGTTTCCACATGAAATGGGTGGTTTTGTAAAGACACACGTCAGCCTCCAAGCCGTATCACGTTCATTTAGCCCCAAACTGCTTACCACCTCAACCCCGCGCGAATACCACCTCTGATATTCCCGAAACCGCTTATCATTAATTCTGCACCCATAATTCCTTTCAAACCATGCTTTCGCCACAGAAACGCCTCCATTGCATTTCTTTCCTCCACACTACTCCTCTGTCTTCACCCGAGCCTTCTGAAGTAGCCAACCACTCATCGCAGGATTTATTTAATGAGTTTGCTATCTGTGCATGTTTTTTATGGCATTCTAAATGCACTGGCTATCTCATAGCCAATCACAATGGCTCAAGGCCGAGGATGACGATCCTCCATGCATAGGAAGCAGAGAATAAAGATGAAGAGGTCCAATTCCACGACTAAGTCAATGGATCATGACCATTGGCCATTCCATAGGACCCTCCAGTGCAAAAGACCAACTCAGCCACTATCAGCAGCACCGCACCCTCCAGTACAGAAGGCCAGTCCTTCCCACGACTAATGGTATTGCCTTCGCCAGCAATATCAGAGGCTCTACCTCATCAAATAGAAATGATCATTCATGACTGGGCCCGCATGGCCTTTTGCCTTACATTCTTTTCACTTTGTCATTTCGGGTGAAATCCTTATTTCACCCCTACAGATTTCACTTTCAGTTTAGTAATGTGTTTACATTTCAGTTAGAGATGGCTTTAGGCCTATGTTGTAAGATGATGAGAGGCAATCTCCCTCATCATCATTTCTATTTTTTATTTAGACCTGTAACAACATACAAGCACGCGGAGAATATATTTTCCCAAAATATCTTCTCTCGTAGAGGAATCAGAGATTATAAAAGCAGGAAGACAACACTAACAAAAGGTTCCAAATTTTCCAAAGGACTCACTAGTTCGAGTGTTCTGTATGTATTTTGTGTGAACTTTGATAGTAGATGTTTGAAGAGCCTGTATGGATTCAATAGTAAGAAGCGTTGCTGGAATTGGGGATTCCGCTCTGAATGATTCACAGTTTGTAACTCTTCTCCATGTTTTTAATACAAATGTTCATTTCTTTTCTCTCCATATTTCTTGTATCTTATGTTCTAGAATGCGAGTGCTCCCATGTTTGAATATGAATTTATCATAGTAGACACTCATATTTACTCATCCATAGTACTTTAAATATGGCTCAGACATGATACTTTTTTTCATTTCCTATCTCTACCGCCATTCTTTTGATACTAACTACAATGGATTCTTGTCTTTGAACAAGCCCAGATATATGGATTCTTGTCTTTGCATAGGCCTAGTATATATGGACTCTTATCCTTGAATAAGCCCGGTTATAGTTGGTATCTTACCCCATCCTTTTTCATAGACATCGCTCACATATAACTTGGTATCTGTGTGTTCATTTTAGAAGTCGGCCCCCTTTACAGCATTCTATCTTAAAGCTGTCTGAGGCATTTACTATTTGCAGTTTGTACTCAGTTTCTGCATTTTTCTTAGTAGTTGTGTTTAACTTTGGGGTCTTGGTTCCACCCTTATTAAAACCATTCATCCAAGTGATAGTTGCATGAGAGCCTAGCCTTGTCAACTAAAATCAGTTGAGTCATATGCTCCTTGCATTTAAGATGTCCTAGGCACTGGTCTTTATACAACTCAAGGCTGTCTCTAGGAGCTACAACATCTTTCTGGCGTCGTTGTCGGGGAAAGAATTTGAAGAGCTAATTCCCTGGGCCTCGATAAATATTAATCTACCCTTCAGAATAGGTGAGCAGGAAGGGTTGGGAGTTGTAGATCCCTCACCTTGGCGACTCCACTGTCATTTAAAGGATAAATCCATTTGCAGTCCTGGCTTCCCGAAAGCCACACCTGAGGTCAAATACATCCCAGTTGAAAATGCCTTCAGTGTTTGATCCAGAGAAGATTTTATACAAGAGAATTTGGAGAGAAATACAACCAGCTTATACAGATACTCCCAGATTCTCCCTGGAACACTCTCCATCCTCCTCTCAATTAGCTCAAGATCAAGGTCCTGATTTTACTACAAGAACCCTTGATTATACTTCAGATAACCCCTCCCTGGAAAATATTGAAGTCAAAGATGAGGCTGAATCTGTAGATACCATGAGCTTCTTTTTGCATCCCACTCCTAAAACCGAAGAAGTTAAAGAAGTCACAGAGGTTTTCGCTGCTCATATTCCAGCATTTCAATCATCCCCTCAAGCCTATGTTCAATATATCCCCATTGTAATACATACTGCTCTTCCACCACTTCCTAATACACATCAGAATATCCCGCCACCCCCACAACCTTCGATGGTTGTTCCTGGATTCCTATTTAACAAATATGCTCCCCTAGCATTGCCTCAGATCCTGAATGATATGCCTCAGGATTACTTAAAGATCCTGCCTCGTTTAAATGCAGAAAATGATACTGAAGCTCAGAAACACCTATAATTTTTTTGCACCTTCGCAAAAAATTTCAATGTTGAACATCTAGATGTGGTGTTCAGGTTGTTTTTCCAGTCTCTAGATGGAGAGGCAAGAAAATGGTTTAAGACTTTGGGGGACTGCTCCATTACTAACTGGGAGGAAATGGAAAATGCCTTTATCAAGAAATGGGGAGAGAAGAAGGACCATGGATATTGTCTTACAGAGTTCAATGCACTTAGAAAGAGACATAATGAAGGTGTGTCCAAATTCATCAAGAGGTTCAACAAATTATATACAAGTATCCCAGCCGAAATGAAGCCTCACCAGATTGCTGCTAAAGTGGTGTTTGTAGCAGCCTTTGATTCAGAATTGGGATTCTCTTCAAGAGAAAGGAAGTCTGCTACCCTTGATGAAGCCTAGACCGATGCATTGGAAGTGGAAGCCAACTTCGCTTCTACGGGTAAATCAAAAGGGAGGTCAGACCAGGAAACTAGACTGAGAGGGAAAGAAGAAGCATCTACCTCTGGTCAAGATAAAGAGATAGCAGATTACAAAATAGAGGAGATGAGAAAAATGATCAAGAACCTTTCGAGCAAGCTGGTGAAGCTTGAGCTCGAGGCAAAGAACACATCCTCAAATCCATTCCAAACTACTCCAAACAGAGGATTTAACCCCCAGTACATAAAGCCTCCTCTACAAATATTACAAAGAGATCAGAAGGAGCAGCAAGATCACATACAGCTCCCGCTGTATCTGGAAGGGCAGATGGATGGCCCTACCAAAGACATCCCCGATGGGAAAGATGATCAATATCTTGCTTACTCAAATGGTGATGAAGTTGAGTCTTCTTTGCAAGAAAGTGAAGGAGTGGAGCTTTCTTTGCAAGAGGAAGAAGAAAAAATGTGTGCTACTGAAGACCCCGAGATCAATGATTACTGTAAACAATTTGTAGATTTCATGCAGGCATAGTTTCATAGAAAAGATGATCTCAAGTCCTCTAGGAAGAGGAAGCACACACAAGAACAAAAATAAGAAATGCCATAGAAGGAGACTGCTGGTCATAAAGTTGGAGATAAAGGTAAGAGACCTATAACTGAACCTTTAAATTCTAATGATTCCATTCCTTCCCCTTCTAAGTTGGCCTCTAACCCAAATGCAAATGTTAAACCTATTCCGAGGGAAGAAAAACCTTCAGCCATGATGAATGAACCAAAGGAAAATACCATAGAGAAGCCTCCCTCTGCTTTTAATCTTCAAAAAGAACTAGAAAAATTTAAAATCCCAGTCCCCCTGACTGAACTCCTGAAACAACTAGTCTACCAATCTCAGGTGTCTTCTTTCATGCTTCCTCAAGGTGCTGCTCCAATCCCAGACAGTTTAAACCTCCAAAAATAAAGGCCCATGGTTGTGTTTGGTCCTCATGTTGAGGAACTATATTCTTCAACTCCCCCTTTCTATGTCTCCTTAGTAATTCATGACATGTTATTGCATAGCTGTATGTTGGATTCTAGAGCATCTCATAACCTCCTGCCCCTGTTAGTGATGGAACAATTGGGGTTGCAGATCACTCGCCCATATAAAGATCTCTACTCCTTTGATTGTAAAAGAGTCAAATGTTTGGGGATGATCAAGGATTTAGTGGTAAATCTAGTCCAAATACCAGCTAAGAGTGTGGGAATGGACATAGTAGTGGCTAACATCCCAGCTTGGTTTGGGATGCTGTTATCAAGATCATGGGGTAAAAAAATCGGAGGATCTATAAAGCTAGACCTAAGCTATGCGACCATCCCTGTGTTTGGAGGCCAAGAAAGAAGATTATACCGGGAAACAAGGTTTTTGAAATGATCACTAAAGCTGATAATTCAGTGAATTCACCAGTGTACAGCAAAGAGGGTGATTTTTCTTGTCTAATGCTTGAGGAAGACTAAGATTACTTGCAGGAGCCATCTTTCTGTCAAGTAAATACTGAGCAGTATTCAAGTAATGAAGAAGGTGGGATTTGGACCTTGCACTTTGACGGAGCCAACTCAAAGGAAGGGAATGGAGCCCCACGACTGAGGGCTTACAAAAATGAGGAAGGTCATGAACATCCCATTGCCTTTTTCAGCCAAATACTTCGCGACGATGAGCCAAAATATAACATCCTAGAGATACAGGCTTATGCTAAAGATAAAAATATGCAAGTCAAGGATCTAGTGCTAAGCTGGGATATAAGAAGGGCTGAGAAAGGAAAGCATGGGCAGTTCAATCCTCTATGCTTCAGACCTTTCAAAATCACTAAAGAGGGAGGAAATACTACTTTCAGACTGGAAAATTTGCAGGGTGATCTGCTCGAAGCCCCTGTGAATGGGCAATTCCTAAAACCCTTTTTCCAGTATTGTTTCAGGCCGAAAGGTATGTTGTATGATATTGTACAATATTTAGTCGCTTTTATTATGATGTTTGTTGTTTTGATTTGTCATGAAGAAATAAGAGAAGGCATCAAGGAGACTGTGTTCGCAAGAATAAGGCTAACAAATGGTCTGTGGATTTCTTGACACGTTAGAGGACAAATGGGTCATCCCCAAGTGGAGCCAATGTTGTTATGACATCCCTCACCAAGCCTGAATGTCTAATGATAAGGGGCCCTATACTACAAAGAAAAAATCATAATGACCGCATGGACTGTCAAAGCCCCTTTTTCACCTATCAGAACCTTGAAAGGGCTTAAAATCCACCCTTTTAGCTTTAAAAGCACTCATTTTAACATATTGGGCCTCTAAGCACCTTTCGGCTTAAGCCCTCGGCCCTCATTTCTCATATAACCTTGTTTTATGACTGACGGCTCAAATTCCTTAAGCCCTCTCCGGCCATCGGACTTCGCTGATTCCCAAATCCATTCATTTTCTCTTTTGATTCACTACCGAGATCCATCTATGCCGAAGAGATCCTGACTGTCAATCTCTGCAGCTCTGATGGCCATCGTGCATCACCTTCCTGTCGCACATCGCACTTCGCTTCATCCAATTTTCTAGTCCCTAAGCTCTTTTTCCGCCGATGTGCGAAACTGCGACGCGATCTGAACCATTGATCTCCTTCTGCAGATCCAACGATCATCGCTCCATCGCACGGCCCTCATCCATCGCATGTCGCACATCGCCATTTCCATTGGCCTTTTATATTTCTCCACCGATGTGCGATACCCCAATGTGATCCTCACCGTTGATCTCCATCCGCAGATTCAACGGTCATCGCTCTATCGCACATCGCGCATCGCTCTTCCCCGTTTCCACTCCATTTCTTACCACTGATATTCACCCCCCACTGATGGAATCCTAGCCGTTGATCTCTCCCAAATACAACAGCCCCTGTTTCATCACTCCTCGCCTTCCCCATCGGCATCGCACTTCGGTGATTCCCATTTTCACGTCCCAAACCCTGTTCTCCACCGATGTCCATCCTCCGCCGTTTAATCTCCACCGTTGATCTACTCGATCCAACAGCTAGCGATATTACTCCCTTTCCTCCCCCTTGTACCTCCATGGTGCCCCTGCAGTTGACTCCTTTGACTGCGGGAGATTTTCATCCAATGGTCCACATTCACTGCGAGAGCACCGGTCATAAACTTATCCGTGCCCCAAAAGTGTGCCCTATGATCGATCACCAGATTCATATCCATCAAGATCCAACGGCTCACATTACTCCCACATTTTCAACCCTACCATTTCCATTCTCCTTCATCACCATATCCCGACCGTTGGTCCTCATGATCCAATGACCCACATTGCTCTCGCTTCTATAACCCCGCATCTGATCATCCCCCTACAAGAAAAAATTGTGGACGCCATTGCCGGTCCCACCTGACCGCGCAAGTCCATCATTTGTGTTCTTCCTCCACCGTTGATCTAGATTGGCCAGATTAGATGAATCCTATTCATTTTCGCATTAGTTTCATCAAAAAACATGATCGTTTTGTTTCCATGCGAAATGGGTGGTTTTGTAAAGACACGCGTCAGACTCCAAGCCGTATCGTTTTCATTTAGCCCCAAACCGCTTACCACCTCAACCCTACGCAAATACCACCTCTGGTATTCCCGAAACCGCTTATCATTAATTCCGCGCCCATACTTCCTTTCAAACCATGCTTTCTCCACAGAAACACTCTGCTTCATTTCTTGCCTCCGCACTGCTCCTTCGCCTTCACCTGAGCCTTCTAAAGCAGCCAACCACTCATCGCAGGATTTATTTAATGAGTTTGCTGTCTGTGCAGGTTTTTTATGGCATTCTAAATGCATTGGCCATCTCATATCCAATCACAATGGCTCGAGGCCGAGGATAACGATCCTCCACGCCCAGGAAGTAGAGAAGAAAGATGAAGAGGTCCATTTCAACGACTAAGTCAATGGATCATGACCATTGGCCATTCCACAGGACCGTCCAGCGCAAAATACCAACTCAACCACTATCAACAGTACTGCACCCTCCATTACAGAGGGCCATTCCTTCCCACGACTAACGGTATTGCCTTCGCCAGCAGAAACAGGAGCTCTGCCTCATCAAACAACGATGATCATTCATGACTGGGCCCATATGGCCTTTTTGTCTTGCATTATTTTCACTTTGTCATTTCGGGTGAAATCCTTATTTCACCCCTGCAGATTTCACTTCCAGTTTAGTAATTTGTTTACATTTCAGTTAGAGACGGCTTTAGGCCTGTGTTGTAATATGATGAGAGGCAGTCTCCCTCATCATCATTTCTGTTTTTTATTTAGACCTACAACAACATACAAGCATGCAGGGAAGATATTTTCCTAAAATATCTTCTCTCGCAGAGGAATCAGAGGTTATAAAAGCAGGAAGACAACACTAACAAAAGGTTCCAAATTTTCCAAAGGACTCACTAGTTCGATTATTCTCTATGTATTTTGTGTGAATTTTTATAGTAGATGTTTGAAGAGCCCGTAGGGATTCAGTAATAAGAAGCTTTTCTAGAATTGGGGATTCCGCTCTGAATGATTCACAGTTTGTAACTCTTCTCCATGTTTTTCATACAAATTTTCATTTCGTTTCTCTCCATATTTCTTGTATCTTATGTTCTGGAATGTGAGTGCTCCCATGTTTGAATATGAATTTATCATAGCAGATACTCATTTTTACTTATCCATAGTGCTTTAAATATGGCTCATGCATGATACTTTGTTTCATTTCCTATCTCTACTGCCATTTTTCTGATACTAACTACAATGGTTTCTTGTCTTTGAATGTGCCCAGATATATGGATTCTTATCTTTGCATAGGCCCAGTATATATGGACTCTTATCCTTGAATAAGCCCTGTTATAGTTGGTATCTTAACCCATCTTCTATCATAGTCATCTCTCACATATAACTTGGTATCTTTGTGTTCATTTTAGAAGTCAGCCCCCTTTACAGCATTTTGTCTTAAAGCTGTCTGATGCATTTACTATTTGCATTTTGTACTCAGTTTCTGCAATTTTCTTATTATTTGTGTTTAAATTTGGGGTCTTGCTTCCACCCTTATTAAAACCATTCATCCAAGTGATATTTTCATGATAGCCTAACCTTGTCAACTAAAATCAATTGAGTCATATGCTCCTTGCATTTAAGATGTCCTAGGCACTGGTCTTTATACAACTCAAGGCTATCTCGAGGAGCTACAACACCAAATATGTGCAATCTACTCCTGGATCCTCCTCACTGACCTCCCAGAGGAATAAAAGCTCCATCCTCTGAAAGATAAGCTCTAGAAGTGGTGATGTGGAACCTCCACAGCAACACCCTACAACACAACATTATAATTCAGCAGAAATAACGTTGTAGCTGAAGGAGGTGGCTTGGCCTTGAGCCTATATGTGGAGAAATGAAGTAAAAATCCCTCAAGAGTCCTCCCAAGAAGATATAAGGGATTCCTAAACAAGAATACCTTGTGCTAAGCAGCACAACAATCTCCATTAAAGAACTGAAGAAAGAAAATAGTCATCCAAACCAAAAATCCAATACTCAATAACATATCCTCCTATGGCTACCTTGTCCTCCCTTTATACAAATGAAAGCCTTCTTGCCTTGGCCCCCAAACATTAGGGTTTCCTCCACCAAATGATCTCTTCCCCATTCATACTGTGTTGTCTTTCAAAGTGATCCACTCCCTCCATGGCAACGTTGTTGACTTGGTCAAAATTGACCTTGTCTTCATGTAATTGCCCCTTTTTCATACCTGGGGGTGCAAAATCCAACTACTCTAATGATCCCTTTCACACTATGAGGGATTTTATTCCTATTCATGGGCCTCCTTGCCCATTTATTCACCTCCTAGATGATATAAGCAAAATCAATGTGAAAAATTATCTTTATGCTAATTTTGGGAACATTACACTTTCTTTAGGTGTCCTTTTTTTCCGCATTTCCAGCACACTATCCCCGATCTAGACTTGGATCTACCTTTCATTGATTTACTGTGATATCTCGATCTCTTCCCTCTTTCCATTTTTCTTCCCCTAGACTCTGCACTCAAAGTATTCCCCGATGTCTCACCGAAGCTTTTCCGTCGCATTTCCTCGCTAAGGATAGCACCGACAACATCATCAAACTTTAAAGTACTAGATCCAGAGACAGAGTTACTAATGGCCATAACTAAACCATTCCTAGCTTTCGCTGATGAGGCAGAAATAAAAGAGCCTAACTTCATCATCACGGTTGCCTACGGAGAGTGGGAGGCGGTAAGCAGCAATAAAAGAAGCCACTGGTTTATGAGGATCCACCTTCCAACATCTTCATATTAAATAAAATTTTCATAAGAAATACCTTTTTTGAGGCCGAGGATTTTTCATATAATTTTTCCAACACCTTAATTAAACCCTCTGTTGTTGTTTCCTTCGAAATATTGAATGCTACTGACGCCACGAGGCACAACCGTACTATTCTGAGTGCCTTTCTATTGAGAATCTCCCATTTTTCATCTATCATAATCAACAGCTTCTTTGTTTTTCTGCTCAATGGTAGGTAAAGATCTTTCTGATACATATAATCTTCCATCTGCATCTTCCACAGCATGAAGTTTTGGCCGTTAAATTTCTCGACCCTAAATTTACCATCTTCCGCCATTGCTCCCACTCGAACCAGGAACCCTTCTTTCATGTGATTTTATCAGCCAAATAGACCTTTGGCTTTGATACCAATTGTTAGAAAATGATATATTACAAAGCAATGCAACACATAAAATATGCAGAAAACACAAGCACACAAAACACATAAAACCATAGAGACACAGATATATGTGGTTCACCCGTTTTTGGCTACGTCCACCCCGAACAGCCAGTCCTTCCTTTCTATTATCCAGAGAAATGAAGAGAAAACTACAGCAGATCTGTTGTAATATCCTCTTTTCTCTCTCACAGTCTCCCTATATGTTTCTCACTTTGAGAACACACATGCAATACACAGCCACAATACAATGCCCTCATACAAGCGAGGGGTTTCCTTATAGGGAAAAAAACCCTAAACTAAACATAACTTCTACCGTCAGATCATCTGCCTAATGAACAGCCCAGATTGACTAGAAATTACTATACTTTTACAAGGCAATTTTACATCTGTTTTTAGCTTTGGGGGCACTGCCCCCGAAACCCCCTGCCAGGGGGGGCTCCATAAAGTCGCAGCCGACCCCCCTAGACCCCCCAGGAAGCGTTTAAATATGGGTGGCATTGTCGCCCCATTAAGGTACAGGGGTCCAACGCTGTGATACAAAATAAACAAGATAATCAAGCTCCACACCCAACAAAAATTACCAGAATTTAATCAACAATTATGAGCTTTGATATGTAGCTTCTATGACTGAACATGCTAGATATCAAATTCCCAAATCCGTCTTGGTTTTACATGTACAAACATCTTGCACACAATTATAATCACAAATAACTTTATTTGAAAGAACCATAAATGGAAATGTAATAAGTATGTATCATCATACGAATGGATGAGTGCACATGCTTTGTATTAAGTATCGAATTTTTCTCTAAGAATAACAGTGCATGAAAGAACTACACTATACCTAAAATCTAGACCAACGAGGAGACAAAGGCAGGAAAAGAAGGTCCATGAAAACAAGAGTTTTTTCAAAGAAACACGCTCAAAAAATCAACAAAAATGATTGCAAGGATACAATATATATCAAATTTAATTTGAGTTTTTGTTAATTGCATATTTGGGTATTTTAGTTTGTGATCTTCGCTTATCGTGTGCCATCCTTTTGGAATTGATGGTCATTTGAATCGTAAAGAAGCCCAACGATTTTATTTTTTCAAGCGAAAAAAAAACAACAATTTTTCGTTGAAAAAAAAAATATGGTTACATATTCAAAATATAAAAAATATTAAAAGTCCCAAATAATATCATGATATGGGATCGTGAGGATAAAAACCAACATCTAGGATCAATAAAAAAAGCATAAGAAAACATGTATATCCAAAAAACCAACTAGACCGCTGGGAGAGGAATCCAACATTGCTTGATCTAATCAAATCATAGATGACAACAAGGAATAGTTTCCTTTCAAAAGAAGAAAGACCCCTTGTTGCAAATAAACCCATTGTCGAGAATATTTAATCACATCTACCCATCCTGATGGTGGTCAGAGGGAGTCAGCCAAGGAATTATTCTCCTCAAAATATGGCAGAAAGAGATAGAGCAGAAAGAGGCATACATAGTCAGAATGTGCTCTATCAAGTGGGAAAGGGAAGGGACATATAGGCAGGAGAGACCATTGACCTAGTGAATGGCAGTTTTTGAGTCTCCAGCAATCAAACTATGATCAATAGCCGACCATTTAGCACATCAAATCGCCCCCCATAATGCCAACACCTCTGCCCATATATTTGTACCATTTCCACCAACCCAATAGAAATGATATGCCAAATATGGTCTGAAACTAGTGATGGAACTACATCCACATGCTTCATTAGCACATGCACCATCAAAAAAACCTATTAGGATTCCTATGTGACCTGTTGCGATCACGGGAAGGAGGACTCTAAGGGCCAATCCCCATAAAATATGTTACAATGGATAAAGTAACGTACGTCAGATCAGGAGATTTATTCTCAAATATGAAGAAGATGAAGGCATTTATGTTATGCCAGACCTTGAATATATTTTCTAATAACTAGTATATATCCATCTTAAGTACGAATTTAACATGAGTCGAGAGGGATCAAATTTCTTCAAGTGCAAACTTGTTTAGAGTGAAAAATACAATGTGTTATTTTTTATTTTTAAATTTTATTTTTGAATGCTAATTAGAGTATATATAGATCAAATGAAAAATTTAATAGATATATATTAAGTTGATATCGCCAAAAATATGAATTTTAAGCATTTGATACACACATTTTTTTTAATTCTAATTACTTACAATATATTCATTTTTTTTAATTATATCCCACATTATTTTTCTATTAATTTTTTTTTTTAAGGGGACGATTGATAGACAAACTTACACATCCCATCATATTGGGTTGTAGAATGAGGCTCTCGACTCAATCAGTATTTATTAAAAGTTCAATTATAATATGAAAAAGGTCTAATGAAACTTGAAGCACCAGCAATGAAGTGGGTTGTGGACGCAATGAACCTTAAACTTCAATTGGATTATCAACACCTTAATAATACTCTATGATAATTGAATAATACTTGATCATAAGTACAATTTACATTTTTTTATTTTTATATACATGAGGTTAGATTAGTTAGCTTGTATGAGATTTATTTCTCATTAAATTGTTGATTCAAATATTATGAAAAGGCTTAATATTATTAAATCCTTTCATGCTTGCCCCCAAAATGGATGAACGAGTGTTGAATGATTAATTTTTTGTGATTTGGTGGATACCTCCCGTCCACGGTTTCCCAACAGTGCTAAAGGTAAGTCAATGATGTTGGTGGTCACTATTACCATGAAGGTTCCAAGTAATGTAGCACTTTAGTTATTTCGACACCTAAAACGTGCATGGGAAAGATCAGTGGTAACATGGTTCCTATGAAAATGAAATGAATCAAGCAGTTGGTGAAATAGAGAGGTCCATTATTCCTTGGAATTATAAGATTCAGTCCTAAAGAACCTCTGAATGCTCTAAGGTCAAAGCTAAAAAAATTAACCATATGCAATGAGGTAAAAGTAACCATATGAAGGTTTTAACTTAACTTGTAGAAATTGTGTCAATATTGTTCTCATATTCATGATAAATATGTTTGTTTGGGAATTTCACATTGTTTGGGAAACCATCAGCAAAATGTCAGGGTATCTTTGGCAGTAGTGTCATGCATAATATATAGATATATGAAACTGGGTCTCGCTCACCTACTTACTTGCCTGTCATTTTCTTTCTTCCGCCTCTCAATTTGACCTCACTATCGTGTCATTGGTTGGCCCCCTCTCTTTATGACCTTCGTCTCCATTATGTTATGATTAAGATATCATAGAGTTGATCTTAGCTTGATGTATATTTTCTATCCCCATGGATCATTTCAACAAGGGATAGGGGGTTTTGGTCTAATCAAAGCTCATAAATCCAGTTGAGTGCTCACATTGTTAAATATCATTTTTCTTGAATGTATGCAAATTACAAGCCATTTTTTGTAATGTTGTTACCCAATGTAACAGTTTCAAGAGACAATGAGTGTCAATGTCTATGTCCATAGCTCACGTATGACCTGGAAATAAGACCAAAAATATCAAGCATAATAGTCTCAAAGAACACCAAATGACCATTTACAAAATTAGTTTTTTTAGTTTTAAAATTATTTGTGGCACTTGCAAATAAAAAAATAAAAATGCACTCCACCAAGGCTATTATGTCCCATCAAAGTGTTTTAGGCCAGTCAGAGAATGAGAAATATATTTTTCAAAAATTATAAATTTCTTTTAATAGTTTAAAAATAAAATAAATAAAAATCCCTAAAGCTTTGATTATGCACATGAAAATGGAAAGAATTAATAGGGGATCAGTGGGGCTAACCGTGAGGCCATTTCTATAGTCCCTAGGGGAGGTAAAGATTAAAAAAGGAATATTCAATAAATTAACATGTTAACACAATATGAACATAGAAACCATAATGTAATGAAAATATGACAACATAAAATGAAATAAATGAAAACCCTTAGTTTATTAATTGTTATAAAAGGTAATCTCATGTTATGCAACCATCTCACAAAATAGAAGAAAACATATACCAACGACTTAAAAATTATCCTCTTCGAGGGGGAAACCTCCTTTACATTACATAAATGAACAATCCTTGGATGATTCAAATGACAAAACCTCCTTTCTATATATAGGAGTCTAAGGGGTCACAATATAATCAAAGCCAACATAACAATAAAATGTAAGGGCACAACAATAAAAATAGTGGGCTTCTATGGGGCACAATAATAACAATATGGGGACTACATGGGCACAACCATAACAATAAGGGGGCTACACTAACAATAAAAATAAGGAATACACTAGCATTATAGGGACATAACATGCCCATGTCCTTCAAAAAAGTGTTGTCCTCAATGCTTGATTAGTTCTATATGCTTTTATATAAAATTCTCATCCTCCCACGTGGAATCTTCATCAAGTCACTTCTTCCACTTGATGAGATACTCTGAAATTGATCGATTTTGTAGTTTTCAAGTTCTTGTTTCTATCGCTTCTTTAGGTTCCAATATTATTTTTCCTTCCTCATCAAGTTCTGTAAATATTGTTTGAACTGGGAGCTTGTCACCTATAACCTTCTTTAAGCATGAAACATGAAAAATTGGGTGCACTCGGGAAGATGTAGGAAGCTTCAATTTGTATTCCATAGTACCAATATTTCACAACACCTTGTAAGGACCATAATACTTTGGTGATAATTTACTATCCTTCTTATCTTGCTTGAGGAAAAAAAAAAATTATGGTTGTAGTCATAAAAATACCTAAACGCCTATATCATTACTTCTTTCTTTGTAATGTTGATATGCATGTTGTTTCATTCGATTATGCACCGAAGTGATAATATCCGTTAAGATTTGGAGAACTTGTTGTCTATGATCGATGTGATATTCCACTGCTTGAACCTTATAATTTTCTCTTAAATATGATGTGATGGATGGTGGATGATATCCATAAAGTGCCATAAATGGGGTCATTTTTGTTGTAGTATGGAAGGAAGTGTTATACCACCATTCAGCTAGAGGTAACCACTTGACCCATTGTGCTTGTTTATCATATACAAAGCAAAAAATATATCCTTCCAAAAATTTGTTTACTATCTCAGTTTTCCCATTAGAATGAGAATGATAAGATGAGCTATGAGCTAATTGAGTAACTACACAAGAAAATAATTTCTTCCAAAAATTTCCAGTGAAAATGGTATCTCTGTCACTTACAATCATCTTTTCATTTTCATGTATCTTTTGAATTGTTTCCATAAATGAAGTAGTATTTTTACTGGCTTAAAATGGATGATATATTGCACAAAAGTGTGCATACCTGGTAAGTATATCAACTACCACCATGATGACACTCTTTCCTTTGGACTTGGGTAAACCTGTGGTAAAATCCATTGAATCATCCTCCCAATGTTGACTTGGAATGGATAAGGGTGTAACAAACACAGGATCTTAATTGTCCCAAATTTATTTTGTTGGCAAACCAAACATTCCACCACAAACTTTTGAATATCATATTTAAGTCCATCCCAAAAATAATCCTTATTAACCCTGTGGTAAGTTTTTTAAAATCTTGAGTTCCCTCCTAAGGGAGAGGTGTGTAATTCCATAATAATATTTTGTACTGGTATCTTGTTGTAACTTTTGAATGAGTTCCCACACTGCTTCATCATTCTTCCATTCATCCCTTGCTTCAGTTATCTAATATGGTTGGATAATAGAAATGGCACAAAGCAATACTTCCACATCCTCATCCTTTATTAAGAGTGCATCTACAACAACATTTTGCTTCCCTTTTTTGTAGATGATTTCAAATTCATAACCCAACATCTTCATGACCCATTTTTGTTGCTCTTTTGAATATAATATTTGTTCTAAAAATTATTTAATACTATCATGATCCGTTTTTATCTTGAAACATGTAGTATTTCCAATATTTCCTTATCATAAATAGGTTTATGTAAACACTTTTCTTTTATTGGATGGCTTTAAAAAGAAACGGGTCTTCCTTCTTGCATTAAAACAACACCAATTCAATTTCCTGAGGCATCGCATTCCATAATAAAGGTTTTTTTGAAGTATGGTGTAGCTAAAACTGGTGCTTGGCTCATTTCCTCTTTAAGATGTTCAAAGGCCTGGTTGCTTTTGGAGTCCAAGAAAATGCATCTTTCTTCAATAATGTTGTTATAGGTCTTGTTATTCTCCCATAACTCTTAAAAAACTTGTGATAATACTGTGTCATCCTGAGAAATCCTCGTTGATGCTTTATGGTTGTGGGTATTTCCCATTCCTTAATGGCTTTAATTTTGTTAGGGTCTACCTTAACACCCTCGTGAGATACAATATGACCTAGATATTCCACCTCCTATAATATAAAGAAACATTTGGAGGTTTTTGCATATAATTATTTCTCCTCCAATAGTTTGAGCACTCTGTCAACATGTTGAACATAATCCTTCCAATACTTTTTGTAGATTAGTATATCATCAAAAAATACGAACACAAATTTTCTAAGGAAGAGTTTGAAAATGAAATTCATCAAATATTGAAATGTAGAAGGTGCATTGGTAAGTCCAAAATTCATGGCCAAAAATTCATAATGACCCTCATGAGTTCTAAATGTCTTCAGTCTTCATTCTTATTTGATGATATCCTGAACAAAGATTCAACTAGGTGAAGTAAATTGTTCCTTGTAATTCATCCAATAATTCATCAATGAAAGGAATGGGAGATTTATCTTTAATAGTGAGCATGTCTAGATCCCTATAATTTTCACATATGCGCCATGATCCATCCTTCTTGTGAACCAATACAATTGGAGCAGATAAGAAACTTTGAATAGGTTGAATTATATCAACCTTACGTTCAATTTCACTCTTTCGGGCATAGGGATATCTATAAGGCCTGATGTTTGCAGGAACACTTCCTGGAATCAAATGAATTTCATGATAATAATCACGAATAGGTGGGAGGCCTTTTGGATTCTCAAATACCTTGGAATGATTTTCCAAGGCTTTTTGGAGATCTAGATAAATAGATGATTTCGATGTTTGAACCTCTAGTGAGCATAATTGTGCAATCACACCTCATTGTTATTTATTTAGAAGCTTTGTCATGCCATTAGAGCTTATTATATTTCATGGTTTCTTTGCAATACCCCTTAATTCAACTTCCTTTCCTTCCCAAAAAAAAATTCAAAAAAAATTCTTGAAAATTAAAAGCTATCATACCCAAATATTGTAACCATTAGACTCCTAGTACAACATCAGCACCACCCATTGGAATGGAAATCATTGGAATATTAAATACATATTATCCCATGAATAGCTTGATATTATGGCACTTTCCAAAGCAATTTATAGTTCCTACATTTTCAACCATCATTTGGCACTCTAGTGTTTGATATAAGAAGCAATTCAATTCCTTGGCTATCTCACAATGAATAAAATTATGGATACTACCTGAATCAATCAACATTATTATCTTTTTCTTCTTGATATTTCCTTCTATCTTGAGAGTTTGAGGAGTGGTAATTCTTTCCAATGCATTACAAGATATGTTTGGATTCATTTCTTCTTTCTCTGGGGTTGGTTCCTGGTGTATATCCTCTTATTTTTCCATTTCTTGTTCTTTTTCTTCCTCCTCTTCACAATCTATGTAAAATAATTTCTTCTCAGCACACTTATGAACTTTAATGTATTTTCTATCACAACTATAATAGAGCCATTTTGTTCTTTTTTCCTCCAATTGTTGTGGTGTCAACCTTGTAGGTTGTGGAAGGTTAGGAGCAGCAACATTTCCATATTTATAGTTGTGAGTGGTAGACTTACTTGTTGCCATAATTTTTCTTTCAACTTTTTTTGCCACCTTGAATGCCTTTTTCAATGAATCAGGTTCCCAGAGGCACACCTCATGTTGGATGTTATTCTTTAAGGTCCCCATGAAGTCATAAATCCTATGCTCCTATGGAATATCATTTATCCTAATATTCAATTTTTGGAATTCCTCAATGTGTTCTTCCATTGAACCCTTTTGTTTGAGATTTATCAATTTTCTAAAGAAGGTGTTGCTCTTTGTATCCTCATAATGTGCTATCATTTTCTCCATAAAGATTGAATAAGTGACAAGTTCTTTACGAGAAAAAATCCATTGATACCATACAAACTTATTGGGTTCTAAATATAAAGTTGAAATATGTACCTTTTGTGTGTGTTTTGTTATCACTCTGTAATTTTGAGGTTGAAGACAGAATCCCAGAGGCAACATCAAAACCGCTTCAGGCCTAGGATCTAGCCCTCCTAGACCCAGAGAGGGATCTCTTTGTTAGATATAGCTTTGTTAGATTGGGCATTTTAGGTTAGTTAATGGGTTTAGAGTGTGGATTTTTAAATTGGTTTGGTGAGGAAAGAAAGGGAAAAGGCCATTAGGCGATGGAATCAAAGGGATTGGGTGACCAATTTGCAGAAGTAATCAAGCATGAGTGAAACAGGGCAAGCTAGGTATACTAATTTGGATCTTTGAGAATAAAATGGAATGGGAAGATACAAGAAGAGTGGAATCCAGTAGAAAATGAGGAGAAATTAATAATTCCTCCATTAGACTGGAATGTAAGGTTCAGCATAAATCAAGGAGAAATTATGAATTCCTTGATGTGGCATCATTAGAAAACATAGAAAATTGTAAACTCAGCTAGAATATGGTGCTCTAGTAACAAATCCTATTCATCATTTTTTGTTCTAAAATTAGAATTCAGAAATACTAAGAAAGGAAAACAATGGATGACACATTAAACAAGAGAAAACTTCACCATTTGGTACACCACGTGAAAGTTTCTCTTGTATTACTTTGCAAACTGTCACTTAAAATACAGTAAAAATCATCTCCATAATTCAATAGTTTCTCCTTACACATCTTTTCACCCCTTAATACTTCGAACAGTGAAGTATTTATGTTAATCCTACTAATTGATTACAATCAATATTGTAACTAACCACTACTTTCTTGTTAACTACATAACAGAGAAGGACTAACATTATTTGACATGTGTAAATAAAAAATTTGGGGTTATAAAGGACTTCTGGACATCTGGCATTGTTTTGATTCCCTGAAATCATGTGTGTTATATGTTTTCTGGTGTAAATCCTATCGAGTCTGACACTTGTTCTATTCTGACTCTCCTTTTGAGTGCTAACATCTAGAGCAGGATATTATTATGTCTTTACACCTTGAAATGCTTGATTTGATCAAATCTCCCATCTTCTTTCTAAAAAGAGAAAATTTTCCACAAATCTGATGACACATGTATAATATCAATTACCAAAAGTTGAAACTAAAAAATGATATACTATGCCTAAGCATATATGTTACTGCAAGCTTCGAAAGCTGCAAATGTTTCCAAAATTGGCGCAGCTTTTTTCAGAAAATCGTTGTTGGATAATCTGATCTAATTGTTCTGTTGGCTATCATAATGGCCATTTTGTTTTACTGCATCGGTTACTTTGCAATGGAGCTTTGAAATGGAAAACTCACTTCTTCCTTTTGAAACTTACAGCAATGATTCAAAACCTCAAACGGGAATGGTACAGAATGGCTACGTGGAGAAATTTCACTATCAGGAGTCAATAGGTTTCTATGGAGCAACGGATTGGTGGATAATTTTTTGATGTGGAGTAGTGGTGGCGGGAGTCTGTAGGTTGACGTGGAGTAGTGGTGGTGGTTGTCGACGTGACGCAGTGGAGCAGTGGTAGTGGTATCAAAGGAGAGGGAAAAATAGTTTTCAGGGGGGTAGTGGAGTGGTAGGCAGTATCGGAGTGGGGGGATGCGAAGCAGCAAAGGCGCAACACGTAGAAGGGATGGTGGTAATGGATACCACCCATTTTTTACCTCCCCCCCACATGGTTAAAGTTTGAGCGACGAGGGGGGGGAAAAAATTTATGCCGACCGTCGGATGGAAACAGGGTAAGGCGGATGAGCGAGTAAGTGTTCGGAGATTAAAGTTGGATGTGACAGTGGGGTCAAGTAGCGGAAAGGCTTTTGATGTGATGGAGAAAGGGTGACGTGGCAGGGAAATAAAGGTTTTCCGTAGTTAGGTAATGTTTATTGTGGTATATATCATATATATAACATATGATATATATATATATATATATATATATATATATATATATATATATATCAAGCGACCTAAGGTGGGGGGCTTATTATAAATTCCTAAAACTTCATATATGTGGGTTTTGGAGAGTTAAACTATGGATTTGGCTTATATTGCAGATGGGATTGTTGGCGATATTTCTAGGATAAGTTTTAATTTGAAGCAATTCCATTGAGCACCTTTATCCTATAATGGGGTTTCTGAAGCCATAGAATAAGCATTCTTTGCCCTTTTTTACAGTATTTCCTTTATTGGAAATAAATGAGAGTCATGGAATGTTATTGAAAATATGAAAGATCTTAAATAATAACCATTCACCTTGTGATACTATATATTATAGGGTACTAACATGTTGCACATTATGGAGATAAAAATATTGCTCCATTTGTACTATTCATGTTACCAGATCCTTGCCATCAAACTTCTTCATATCTATATTTGGAATGTGGTTGTTCTTAAACCCCACATTGGAGTCTCTAAAATCATGATTCATAATTTGTTTTTCATCGTCGTGCTTTTCATGGATTACCTTGTCACCACTCGGAAGCCTTTCTTGCAGCAACTTTGTTAACCCTTCCAACTTGAGATTCATTGCATCCATGTCTACTTTAAAAAACTCCAAGTTTCCTTTTATACCATCCATGTCTCCTTGTAAGCCATCCATGTCCCATTTTAAGCCATCCATGTCATCTATGGTTGCTCTTTGTAAGAGCGAAATTTGTTGCACTTGGTCTCTTAATTTCGATATATCTGGTTGCATTTCTTCTTATTCATGTGTCATTGTAGATATTTCTTAGGAGTTAATGGCTTTAGAATTATTATTTTTTGGAGGCATATTAGAACCAAATACTGATATATATGCTTCAATATTCTCTTTAAATCACTTCAAACTGATTTTTCAAACAAAATCTAGGAAAAAATAAAAAATACACACATTTTTCTTGCTTTTTAGGCGCTCAATATTGAAACTGTTCTATATCTGTGATTTCGGGTCTACAAGAACATAAATTCATTCCTATGATATCCCTCTGATTCTTATTTCCAATGCCACAAGTCAGACCAAATTTGGATTATTTGAGATAAAGTTATTCCAAATATCCGACGATGACTTGATTATGGACTCGCTCAGTAGAGTGAAGTTGTAAGGGATGCCACGTGTCACTGTTTAAGAATTTGGATCTCAAATTGATATAGGAAAAACTATAGTGTGTGAAATTTCAGCGACTTATTGCAGAATTCAAATCTCATGCCTGAAATGAAATTTATGACAATTTTCTTTCCATCTCTTGTTTCAAATAAAATTTTGGAGCCTGCAAACATGCTAACTTTCCTCATATCATATCTCCGAAAATATAGCAAAACAAGATCTTAAATTCGTACACAAGGTTCACCAATATGTCAAATCCACATGGTTTCAATTTCTTGAAATTTCTTAGAAAATACGTTATAGAGAAAATTCCAAGATGTCATGTTTGAAGAAATGAAACCCTAGTCTCCAAAGCTCTAATACCAAATGTTATGGAACCAGCTCAAAAAATAGAAGAAAATATAAATCAACGACTTAAAACTTATCCTCTTTGATGGGGAAACCTCCTTTACATTACATAGATTAATTCTTGGATTATTCAAATGAAAAAGCCTCCTTTCTATATATAGGAGTCTAAGGGTTCACAATATAATCAGAGTCGACATAACAATAATAATGTAAGGGCACAACAATAACAATAGTGGGCTTCTATGGGGCACAATAATAAATATATGGGGACTACATGAGCACAACAATAACAATAAGGGGGCTACACTAGAAATAACAATAGGGGGATACACTAGTATTATAGGGACCTAACATCCCATGAAAAATGTCACCATTCTTAGAATATAGGACATCAAAACTCATATTACCTTCAGAAATTTCAATATGCAGTAAAAAGAGAAATAGTATAACATTTGCTACCTTTTTACCTGTAATTTTATTATTAAAAAAATATAACTATTTAATACTTAAATATGTATTTTTATTTGGATTCTATCCTTAAAAATTATATAGAATGATAATGAGTGTCGCACCATGTGCCATGACGTTTTTGATGTAAATTATTTTTTTTCCTTATTATCTTCTAGTGAACATAGTATAAATATAATTTCATATTGTCTATATGTTTTTCTGTATATTTTTACTCATAAATATTATTATTTAATTAATATTCTTAAAAATATTAACTAAAAAATTTACGCATAAATATTATTATTTAATTAATAATTTTTTTAAATTAATTAAAAAAATTTATGTTTTATTCAGTTTTTTTTTAATTTTTCCTTCCAATACTTATTAAACAAATACCTTTTCAAGCAGAAAACTTTATACCATGAGTGTATTCATTTTTTTAACTACAAATTTGTAGATATAGATTTTTTTCATCTATTTTAACTGGGAAAATTACCCCCCAATTGGGGTGAATCCTGCGATAATCAATAGGAAAAGGGGACAAGACCGCCACCCTACTACGGAGAGTGTAGTAAATGTTCACCCCCTTCCATGCATAAGCATGTGATTTGATATCAAGGTGGAGACTATGGATTGTGGCCTGATGCATTTTTCCTATGGTGTTAATTGTTTTCAAGCGTAGGGAGGAAACAGTCGAACCCCTTGCCACAATAATTTTGGTCAGGAGGAAAGGTGAGATGAGGGAGGATGAAAACTCGCTGACTATTGCACAATTGGAGTATCGGAAGCATGGATTTCATTGTTATTCTGAGTGTTGAAAGTTATTTTGATTTTGTAGAGTTGTAATGGATGAACCCAGGCTACGCAGCTAGGTGTAAACTCTATGTCACTCCTCGTGCATCTATAATCATGAAATATGTTATTATTTATCCTTCCCTGGTATTTTCACATATCTCGTCTTCATAAATTTCCCCTGGTGGGTCTCTGTTAATTTTCATGGTTTTTATTTTATCTGCCTTTGGGTCTATCTATGTGCTCTCAAATTTTATCCTAAGTGGATCCTAATAACGTGTCCTTTCTAGTGGCACCCTTATGTTTGTGGATGGATTTTCTTGGCTCTGTGTTCTTTGTATTTTGACCTAGTTCTGTTACCCTCTAAATTGTTGTTAATTTTGGTTATGGGTTTTTTGGTTATAGTCTTTACATTTCTTCTAGGTGGATGTTCATAGCCTATCATTTATGGTGCCACCCTTCTGATTTTAGATGAATTTTCTTAGCTCTGAGTTCTTTGTATTTAAATTAGGTTCCATCACCCTCTGGACTGTTGGAATTTGGGTTCTGTGGTAGTCCATTTTGGGATTCGCGGTATCACTAGGTTGGGGTTGATTTATTTGGGTATAAACCTCAAGTGCTTTATATATTTGTCTTACATGTAATTCTAGCATATGCGAAGCAAACGTGGGGGGAATTCGCATCCCCTAGGGCCATAATTGATCCCAACAATATGCCCAGAAAGCCAATGATACTTATCATGTAGAAACACCCCCTGAAACATAGAAAGAAATTCGCCATTTGGAGTATCTTGTTGTTCGTAATAGACAGACCTTCTCAAATTCATAGATCCTGGAAGATGTTTCTACTTGGATTCCTAACCTGTGTAGGTTTTAACCCTGTACAAAAATTATCTACAAACGAATATTAAAACAGAAAAAAAAACAATAGCGAGAGCATAAAACATAAAACATATAAACACAGAGATTTTCCCCTGGATCCCAAATCGGGACGACCAGCTTGATTTTTCATTATATTCCTTTTAGTGTTATAACACATATATACATGCCGAAGCATACATAAACCCCAATCCATTAACCCTGGATTAGAACATAACTGTAGTTCCCTTGACCAGATCTACAAAATAACAGGGGCCGAAAACCATCATACCCCAAAACCATGTGCAAACTCATGCACAAAACCATGGGTGGGTCCGCCTATGAGTGAGTCCACACACCAAAAATATTTTTTCCGGGGCGCTGCCACCCCCCCTGTGACCCCCCTGCTGCGCCCGGCGCAATGTACAGTGCATGGTACTAGTCATGGAAAGAATATAACACACCCCCAACATTCTCCCACTTGTTGTTTTCTTTCCGCAAGGGGGCCACAAGAGAGCTTAGTCTAGCTCTGCAACACCCATTGTTTCTCTACACCAAGAGAACTTCTGAGTGCTCACAGACTTCGTCAATGCATCTGTAACATTCTTCAAAGTGTCCACCTTTACCAGCAACACCCTTTTATCCTCAACCATATATCTCACAAAGTGATATTGAACATCAATGTGCTTTTGTCTTTGAATGATATGGAGGGTTCTTAGCCAGGAAAATTTCACTTTAGCTATCACAGTCTATCCTTATATCTCGCTGCAACAACCACATACTTGAACACAATCTCTGCAACCAAACTGCTTCCTTTCTTGCATGAGTCGCTGCCATGTATTATGCCTCTGTAGTTGAGAGAGCCACTACAAACTTTCTTTTACTCATCCAACTGACTGCACCTCCAAATAGGCTAAACACATACCCACTTGTAGATCTTCTTTGGTCCCGATCTCTAGCCCAGTTTGCATCAACAAAACCACGAATGTCCAACACTCTTTCCAATCTCGATCTTCCTTGGTAGCACAAGCCATAATCACTAGTGCCACACAAATATCTGAAAAATCGTTTCACTGTTGTCCAATGCTCCTTCCCTGGGTTTGAAATAAACCTGCTCATTACTCCCACTGCATGTGTAATGTCTGGTCTAGTACAAACCATTTCTTACATCAGGCTACCCATTTCACTTGCATATAGAACACGGAACATATCCTCGTCTTCTTTTTGTGTCTTGGGACACTATTCAGCAGATAGCTTTACACCTACAGGAATAGGAACATTCACTGGTTTACTATCTTGCATATTGAACCTCTACAATATAGTCTCGACATACTTCCTCTAGTTTAACCAGATCTTCCTCTTTGCTCGATCTCTCTTAATTTCCATGCCCAAAATATAGTTTGCAGCACCAAGATCCTTCATTTCGAATTTGGAGAATAGTTGGGTCTTCAAATCTTGGATAATTTCTTTGTCATTGCCAATCAATAACATATCATCCACATACAAGACCAAATAAATAACACGATCACCAATTAATTTAAAATAAATGCAATGATCCTCCTTGCTTCTGGTGAAGCCAAGTCCCCATATATAGGTATCAAATTTCGGATACCACACCCTTGGTAATTGTTTTAACCCATACAAAGACTTCTTTAACCTGCATACAAGTTATTTCTTCCCTTTCACCATAAAGCCTTCAGGCTGTTTCATGTAGAACTCCTCTTCTAGGTCCCCGTGAAGAAATGGTGTCTTCACTTCCATCTGTTCTACCTCAAAATCAAATGCAGCAGCAAAAGATAAAAGTAATATAATAGAAGTAATTTTGGCAATAGGAGAAAAAATATCACCAAAATCAATTCCTGGCACCTGGGAATAACCTTTTGCTACCAACCAAGATTTGTATTTCTCCACCTTCCCTTCTACATTCATCTTCTTCTTAAAAACCCATTTTCTCTTGATGGGCTTCCTTCCAGCCAGCAACTCCACCAAATCCCATGCCTCATTTTTATGCAAGGATGCCATTTCATCAACCATGGCCTCCTTCCATATTTTTCCATCCTCTAAATATACTACCTCCCTGACAGTTCTAGGATCATCATCAATTATAATTAAAGCAAAACTTGAATAGAAAGCAGATGGACTATACCTTTCTGGTTGCCTTCTTTCCCGAACTGATCTTCTCACAACTGGAGTTTGTGGCTCTTCCTCTTTTGAGTCTTCTTCTGTTGTAGAGTGTAATTCATCCTCCTTTAGCTCAAACTCTATCTTCTCAGGTTCCTTTGGTAGGACTTCATGTTTAACAACATCTTTCACCTCTCTAAACACCACATCTTGGTTGTACACAGCCTTCCTTGTTTCTGGGTTCCAAATATTGTAACCCTTTAAACCATCCCTATATCCAATAAATATGCACCGTTCAGATTTATTATCCAACTTGGTCCTTTTCTCCTTTGGAACATGTACATATGCATCACATCCAAATACCCTCAGATGTGAAAGAGAGGGTTTTTTACCAGTCCATACCTCATGTGGAGTCTTATCCTCCAACTTTAATGAAGGTGATCTGTTAACCAGGTAGCATGCAGTCTCCACTGCCTCTGCCCAGAATTCTTGTCCTAACCCAGTACCACTGAGCATGCTTCTTGCCTTTTCCATCGATGTTCTGTTCGTTCTTTCTACAACTCTGTTTTGCTGAGGTGTGTATGGAGTAGTCTTCTGCCATGCTATACCACACTTCTTACAGAACTCTTCAAATTCCTTCTTGCAGAACTCCCCACCATTATATGTCCTCAACACCTTTATCTTCTTCTCTGTCTTGTTTTCCACCCGAGCCTTAAATTCTTTAAATTTTTCAAAGACTTCAGATTTATTCCTCAAGAAATATAACCATGTATTCCTTGAGAAGTCATCTATGAATGAAACATAGTACACAAACTTACCCAATGATGGAACTGACACAAGTCCAAACACATCACTATGCACAAGCTCTAATACCTTGTTTTCCCTCTTAGCACCAGAAGGAAAAATCACCCGATTCTGCTTCCCATGTACACAATGTTCACAAAAATCGAAATCGAGAGATCAACTAGACATACCTTCTACCATACCATTTCCATGTAGTATCTGAAGGCCCTTCTCTCCAATATGTCCAAGCCTTTGATGCCATAGCATGGCCTTTTCTCCAGAGACCGCTAGGCTTTCCGCTCCACCTTCAGGAACCACAGAACTGTTTCACCCATCAATAACAGTGATGCCCTGAAGCTTGTACAGAATTCCAATCCGAACTCCCTGCATTAATACCAGTGCTCCCTGATCCATCTTACAGGTATCTTTCTCGAACACTGTTTTTACACCTGCATCATCCATCTCGCTTACAGAAATCAGATTTTTGGCCAATGCAGGAATGTGCAGAACACCAGGAAGTGTTCTAATGCTTCCTCCTTGCAACTTCAGCTTGACTTTTCCACATCTAACGATTTTGGCCTTCCTATTGTCCCCTAGGAAGACATCACCACCATTATATTTCTCATACTCACAGAACCACTCCCTATGGGGAATGAAGTGAAAGGATGTGCCCGATTCAATCAACCATGACTCATGATCTACATGTGTATTTGAAGAAGAATCCAAATACACATCCCCGCCTTCATCCAAGGTGGTTTTGCCTCTATAGAAGGACCATCATCAGATCCCTTTCCTTTTTCAGCAGCTTTAGATCTGCAGTCCTTTTTGTAGTTCCCTTCCTTTCTGCATTTCCAACACACCTTTACAAACTTTCCAGGAGATAAGTTTTATGTTTGGGGACCTTCCTCGTATAGATAAGGCATCTCCATTTTGAACCTCCATATTTCTCTGTCTCATTTCCTCCGACAGCAAGGCTGAGACAATGTCATCAAAATTCAAGGTATTTGTATTGCAACAACCAGACTATCCCACGAGTCTGTAGAGAACACAACAAACTTATGCACTTATCTTCATCTTGAGATTTTAATATCAACATATGATAGGTGACTTACCATAGTATTGAAGGCATTCAGATGCTCTGTCACTGAGTCTCCATCCTTCATCCTCAGGTTATACATCTTTTTCCATAGGAATAATTTATTCACCAAAGACTTAGATTGGTACAAAGTCCCAAGTTTGTCCCACAAATTCTTCGCCGTAGCTTCCCCAGATACATTCAACAATACAGAATCTGAGACACATAATCGTATTGTGCTCTTCAACTTTCGATCCAACTTCTTCTAGTCTTCATCTGACATTTCCATTGGTTTAGTATCTAGATCTACCGCAATCCATTGATCTTTGTCGACTAGAAGATCCTCCATCTTGAGCTTCCACAACTCAAAAATCTAACCATTAAATTTCTCAATCTCGATCTTCCCACAACTCGCCATCTTCTTTCACCATAAGAATCGATCCCACAGATATCCCACTAAACAAGGTCTACCTCAGGCCCGAGCAAAAAACCCCTCAGCAGTAAAGGCGTCCCCTTGAAGCCGAAACTTCTTTGATACCAAATTTATCTTTTAACCCTGTACAGAAATTATCTACAAACGAATCTTAAAACAGAAAATAAATAATAGCGAAAACATAAAACATAAAATAGATAAACACATAGATTTTCCCCTGGATCCCAAATCAGGACGACCAACTTGATTTTTCATTATATTCCTTTAAGTGTTACAACACATATATATACATGCCGAAGCATACATAAAACCAAATCCATTGACCCTGGATTAGAACATAACCGTATTTCCCTTGACTAGATCTACAAAATACCAGGGACCGAAAACCATCGTACCCCAAAACCATGTGCAAACTCATGCACAAAACCATGGGTGGGTCTGCCTATGAGTGTGTCCACACACCAAAAATATTTTTGTCGGGGCACTTCCGCCCCCCCCTGTGACCCCCCTGCTGCGCCCGACGCAACGTACAATGCCTGGGACTAGTCGTGGAAAGAATATAACACATACCCAAAAACCCGAGGCATATCCAAGGAAGAAAGAAGTAATATTTTAGTGCCCTAGATTTGTATTGGCATATGGAGACCCTATTGGGGAGGTTCTTGAAGGACAAGTAGGCAGAAATATATAATATCTTTTCTACTTTGGAGGATGTTAAACATGTCCAGCGTAGCCAGAGAGTGTGCTTAGAGAGAATATATGCATAATTGGGACACATTGAGATCCACTTCTAGTATGAACCTACTCCTCATGTTCCTTTTGATTCTAGTGTTATAGATCCAGTTCCTGTCGCTTCCTTGGATTCTTAATTTTTAACGTATGTTTTCAGTTTTTGGTATTACAGTATAGTAGTGGATACTTTAGTTATGTTAGCAATACAAATTTAAGAAGGAATGAAATGAAATATATGTTTGAATAGAACATATAGATACAGAGAAAAAACATAACTGCAATTAAATTAATAACAATTATTGGAATTTTTTACATGCGGAATGGGACAATCTAGCCCGGGTGATGGTATCTTATCTTTGAGAAGAGATGTGACGGATACATACCTTATGAGTCTGAGAGGAATTTTTAATATTTATAAACAATGGAAAAATCTAAACATCAAAAAGCCTAACCCTGGGAGATGAAGCGCCAAAAGTTTGTGGGCCCACTGGGGTTAGTTGGTACACCAAATTCTCGAGGTCGTAAATTTGGCATACGATCTTCATTCAATGTGTGTTGGGAAAAATACTGAGAGGGGGGGGTGAATCAGTATTTAGGGAAAACTAAAACTTTTTACTTTTCCATGCTCTAAAACCCATACGCTACTTTGCTGAAGCCAACTAGCGTATACACGCGGATATCCTTCATAAAACTAGCGTATACCCAGAGATCTAATTATGCCATTAGTTCTTCACTTATATCATTCCATCATTCATTCATTAGATGTTCTATAAACAGTAAACATGTGCAATAAGAACAGAATAAACCATCACACAAGGCATCACACATGAACACCAGGATTTTTAGGTGGAAACCCAAGTCGGGAGAAAACCACCGCTGCAGTTGCTCAGCCTTCAATATTTTATTATAGAGAAAACATCTTACAACATATTTGCTGGTGCAGACTCTACCAGCACGCAGGCACCCACCTGCGCGCGTTTACCAGCCTCTCCTGGAAGGGAGCTACGACCCCCTAACTCGTTTACCAGCCTCTCCTGGAAGGGAGCTACGACCCCCTGACCTCGTTTACCAGCCTCACCTGGAAGGGAGCTACGACCCCCTGACTCAAGGCTACAACCCTCAGCACCTCTATGGACCACGTTTCATCAATTTTCACACTGGATCCAACAACTTCAATATAACACAACTTGCAGGCCACGTTTCATCATATTTTCAGACTGGACCCTCTCCATACATTTAAGCACAGTAAAACATCAACAACAGATAGCTAATACACAGTAGATCAGATCAGACATTTCATACCCCATACTTCAGCAAACCCTAGTTTGCATACGTGCTTTCCTTTCACTGATGTCGCGTATATACGCGCTTCCGTCCACATCAACCAGCGTATACATCTGTACAAACTTCACTGCGCATACGCGCTTTTTCTTCAGCGAAGCCGCGTATATACGCGCTTCCTCTGCGTCTAACTAGCGTATGGATCTTCAACCATTACAGAGCTACATACTTCTTCAGATCAGATATTCAGTTCAGATTCAACCCTTTACTTCAGACAGAAGTTCGCCTCATCACAGATCTAATCACTTCATAAACAGATCTAGTAGATACAAATACATTTCAGATCTAGATATCCCGCTTCATCATTTCTTCATAGGTGCATCATAGATTTAGATCTATCATCAAACCTTTACCCTTTTCATACAGATATACTTCACAGAGAAGTATTCATTCAAGCTCAGACATCTTGCTCCCACACTCATGATTTGCACAATGAATTTCTTCTCTTTATATAGGTTTACCCTTTTTCAATACCATGAGCCCCTTTTTCAATACCATGAGCCAAAAAAATACCATGAGCCCAAAACTACATTACTTCCGATGGTATTCCTGGACGGGGTCATTTATACGAATCATTACCCAATACAATGGGTCAATTCCATGGTGGTTACCCCTAGTTTTGCACTTTTAAGAGCGCTTTTGCCCATACGCGACTTGGAACGTTTATTCCCGCGTGCATACGCGACTTCCCCTAGGCAAATCCGCGTATTCCTAGAGACATACTCTTTTCATCAAGATTTAGCATATGCTGAATTTCTTTCTTCATTGCCTTCTGTACACACTGTAGATACATCAGATTTACTTCATCAAGAACATATTCTATTAAACACAACTTCATCAAGTAAGTTGCCATCATCTTCATCAAGTGGGATTTCATTCAAGGATAACACTCAGCATCATATGGCTAGCAAACATCATTTACCAAGTCCAACAGGTCAAGAATAACTTCATCAGGTGGTTCGCCATCAAGGACAACACATGTCAATAGTCGCACGTCTTCATCTTTATTCAGTGGGTTGCCATCAAGGACAACACTCTGCATCATATTTCCAACAATCTCCCCCTTTGGACTTGATGGCAACCACAATGGTGTTTGGTTACCACAACAGATAGGTACATTAAGAATACAAGGACACCATGTCACTCTCTCCATTTTTGACACCATTCTTTCTCTTCATTCAAACACCATGTCACTCTCCCCCTTTGACATCAAGGGCAAAGGGCGGATCAAAAACCAACATACTCTCCCCCTTTTCTCCTCATGTGGAAGAAGCGTTCTGCAGATCTGATATATATTGAAGTGACCAAGCTCCCCCTGAGTTCATGCTGAATCTTCAAACATATTTTTCAATGAAGTACATGACTCTATGAACTTCCTATCACCAAAGACTCATACTTACATCAAATATCCAGCCAAGTGGATTTACATATGAGACTCAAGTACCCAACCAAGTGGGTTTACACATTTCAACTCAGCTACCCAACCAAGTGGGTTTACAAAATTTGACTCAGCTACCCAACCAAGTGGGTTTACAAATTTGAAAAGTCCTTACATGACTGAATATTACAAATTTTACATCATGGGTCTCAACAATACCTTTTCATCAAATTACAAATATGACCATTTATGACCAACACCAGAAAGTCCTCAAGAAAGAGAACATATTTCAGAACCATCATAATGCCAACAATGCATTATACTCAGCAAAGCTAATGCTCCCCCTGAATTTGTGCATCCAAGCATCCTTTCCATATGACTAAGGCTCCCCCTTAGTTTGTGCATCCTGAACACTTTCACCAACAAATCATCAAGGCATCTTTATCAAAACATTAGAAATAGAATTATGAGAACTGGAACACCACCAGAGATACCAAACAGTATCATAGATACCAAACAACACTGCAACTGTGCTGAAGAACGCTGATCACAAACAAAAATTGCCAGCAACAAACCATACGCGTCTTTATTTGTTTCAACTCGCGTATATACGCGACTATATTTCAGGAAACCCGCATATCCAATTCAATCTTCTGCATTTAAGTAGATTTTCTCTTTTGACAGACAGAGACAACTCCAACTTCAGCTTGTGAAATTCAAATGCTTCCCTGGAACATGTGAGGGCAGACAGATAGGACAATGTAGTTGTGTCTTCAAGCGTCATCCAATGGGTGTAGCATAAGCACATTAGTAGCCAAGCCTTCAGATTCTTTGCAGCATCAATACAATCTTTCCAAGAGAGATTATCATACCAGAACAGCATCTTCACATAAGTGTCAAGCAATCATTCATGTGGTCCAATATCATCAAGATATTTAAGATTTATCATGAAGTAACATATGTAGGCAAAATATCTCAAACATAGTAACAAACTCTGCATGATCTATTCTTATTTCTGAATCAAACGACATCCAACTCATCCATGTGTGAGCACAAAAGATACTTATCAGCAACCAGGGCTCAAAATCTCATCATAATAAACCATGTACCAAGTCATCATCATTTGAGCATGAGTATCACAAAAACCAAAGAATAAGCAATCATAAGAATTCAACTTGCTACTCCCCCTGGACCAGTGCTCCTTCTTAACTTGTGCAACCTGAATATGTTCATCAGCAAGTCATCAGCAACAATCTCTGCATGAACTGTCCTTATCTTCGAATTATAAGACTTTCATCTCAGCAACAAAAACTCTTCATCAACAAGCAAACAGGACTCATCCATAATCTTCAACATAAGAAACCATGTATCGTTTCCTCATTATTTAGAACTGAGAAACTAAGCTGAAATTGAGTCAATAATACAGTTATTAACAGTCAGACTGATGCTCCCCTTGAACCTCTGCTCCAGATCTTCAGCTATCATATAAATTCTCTTATCATCAATGCATACGCGACTGTGTCTGCTGGAACTCGCGTGTATACGCGACTTTTGTTAATAGAACCCGCGTATGGAAAGTGAAGCATAGAAATTTTTCACATTCCTTCATCTCCTCCTGAACTTGTACTTCCTGTACCTGTCTTCTTCATGTCAGATGCTCTGTCAGAAATACATATAACCAGAATAATAAAAATTAACCATGAGAATCATCATGTATTGCTCCCCCTGTGACGATACATTACTAATCTCCATAATGTATCTCACATTACTTCTGCAGTCATTCAGAGAAGTAAGCTTCAGAAGCGTATGACTGCAGTAGGGTTAGTATTCCCTACGTTTCTGACCGGTCCTCCTTCTTTCTCCAGATTTGCTTGAACTTTCTAATTGTGTGCTGGAGATTGTCCAATTTCTCATATCTGTTCAACCTGCATTATTTTTCTACATGTCCATACTTGTTACAAGAATAACATCTCATGTGTCCAGAGAAATAAGCATAAGAATCATAATGAGTATTTCTAATCTTACTCCTTTTGCAATCAACTGCTTTATGTCCATACATGTTACATGAGAAACAATATCCCCTGAAGAAACTAGAGTACCTTTCTGAGTAGAACCTGTTTGTTTGTGGCTGAAATGATCCGCTCCTGCAATTTGCTGCAACATGCCCATAATTATGACATTTAAAACATTCAACGTTCTTGAATGAATTCCTTTGAAAATTCATGATTGTTGGTTGATCTTTTATTTCTTTCAACACTTCAGGTTTTGCATTGACATCCTCTGAATTTTTAGCACTTCCTTGTGAGCTAGATTCTCCTTTAACAGTTTCATGGAAACCAAGACCAATTTTGATAGCAGGAGACCTTTGATTACTTAGAATATTGTCCAAAATATTAGTACTATCTTGAAACCTCAAAATTTTAACCTTTTCTTCTAATTTACCTTTGAGAATGTTTACCTCAACCTCCCAGGCTTGACATTGCTTTTTCATGCTTTCTTCTTTCCTTCTTCCATCTTCTACTTGATCCTTTAGATTTAGAATCTCTTCTTTCAACCAATTTTCGTTTTCTTCACATGTTTGTTGTAGCTCTTCATTCCTCTTATTTGATTTTTCCTGATCTTCTTTGAGAGAGATGATTTCTGGTTCAAGGCCTTCCTTTTCAAATGTTTGTAGAGGTTCCTCATTCTTCTTACTTGATGCTTCAAGATCTTCTTGCAGAGAGATTATTGCAGCTTCAAGTCCTTCATTCTTCTTGCTTGATTTTTCGAGATCTGCATTTAGATCGTTGATTTCTGCTTCTAGTTCTTTAATTCGATTGGATGCATAAGTATGAAACCTTTGATACTTGTCCACCTGTTCATTCAGCATTTCCATTTGATCTTTCATTTGAGAGATCATCTCTTTGTAGATAGAATCTTTCTTATCAATTTCCTTTTGTTGTTCTTCAACTTTGATCTTGATAGCTTGTTCTAGATCCACAACTTTACTTTCACTTTCTACACCATTGCTTGCACAAAGAAGATTACAAGGGCCCAAATCATTATCAGATTCATCTTCTTCAATTTTCTGAGATATCTCCTTGCTTCGAGTAGCCTTCTTCTTTTTCCTCTTTGCCATGAGCACTTGTAGAGCTTCGTCAGAATCTGTTTCATCTTCTTCAATTTTTGCTATACATGATTTCTGAGGTATCTCCTTTCCTCGAGTAACCTTCTTCTTTTGCTTCTTTGCCATGAGCACTTGTAGAGCTTGATCAGAATCTTCTTCATCTTCACTGGACACTTCATCATCATCTTCATTTGCATAATAACTCTTCCTCTTTTCAAATTTTTTCCCTTTACCATGTTTTTCTCTATAAGGACATTTAGCAGCATAGTGACCAACTTTTCCACACTCAAAAAATTTGAAGGGAAGCTTACCTTTGAATCTTCCAGTACCTAGTTGGAGCTTTCTCACGAAATTCGCTTCTTCTTCATCGGATATATAGCTGGATTATTTGACAACTTCCTTTTCCTTTCCTTTTGTAGATGCCTTAAAAGCAGCTTCTCTTATTTGAGAAGGACCTCCTTGTCTCATTTCAAAAGCAGTCAGAGTACCATGTAATTGAACAATAGTAAGCGATTGCAGATCTTGCCTTTCTTCAATAGCTGAAACTTTAGAGTCATATTTTGAAGTCAAAGATCTTAAGACCTTTTCTACCAGAGTAGTATCAGCCATGGTTTCACCCAAATTTCTCATCCGATTTACAATATCATCTAGACGAAGAAAGAAACCGGCAACACTTTCATCACTATGCATCTTCAAATTTTCATATTCAATTCTAAGAGTTTGGAGTTTTGCACTTTTTACCTTTGTGTCTCCTTCATAGCTTAGAATGATTTTGTCCCATATTTCTTTTGCTGAATGTAGTTGCATCACTTTAGCAAATTCTGATTCAGACATGCTTCCTAACAAGACATTCACTGCTTTGGCATTGATTTCATACTTCTTCCTTTCTGCTGCATCAGTAGGAATACTTGCTGGGTATTGATAACCTTCTTCCACGATTGCCCATAAATCTGCACCAAGACTTTGCAGATATGCTTTTGTTCGTACCTTCCAGAATATCAGATTGCTTCCATTGAATAGAGGTGGCTTTATAGACATTACTCCTTCGTGACTTCCCATTGCGACGGATCTCCTTTAAGCGATCAAGCTTCTGCAGAAGGACCTGCTCTGATACCAATTGTTGGGAAAAATACTGAGAGGGGGGGGTGAATCAGTATTTAGGGCAAACTAAAACTTTTTGCTTTTCCATGCTCTAAAACCCATACGCTACTTTGCTGAAGACAAATAGCGTATACACGCGGATATCCTTCATAAAACTCGCGTATACACAGAGATCTAATTATGCCATTAGTTCTTCACTTATATCATTCCATCATTCATTCATTAGATGTTCTATAAAAAGTAAACATGTGCAGTAAGAACAGAATAAACCATCACACAAAGCATCACACATGAACACCAGGATTTTTAGGTGGAAACCCAAGTCGGGAGAAAACCACCGCTGCAGTTGCTCAGCCTTCAATATTTTATTATAGAGAAAAACATCTTACAACATATGTGCTGGCGCAGATTTACCGAAGACGCAGTACCCACTGCCGCTGCTTACTCAAATTTTCCTCGGAAGGGAGCTACGAATTTAACTCGTTTACCACCTCCCCGAAGGAGCTACACCCCCGATCTCGTTTACTGTGCCTCTCACTCCTGGAAGGGAGCTACGACCCCTGATCGAAGGCTACAACCCCAAAGACTTTATGGACCACTTTTCATCAATTTTCACATCGGATTCCAACAACTGTAATAGAACACAACTGCGGTGGTTTCTTTATACCTTTTTTCGGGATCGACCCTCTCATACGGCTACGTAAAAATCAACAACATAGCTAATACACAAGTATCGATCGTACTATACCCTATACTTCAGTAAACCTTAAGCCATACGCGCTTTCCTTTCACTCGATGTCGCTGTATATACGCGTCTGCCCACATCAACCAACGATACATCTCTGCATTAAACTTCATCACAGATACGTTCTTTTTCGCAAATAAGCCGCGTATATACGCGCTTCCTCTGCGGCTAACTAGCATATGGATCTTCAACCATTACAGAGCTACATACTTCTTCAGATCAGATATTCAGTTCAGATTCAACCCTTTACTTCAGACAGATGTTCGCCTCATCACAGATCTAATCACTCCATAAACAAATCTAGTAGATACAAATACATTTCAGATCTAGATATCCCGCTTCATCATTTCTTCATAGGTGCATCATAGATTCAGATCTATCATCAAACCTTTACCCTTTCCATACAGATATACTTCATAGAGAAGTATTCATTCAAGCTCAGACATCTTGCTCTCACACTTATCATTTGCACAATGAATTTCTTCACCTTATATAGGTTTACCCTTTTTCAATACCATGAGCCCCTTTTTTCAATACCATGAGCCAAAACAATACCATGAGCCCAAAACTACATTACTTCCGATGGTATTCCTGGACGGGGTCATTTAGACGAATCATTACCCAATACAATGGGTCAATTCCATGGTGGTTACCCCTGGTTTTGCACTTTTAAGAGCGCTTTTGCCCATACGCGACTTGGAACGTTTATTCCCACGTGCATACGTGACTTCCCCTAGGCAAATCCGCGTATTCCTAGAGACATACTCTTTTCATCAAGATTTAGCATATGCTGAATTTCTTTCTTCATTGCCTTCTGTACACACTGTAGATACATCAGATTTACTTCATCAAGAACATATTCTATTAAACACAACTTCATCAAGTAAGTTGCCATCATCTTCATCAAGTGGGATGCCATTCAAGGATAACACTTAGCATCATATGGCTAGCAAACATCATTTACCAAGTCCAACAGGTCAAGAATAACTTCATCAGGTGGTTCGTCATCAAGGACAACACATGTCAATAGTCGCATGTCTTCATCTTTATTCAGTGGGTTGCCATCAAGGACAACACTCTGCATCATATTGCCAACAATGTGTACGATACCTCATTAGAAATGTTTAACCGCGGACTACAAATTTCGATTGGAAACCCCTACAGGAATTTGTGTGTTTTCACATTTTCCAAAAAAAATATTGTTTAGGCCTCAAAAAGACTCTGAATTTTCATGACCCAAATAACTACCAAAATAATAAATTGTGCTACAATTAAGGAAATTGAAAGAAACGGTGTTGGGGGTCCAAGTGAAATAGGTGGCTGGCCACCAATATCCACCTAAATCAAATACAATTGTTGACTTTTTTAGAATTTTATACAAGTTACTCTATTGGTAGGTGGTAAAAAACATCTTACCACTGACATGTTTGAAGATGGTGATTATTGAATATATGTGTTTAGCATGATATTTTGAGGAAATACAGCACAAAATTTAAAAAAAAAAAAAAATGGAAAAATTACATACGTATATTAGATTTAGAAATAATTAATTAAAATTGATAATAATACTACAAATCCAAAAAACATATATGTAGAAATTAGATTTAATGAGGAATTTAATGGTTGAAGGTTTGAATTTTTTTTATAGAAATTTTAGGTGTCCTCATATATGTAATTTGAAGCTTCTTAAAAAGTATAGGAGTTGAGGTTATTTACATTTATTTAACACCCTCAACCAAGACATATTTGTTGAAATTTCCTACAATATTCACAATACAATACAATTTTTTGTGAGATAATAACTTCCTATTGATTTTCACACAATATAATATGACACTGATATCGTTGAGAAATTACACTTCATAAAATATCAACAGTAAATGCAGTGAAAACATTAAAGATCATAGAAATATTGTCATGCATAATAGAGACAATATTTTTACCCTTCGAAACCCATCCTTGGAATAAAACCGAGTAACTTTTCTTTAGGAGAAATTATTCTCCAAAAATGTTAGAAAATCATCAATTTTTTTAGAAATATCTTTCTATATCAAATTCCTTCATGGCTTCTCAAGTGAATTACATCAATATCCTCTGGTCAAATCATCATGACCCAGCCAAATTCCTTCATGGATTCTCAGGAGAGGATTTTCCCCTATACCATTCACCCCTTCCAAATCAATATGGACCATCCAAAGTCATTCACGGCTTCTTAGGTGAATTACATCAATATCTTCTGGTAAAATTAGCATGACCCTGTTGGGAAAAATACTGAGAGGGGGGGTGAATCAGTATTTAGCGCAGACAAAAAAATTTTTTACTTTTTCCTTTCTAAAAACCCATATGCTACTTTCCTGAAGCCAACTCACGTATATACGCGGATATCCTTTACAGAAATCGCGTATGTCCAGAGATCTAATTATGCATTTAATTCTTAACTTATATCATTGCATTATTCATTCATCGGATTTTTTAGAAAACAGTAAATAGGTGCAGAAAGAACAGAATAATCATCACACATAAGCAACACACATGAACACCAGGATTTTAGGTGGAAACCCAATTCGGGAGAAAACCACCGCTGCCGTCGTCTCAGTCTTCAATATTTATTACAAAGAAAACTTCTTACAACCATGTACTGGTGCAGACTCATACCAGCATGCAGGCACCCACCTGCAGAAGGCTACAACCTTCTCTCGTTTACCAGCCTCTCCTGGAAGGGAGCTACAACCCCTTGTACTCGTTTACCAGCCTCTCCTGGAAGGGATCTACCACCCCCTGCTCTCGTTTACCAGCCTCTCCTGGAAGGGAGCTACAACCCCCTGACTGAAGGCTTCGACCCTCAGCACCACTGCAGACCACGTTTCATCAATTTTCAAACTCGATCAAACAGCTTCAATACAACCCTTCACTTATCAACAATCATACTTTTCCCATTGCTTCCAACAGAACAGTGAAACCACTGTAACTAGAATATCAGAGATAACCCAGACTTCAGAATAGATATGCAGAATCACATTCAACCTTGAGCAACTATAAGTTTATATACCATACGCGCCTTTGTTTAAACCGATCCGCGTATACACTCGCTTTTCACGAAGCGAACCCGCGTATACATCCGTGCATTTTTCAAAACAATCCTAATTGCCCATACGCGCCTTTGTTTAAACAGATCCGCGTATACACGCGCTTTTTATGAAATGAACCTGCGTATAGATCTATAAAAGATAAAATTTGCAGAACAGACCAGATCTATGAACTTACCCAGATTTCTTCAATTTCTTCAACAGATTTGCACCAGGTCTTCAATACTTCTTTTCAGATCATCCTAGAGATTCATCATTTCCAGATCTAGAGATTTTGAACCTTCATCATATTCACAGGTGCATCATAGATTCAGATCTATCGATTAAGAACAGAGTTCAACCATTCAGATAAACTTCAGAGTGAAGTATTCATTTAAAGCCCAGACACATGCACACCCTTTGCACAATGATTTTCTTCTCCTTATATAGATTTAGCCTTTGTCAATACCATGAGCCAAAACCACACCACTTCTGATGGTATTCCTGGACGGGATCAAATAGACAAACCAATGCTCAATGCAATGGGTCAATACCATGGTAATAACCCCTGGTTTTACAAATTTAGAACGCAAATAGGAATACGCGACTTAGCACGTACTTTTCTGCGTACATACACTACTTCGCCTAAACAAACCCGCGTATGCATAGTGACATGTCTTATTCATCATTGCTCTGACCCTTTCTAAAGTTCCTTTCTTCTGTACTCAGCTGATCTATAGATACATCATCTGTACATATTTGACACATCAAGTCAGTTTCCATCAAGAAAAACTTCATCAAACAGGTTGCTATCCAAAGACAACTTCATCACATCATATAGCCAATTCTCATCTCATCAAGTAGATTACTATCAAAGACAACTTCATTAAGTAGGTTTCCATCATCTTCATCAAGTGGGTTGCCATCAAGGACAACACTCTGCATCATATTGCCAACAATCTCCCCCTTTGGACTTGATGGCAACCATGATGGTGTTTGATCACCACAACAGATAGCTACATTAAGCATAATGATATTGTTCCCTTATTCAAACACCATGTCACTCTCCCCCTTTGACATCAAGGGCAAAGGGCGGATCAAAAACCAACACAAGGTTTTTCTCCTCATGTAGAAAGAAGAGCGCTGTAGATCTGATGTGCACTGAAGTTACCATGCTCCCCCTGAATTCATGCTGAAAGTTCAAACATATTTTTAATGAAGTACATGACTCTATGACCTTCCTATCACCAAGGACTCATACTTACATCAAAGATCCAATCAAGTGGATTTACATATGAGACTCAAGTACCCAACCAAGTGGGTTTACACATTTTGACTCAACTACCCAACCAAGTGGGTTTACAAATTTGAACAAGTCCTTACATGTCTGAATATTACAATTTTACATCATAGGTCTCATCATGACCTTTTCATCAAGTTACAAATATGACTTTTTATGACCACTACCAAAAATACCTCAAGAAAGAGATCACATTTCAGAATCATCATAATGCCAACAATGTATTACACTCAGCAAGGCTAATTCTCCCCCTGAAACTGTGCTCCTGTTCTTGAGCCATCTCGTTGTTTTCCTTAACAAAAAAGCATACGCTTTTGTCTCCATTGGAACTCGCGTGTATACGCGACTTTGCTTCATGAAATCCGCGTATGGAAAGTGAAAAACTAAAAATTTCACACTCCTTATCCCCCTGAATCTGTACCACCTATACCTGTCTTCTTTTGTCACATCAGATGCACTGTCAGAAATAAACACAACCAGAATTACCAAACCAACCATGGGAATCATCATACATTGCTCCCCCTGAACAGTTTCAAGAACCAATCATCAAGGCATCTTTACCCAATATCATAGAATGAAACAGAAATATAAGAGCTGAAACATCATCAGAGATACCATACAGCATCAGAGATACCAAACAGTATTGCAGCTGTGCTAAAAAATTCTGACCCAAAACAAAATGTGTCAGCAACTAATCATACGCGGTTTTCTGTGTATAAACCCGCATATATACACGACTGTCTTTCAAGAAACCCACGTATCCAATTTAATCTTTTGTATTTAAGAAGTTCTAATTTTATGCATGGCATAGACTACTCCCAGCTTCTGTCTGAGATATTCAAACGCTTCCTTGGGTAGAGGTTTGGTAAATATATCAGCAACTTGTTCTTTGGAGGGAACATACTCCAACTTCACCTTTTGTTCAAGCACTTGTTAACGTAAGAAGTGATACTTGATGGGAATGTGCTTGGTCTTAGAATGCATAACAGGATTCTTTGAGATACTGATGGCACTTGTATTATCACACATAATGGAGATAGGAGGTGAACATTTGATTTGAAAATCTTGTAAGGTTTGCATCATCCAAAGAAGTTGAGTGCAAAATGATGCGGCAGCCACATATTATGCTTCTGCTGTAGATAAGGCAATAGAGTTTTTCTTCTTGCTGAACCAAGATACTAGCTGGGGCCCCATATAGAATGCACCACCACTAGTGCTTTTCCGATCATCAACATTTCCAGCCCAATCTGCATCAGTGTAAGCATGAAGAGTAAGATCAGCATTCTTTGGATACCATATTCCAAAGTCTTGAGTTCCTTGTAGATATTTGAATATTATTTTGACAGCCTGAAGGTGAGTCTCTTTTGGATTAGCTTGGAATCGTCCAACAATCCCAACTGCATGCATAATGTCTGGTCTAGTCCCAGTGAGATACAAAAGACTTCCGATCATAGATCTGTATTCTGGTTGATTCACCATGGGAGAATCATCATGAGAACTGAGATTACATCCGGTTATCATTGGTGTACTTACATGTTTGCACTCTTCCATGCCATACTTCTTCAGAATTTGCTTAAGGTATTTTTCTTGTGACAAGAATATACCATCTGTAGTTTGATGCACTTGCAAGCCAAGAAAGAATGTTAGTTCCCCAAGTAAAGACATTTCAAATTCTTGCTGCATGACAGAAGAAAATTTCTGACTCATAGATTCTTCATTACTTCCAAAAATGATATCATCAACATATACAACCACAATCAATAGTTTATCATTTTAAATTTTTGTGTATAAGTTACTATCAGCAGACCCCTTTGAAAATCCTTGTTGATGAAGATATTTGTCAAGACGATAATACCATGCCCTTGGAGCTTGTTTGAGACCATATAGAGCCTTTTAAGTCTACAAACAAGATTTTCATCATTTCCCAAAATGAATCCTTCTGGTTGTTCTATATAAACTTCTTCTTCTAGATCACCATTGAGGAATGCAGATTTGACATCCATTTGATAAACTTTGATTTGTTGAAAACTTGAAAAGCAAGAAACATTCTTATGGCTTCAAGTCTAGCTACAGGAGCAAAAGTTTCTTCAAAGTCTATACCTTCTTGTTGAGTATACCCCTTGAAAACAAGTCTAGCTTTGTTTCTTACAACATCCCCATTCTCATTTAACTTGTTTTTGAATATCCATTTAGTTCCAATGACATTTTTGTTATGAGGTCTTGGAACTAATTCCCAAGTGTGATTCTTTTCAATTTTATCAAGCTCTTCATTCATGGCTTGAACTCAACATTCATCTTTTCTAGCTTGATTGACATTGTGTGGTTCAATAGTGGATAGAAATGCCAGATAGCTAGAAGATCCCACAAGAGTCCTTCTGGTTTGTACTCCTGCTCCCTTATCTCCCAAAATTTGAGATTCTGGATGATGCTTTTGAACATATCTGGATGGAGCTTTTTCGGATAAATCATCTTCAGGTTCACAAGAGTCCTTCTGGTTTGTACTCCTGCTCCCTTATCTCCCAAAATTTGAGATTCTGGATGATGCTTTTGAACATATCTGGATGGAGCTTTTTCGGATAAATCATCTTCAGGTTCTTCATTGGGTTCACTGTTTATATCATTGATGTTTGATGTGGAAGGGCATAAGTCGCCATCGTCTTCATTTGTTATCTATTTTTCTTCTTTTGGGGCTGCAGGAGACTCATCAATAACAACATCAATACATTCAACAATTTTCCGCAGTCTTTTATTGTAACATTTATAAGCTCTACTTGTGGAGGAGTAACCAAGAAGTATTCCTTCATCTGCTCTAGGTTCAAACTTGCCAATTTTTTCATCATTATTTTTTATAAAGCATTTACTTCCAAAAACTCTAAAATGCTTCACAGAGGGAGAATTACCATACCAGAGTTCATATGGAGTTTTGTCACTATTTACACGAACATGTGCTTTGTTGAGAATGTTTACCGTTGTATGTGATGCTTCTCCCCAAAATGTGTCGGGTGTTCCAGAATCATCAAGCATAGCTCTAGCCATTTGTTGAACTGTTCTATTCATTCTTTCTGCTATGCCATTTTGTTGTGGAGTGCCAGCTACAGAGAACTGTCTTTTTATGCCTTGTTGTTCACAAAATTCAAGGAATTCATCTGAAGTATATTCTCCTCCTCGATCAGATCTAAGACATTTGAGTTTTAGATCTAATTCATTTTCAACCAGAGCCTTGAAGATCTGAAATTTCTCAAAGGCTTCGTCTTTGTGTTTAAGCAACCCAATCCAACACATTCTAGAGAAATCATCAATAAATAAGGTATAGTATTGTTCACCACGAGGTCAATTTTTCCTCATAGGTCCACATATGTCAGTATGAATGAGTTCAAGAGGCCTACTTGATGATCCTTCCTTGGCATTAAATTGCACTCTGGTCTGCTTGCCGAATTGGCAAGATTTGCATATGATACTTTCAGGTAGAGTAATATTGGGAAGACCAAGAACAGCATTAAGTCTGCTTGATTTGTTGATTTGAGAGAAGCTTAGATGCCCCAACCTTCTATGCCATAGCCAATTTTCTAAATATTGACTCAGGTAACATTGTTCTTTGCAGTTCTTCAATACATACAGGTTGCTTGGAGTTCTTTTCCCTTTTATAATTGTTTTGCCTGTATCGAGATCACGAACCACACATTCTTTTGAACTAAAGACAACTTCAGTTCCTTGATCACACATTTGACTTACACTTAGTAGGTTATGCCTTAATCCATCCACATACATGACATCATTAGCCTTCACCTTTTCCTTTAGAAACACGGACCCTTTTCCTTTAATTACAGCAGGATTATCATTTCCAAATGTAACTTTCTTTTCCTTTTCTAGAGCACTATATGCAAGAAGTTTGTGTTTGTCACATGTCATGTGTCTTGAGCATCCACTATCAATGTACCATTGATTTTCTTCACCTTCTGCGAATAATGCTATGCCACAATTTTCAACCTGTAATTCCTTCTTTTTCCATACTTTGGATCTTGAAGGAAAATGCTCTTTTGGCTGAACTTTTCTCCTGCATTCAGATTCTTCATGCCCAAAGTTATTGCAATAAGCACATTCAACTTCATTTAGAAGAGGAGAAAAGTTGTTATAGGTATTCTTCTCAAATTCAATCCTTTTCTGTCTTTCTTCTCTAGTCATGATAGTTTTATATGCAACACATTGAACAGCTTTATGACCAAAATTGTGACATGAGAAACATTGTCCATTGAAGAAGAAATTTCTGTGATCATGAACTCTTCTACTTGGATTTACCTGTTGATTGGTGTTTCTTTTAGAGATATTCCTGTTAGTATTCTTTGAATTGAGATGATCATGCTTTACCTGCAATGATTCTTTATTCCCTTGCTGAGTGGCAGAATTTTGTAAACCAGCTGTAACTGCTTTTAGATAATTTGGTGTTGAAGTTTGAGAGGATTCTCCAGTATATCCAAGACCTGTTTTTATAAGAGGGGAACGTTGTACCTTGATAATCTCATCTAAGATTTCAGATCCTTTAGCAAATCTAAGATTCAAAGTTTTTACTTTCTCAGAATCTTTTCTTAGACTTACCACTTCACATTCTAATTTCTCAATGTGTTTCTTTGCTTCTTCAACCTGCTTTTCCAGAGTCTCTATGGTTATTTTCCTTTCTTCTAATAGTATTTTACTTTCTTTTAAGCGTATTTTGAGTTGATTATTTTCTTCAAGAAAGTCATTGTCCTCTAGAGCATCTACAAAAATATCCTTTTCTTCTCTAGATTCAAATGCCATGAGTAGTCTAAGATCTTGTTCACATTCTTCTTCACTATCAGATAGCCCATCACTGTCTTCATGAATATAATAACTTTTTCTAGTGTTAAACCGATTCTTATTCCTTCTTGCTACTTCCTTCCCTTTTGCAGGTGTTTCTTTATGAGGACACTTAGCAGCATAATGACCAATTCTTCCACACTCAAAACATTTGAAAGGAAGCTTACCTTTGAATCGTCCTGTGCCAAGTTGGAGTTTCTTTACAAAATTTGCCTCATCTTCTTCTGAGATATATCCTGATCCTTCTGCTTCTTTTACTTCTTTCCCTTTTGTAGAAGCTCTGAAGACAGCCTCTTTGACTTCAGATGGTCCTCCTCTTCTCATTTCATATGCGGTTAGTATGCCATGAAGTTGTACCATAGTAAGATTTTGAAGATCCTGTTTTTCTTCAAGAGCAGAAACTTTTGACTCAAATTTTGTTGTTAGTGATCTTAAAATTTTCTCAACCAGAGTAGATTCGGTTATTGTTTCTCCCAGATTTTTCATACGATTTACAACATCATCAACACGTAAAAAGAAACTGGCAATACTCTCATCACTATGCATCTTCAAATTTTCATATTCAATTCTGAGAGTTTGGAGTTTTTCACTTTTTACCTTTGCATCACCTTCATAACTTAGAATGATTTTGTCCCACATTTCCTTTGTTGTATTTAGCTGCATGACTTTGACAAATTCAGATTCAGTCAAACTTCCTGTTATAGCATTGACCGCCTTTGCATTTGATTCATAATTCTTCCTTTCATTCGGATATGTTGGTATTGTAGCTGGATATTGATATCCTTGTACAACAATGGCCCATACATCTGTTCCTATAGACTGAAGATAGGACCTCATCCTTGTTTTCCAGAAGATTAAATTGCTTCCATTAAAGACCAAAGGTTTGATAGATGTTGTTCCATCTTGATTGCTCATCTTGCTTGATCTTCCTTCTAGCGGCTAAGCTTTTTCATAAGGACCTGCTCTGATACCAATTGTTGGGAAAAATACCGAGAGGGGGGGTGAATCAGTATTTAGTGCAGAAAAAAAACTTTTTACTTTTTCCTTTCTAAAAACCCATACGCTACTTTCCTGAAGCCAACTCGCGTATATACGCAGATATCCTTTACAGAACTCGCGTATGTCCAGAGATCTAATTATGCATTTAATTCTTAACTTAGATCATTGCATTATTCATTCATCAGATGTTTTAGAAAACAGTAAACAGGTGCAGAAAGAACAGAATAATCTTCACACATAAGCAACACACATGAACACCAGGATTTTAGGTGGAAACCCAATTCGGGAGAAAACCATTGCTGTCGTCATCTCAGTCTTCAATATTTATTATAAATAAAACTTCTTACAACCATGTACTAGTGCAGACTCATACCAGCATGTAGGCACCCACCTGCAGAAGGCTACAACCTTCTCTCGTTTACCAACCTCTCCTGGAAGGGAGCTACAACCCCCTGTACTCGTTTACCAGCCTCTCCTGGAAGGGAGCTACGACCCCCTGCTCTCGTTTACCAGCCTCTCCTGGAAGGGAGATACAACCCCCTAACTGAAGGCTTCAACCCTCAGCACCACTGCAGACCATGTTTCATCAATTTTCAAACTCGATCAAACAGCTTCAATACAACCCTTCACTTATCAACAATTATACTTTGCCCATTGCTTCCAACAGAATAGTGAAACCACTGTAACTAGAATATCAGAGATAACACAGACTTCAGAATAGATATGCAGAATCACATTCAACCTTGAGCAACTATAAGTTCAGATACCATGCGTGCCTTTGTTTAAACCGATCCGCGTATACACTCGCTTTTCACGAAGCGAACCCGCGTATACATCCGTGCATTTTTCAAAACAATCCTAACTGCCCATACGCGCCTTTGTTTAAATAGATCCGCGTATACACGCACTTTTTATGAAATGAACCTGCTTATAGATCTATAAAAGATAAACTTTGCAGAACAGACCAGATCTATGAACTTACCCAGATTTCTTCAATTTCTTCAACAGAATTGCACCAGGTCTTCAATACTTCTTTTTAGATCATCCTAGAGATTCATCATTTCTAGATCTAGAGATTTTGAACCTTCATCATATTCATAGGTGCATCATAGATTCAGATCTATCGATTAAGAACAGAGTTCAACCATTCAGATAAACTTCAGAGTGAAGTATTCATTTAAAGCCCAAACACATGCACACCCTTTGCACAATGATTTTCTTCTCCTTATATATATTTAGCCTTTGTCAATACCATGAGCCAAAACCACACCACTCCGATGGTATTCCTGGACGGGATCAAATAGACAAACCAACGCTCAATACAATGGGTCAATACCATGGTAATAACCCCTGTTTTTACAAATTTGGAGCGCAATTAGGAATACGCGACTTAGCACGTACTTTTACGTGTACATACGCTACTTCGCCTAAACAAACCCGTGTATGCATAGTGACATGTCTTATTCATCATTGCTCTGACCCTTTCTGAAGTTCCTTTCTTCTGTACTCCTTAGCTGATCTGTAGATACATCATCTGTACATATTTCACACATCAACTCAGTTTCCATCAAGAAAAACTTCATCAAATAGGTTTCTATCCAAAGACAACTTCATCACATCATATAGCCAATTCTCATCTCATCAAGTAGATTGCTATCAAAGACAACTTCATTAAGTAGGTTTCCATCATCTTCATCAAGTGGGTTGCCATCAAGGACAACACTCTGCATCATATTGCCAACAAACCCAAATAAATTCCTTCATGTCTTCTTAGGATAATATCTATCTAATCCTTCAATTTCCCTAGGCCATTTACTCATGGTCAAATCAGCATGGCTACTCAGGTGAATTTATCCATCTCCCATAGTTAAATCAGCATGACCTAGCCAAATCAGCATGGTTTCTTAGGGTATGGTCTACCTGATCCTAGAAAGACAACAACAATAATTCTCAACAAGGGATACATTCTGCATCACACCAAGCTTGTCTCTGAAGTATACAAACTTCGCTCTATACAAAGGCTTGGTGAGAATGTCAACAATATGTTCATCGGTGGATATGTATTGAATCTTCATTGCTCCTTTATGCACCATGTATTAGATGAAGTGATATTTTATCTTAATGTGATTTGACCTGATAAAATATCCTTACAAGTAGCTTTTGAAGCCACATTACATCCTGATTTTCAACACCAGCTATGATATACCCGATTTTTTTTGTACTGAGTGTGACAGAAGTCTTCCTCCTATTAAACTAGGATATCATAGTTGATACCAAGCTAAAGCAGCACTCCCGAGGTTCTATGTTTGTTCTCTACACTCCCTATTCAATTTGAATCTATATATCCTTGCATCATCACTTCACTACTTGAGATATATCTCAAATCATAGCCAATAGTACCATGCACCTTAACACATGCTTTGTTGCATCCCAATGTATCTTCCTTAGCTCAACCATATACTGGCTCAGGTTGTTCACTACAAATAAAATATTCATCCTGGTGTTTACCAGATACATCAAGGATTTGATCAATTTCCTGCACATTTTGGGATACACCGAATATGAATCTAAAGTGGAATCACTTAGCTTCTTCAGATTGGTCACCATAGGTGTAGCCATGGACTTGCAATCCATCATACTATATCTCCTAAAAATATGAAGAATGTACTTCCATTGTCTAAGGAACATCTCATCGGGTCTACGCCACACCTCCAACCCTAAGAAATAATGTATCAAGTAAATATCCTTCATCTCAAACTTTTGAGGCCAACTCACTCTGACACTAAATTATATCCTTTTGTGGTAATCCAGGCTACACTCTTTGTCATGTAAGAAAGTACTTCTACCATTTTTTATTCCTCCGTCATTGAAGCATACTCTATTTTCTAGCATGGTCCCCTCATTGAAAGCATAAAGCTCCTATAGACCTCCCATGTCTGAGTATCATATTTGAAAATCTCAACCCATGACATCCTCTTGGAAGGTTGGTCCTTCCACTCTACCTAATTGTCTGCTTCCTCATAAATGGAATTTCTTCTAGTCATTTGGCATTGTCCTGGATGTCCTAAAATATATATAAAATTCTCCCTCTAGAACATTAATCACTTCCTGCTAAGTCTATGCTCAATCCCTTAGGCCATACAAGAACCTAACCATCTAGTGACAGAAGCAAAAATTTCCTCATAGTCCACTATGTATTTCTTGGAGAACCTTATTTCCACAAAACTCACTTGTATGTTTCCAACTGATTCGTGAATCATCACCTTGGAAACCTATAAAATGGACCTATTCTTCCCTTTTCCATTAAGGAGGCCATGGAAAAGAAGTGGGGAAATCATAACGAAGCAAAATACAAGGACATGAAGCTGACTGAAAAATAAAAGTAATAAGAATAATCAAGGGAGAAAAATATAAAGTGTGTATCACTTGATCTGAGGATTTATGGAATTTGTAACTTCCTCTCTAAAAAATATGTAAGAGAGTCTCAGAAACCTGGCATATGCCTTGTCCACAAAAAAAAATATCTAATATTGGTACTAGTTAAAGGAAAAATCCCTTTGACTTCTTCAAAGGTGGATTTTAATCATCATCATCAACAAAAAAAATGGTTTTATGCATGATATTGATTCGGACTTATGTATAAACACAACAAAACATAGATATAAACACAAACACAAAGATGCAATAGAAATAAAACTTCATTTCATGAGAATCAAAGAACCGAAATATGCTTACATACAGAACGGAAATAAACTAGCTCAAACGATGGTAGCTTATCTCTGATAAGAGATGTGGTGGCTACATGCCTCTGAATTGTGTTACAATGAGGCTCAAGCGCCTTTTTATTATTTAAAAACAAAGGGAAATGCTAAAAAACCAAAAACATAACATTGGGAGATGGAACTCTAAGAGTTTGTGGGCCCCGCTAGGGTTAGTTGGGCATCCAACTTCATGAGGTTGTAACTTGGTCATATTATCTTTGTTTGGTGCATAAGATACCCCATTATAAATATATCTCCGAGTATGACAGGATTTTTAGAATTCCCATGCCTATGGCTATGGTCATATGGAGGATCTCAAAAAAATGTTGTTTAGGGGGTCAAAATAACTCTAGAAGTTCAAGACGTGAAAAACTACTAAAAATAGTAAATGTTGCTATAATCAAGGAAACCTATGAAACCAACTAGATTTCTAGGTGTTATAGGCAGGTGTCCACTAATATCCACCAGGATAAATCCTCCCCCCTTAGGAAGAAATGGTGCCCATTACGTGAATAGCCTCCATGAGGTGAGGAAATTTCTGTTAAAATTGGTCCCTGGTGAGCCACATGCCCTGGTGAAGGAGTTGGTCTACTTTGACAACTAATATTGTTGGATCCTTTGCTGGAAGGTGTTATTGATATGTGCATCCATGATCCTATCAATTGTGGCATGTTCGATACAACTTGGATTGATCTATGTTAGTGTCAACTACTCAGCAATGTTGGATGTGTCCAATAATGGGGGAAAGTATGGTTGCAGTCGGTCCACATTGAATATTGGGTGTGATCCAAGGAATGGTAGAATGTTGACGTAGAAAAAATTGTCACATACATCCTTAGTGATGGTGTAATGCCCATATTGGAGTGGGCAAAGATTGCAATCGAGCCTAATGAGGTGCTCCTTCTACAAATGTAACCAAACTTTGTCACCCACATGGAATTTATGTGGCACCCAATGTTGATCATGATGTTGCTTTTAATTTGCATTTTATTTGTCAAATATGTCATGGACCTATTGGAAGATGTGCTGAATGCGCTCAATGAAGTTTTTAACTCTATCATCTTCGGACTAGACATGAGCCGAATCTTCCTGAGTAGTTACAAATGGTATGGAAACATCAATGGGACATAGTGGCTGGAATCCCAGTCCCACCTGAAAGGGGTTATGGCCAGTTGAGTTGTGGAGAGCCCTGTTGTAGCTATGTTGGACATATGGGAGGCTCTCATCCCACGTGCATGGGTGATTCAATTTGTAAATGTGAAGGATGTGCACGATAATCATGTTGATGGCCTTTCTTTGGCCATCAATTTGGGGTGAAAGTTCATGGATTTAGTGAGCTTGCTATCCAATAACGACCATAGGATTGACCAGAATGCACTTAGAAACCAGTTATCCCGATCTAATTTAATGGATTCTTAGATCCAAAAGTGTACCCATACTCATTCAAAGAAGAGTTTGGCAGTGGCTTATGTTGAGATACTCTTTTTTCAGGCCATCAGAATGACCATCTTATAGAATATGTCGAGTACCACAAAAACACAGTCGTTGCCATTCTTAGTATAAGGAAGGCATGTCATGTAATCCAAGGATATGGATTCCCAGGGCTGAATAGGAGTAGGGAAAGGAGTATACTAGCCTTGATTTTTTATTGTAGGTTTGGAAATGGTGCAAGAGGTGCAGGATCTAATGTACTTCCCAGCATCATGTCAAAGTTTTGTCCAATAAAAATATTTCCATAGTACGGTCACTATCTTCTACCCCAAAATGTCCAGCGACTTGACTGTAGTGCGCCTCCCAAATAATATTGGCATGCTCATTTGAAGGTACACATAGGTGTCCCAATTGGCATAATAGTGCATCCTAGAAGTGAAATTATGGAACTTGCTTACATTCCAGGAGCATCTGTTATGTGATGCGAAATTTTTATCACTTTTGTAAATATGTGCCCATTCCAAAGTCTCGTGTACATAATAGTCGAGCACAGTGGTCAGGGCCATGATCGGTGGTCAGCTAAGGCAGTCTGCAACATTATTGGTGTTTCCCTTCTTGTACTTAATGTTAAAATGGAACTGTTGTAGGTATGTGGACCATTCCTGATAGCAATCGTTCTACAACTTTCCTTGTGTTTGTATGGACTACATGGGTCGATGGTTTGTGTGGATGATTGTTTCCTTCTCCACAATGTAATGCTTCAATTGTCGACAGACCTGCACAATGGAATACATCTCTTTGTCATAGGTGGTATAATTTTGGACTGCACCTGAAATTGTCTCACTATGATATCCCATTGGATGCCCCTACTGAGTAAGAATTGCACCTATAGCATATCGGAGGAATTTCTATCAATCTCAAATGGTTGGTGTAGGTCTAGTAAGGTGAGCATTGGTGCAGAGAAGTGGAAATTATTCAACTCAGAAAATTCATTTTGTTTGGATTCAGACCAAATGAACTTTTCCTTCACTCCACCCTTCGTGACCTAACTTAAAGGCCAAGTGATATGAGAGAAACACAACATGAACCTGTAGTAGAAATTGGCAAGACTGAGAAAGTTGTGGAGCTCTGTTAGAGTGGTTGGGGTTGGCCAATCCTGAATAACTTCTATCTTGGTTGGGTTGACATGCACACCCCGTTAATCAATGATGCACCTCGTAAATTGAACCTAGTTCATACCAAAAATTTATTTCTCCAAATTGGCACACAATTTTTTTTGGCGCGGGGTTTGTAGGACCTGTCGAATATGGTGAAGGTGCTCTTCCCAACTCTTGCTGAAGATAAGGATGTCGTACAAATACATTACCATGAATGATTTGGTGAATTCCAAAAGATGTCATACATCAGCCTCATAAAGTTTGTGGGGGCATTCATTAACCCAAAAGGCATGACCAACCATTCAAAAATTCCCTCCTTGGATTTTAAGGCAGTCTTCCACATGTCGAAGGGTTTGATTAGTACTCAATGATAACCAGACTTCAAGTAAATATTTTTGAATATTTAACCCCCTTGAGTTGTTCCAGAAGGTCATTGATCTGTAGGATTATATACCTATTATGGACAGTGATCTTATTCAGCGCGTTATGGTCAATATAGAGTCTCCAAGTCTCATCCTCCTTCTGTACCAACATGATCGGGCTCCCACGGGGTGATGAACTTGGCCTGATGTGCCCTTTCTACAAAAAATCCTGAATCTACCTCTTGATTTCATCATTCCCTAGAAAAAAGTGTCGATAGATCATCTTGTTGGGTAGCAACACCCCCGGGGTAAAATCGATGGAGTGCTTGACCTAATAGTGTGGGGTACCCTTGTGGGTGAGGTGAATATGTCTTTGTAATCCTCCATGACCTTGGCCATATTTTTTTCCATGTGGAAGAGCCCTATCTGGAGGACATGGATGTGGCCAAAATATTATTCTTTCCCTAAGGGAAAATCATAAGGAATACAAATTTCCTGGTATGTGAAATGATCTTATTGCATTGCTTCACAAACATCAAAGAGATGGTAATTGGTGGTGCTACCTCTGGTATCTTGTATAACTTATTTCCCAAATTAATAATTTAGTGTGAGGCCTAGACTCATAAATAGCATGATGCTTCCACAAGTATGGTTGGCCTAATAACACATCACAAACTTCAAGAGGAGAAACATCACACAATACCTCATATGTGAAGGGCTTGATGTTGTAGGGAAGTCAGAACTATTTCCTGATGTAGAGATCGTGTCCTTGGTGAAGCCACTCAATGTTGTAAGGTTGTGGGTGTTATGTGATTAGTAGGTCTAACCGCTTCACAACCTTTGTTGAAATGAGGCTCTTTTGGCTCCCATTGTCGACAATGAATTGCAGCGGAGAACCCTTCACCCACACCTATGAGTGGAAGAGACCCTCCCCCACCTCTAGATATTTGGGCTCAATCTTCTTGATCTTGGTGGTGGAAATGGTGGAACCAGACTTTGCATCAATAATATGCTTCCCTTTGTCATTCCCCTTTCCGGGTTCTGACTCAAAGTTGAAAAATGCATCTGATCCGGAAGCCTTTAGCTTGGCCACAAGTGACTTCTTGGATCAACACTCACTTATGTTGTGAGTGGGGATCTTATGGAATTCACACCATTTTCATGTGTCCTTATTTGTCTTCATGGTGTTGTTCTTTTCTTTTAGCTTCAGTGGGTTTCCCTGCGTCACCCTGCCTTGGTTTTTTCCTTTGTTCTATGGTTTGATGGTGGCTTTCCCTTACTTCGGATTCACAAATCCAAAGTCTCACTTCTTTTGTTTAAATTTCTTCTCGATATTGACAATGTATCAATAGGCATCACCAAGTGAGGATATGTCGAGGAATCCCATCTCATCCTGGATGTACCAAACTCTTCTTAGAATCCTTGATACCCAACTTCTTTGTAACAACCCTAGTGAAAATTCCATGTAAATAATGTTAATAAAGGAAAAATAATAACCATGGTTATGGGAAACTTATTCCAAGATTAATGTTGGGTGAAAAATCCTAGTGTGGGTGTTCATTTGGTTTATTATGGCTAAGGAAATTGGAAAGGGCAATGGAAAAGGCTTTGGAAAGGAAAAATGGCATTTTTGGAAATTTATTTATGAAAATAATGGAAATTAGGAGAAAGGAAGGTGAAAGGTCATAGGTTGCATGTGAGGAGGAAAATGAAGGAAAATAATGGAAAATGAAGAAAATAGAGGCCTCGTTAATAAAAAGGCTTCTAAAGATCAGTTGGTACCTTTTTGTTAGTTCAGTTTTGGAGCTCTCCCTCTATTCTCTCTCTCTCCCTCACTCTTGGACACTTATAGTTTTCTTGGAGCACTTCAACATTGGATCCAGAAAGGCAAAGAAGGTAAGAACAAGCAAATATCAAGCAAGGAAGAGCAGGATCAAGAAGATACAGTGGGATTGATTGTAGGTATCGATTTACATGTGTAGTTTCCTTGCTAGATTTGGCATGCATTGTGTTGCATGTGTGTTCTTGGTTCTCTTTTTATCATGGGCATAGGTTTTTCTAGGTGTGACAGTGTTTTTTAGCCTAGCCTTACTATTATGTATAGCCATGGTGTGATGGGGTTCTCATGCTTTTCTTGAGTTGGATTTTCAGATGGATTCAAAGCTGAGTGAGGTGGATCTCCAAAAGAAAGAACACATGGCCTAATGATCCTTGAACCATAATTTGGATTGCGGTAAATTCATTGGCCTAGTAACCCCTGAATCAGACTGTGGGTTGTGGTAAAGCTAGGTTTTGCGTGCCTCGGTGGGTGTAGGAATCCTCTAATGGTGAATGCAGGGATATATGGTAAATCCTAAAGGTGGGTGCTCTCCATCAGGCCTAAGAATTCTGGGATGGGATATATGGTAAATCCTATAGGGTGGAGTCTCGATTAGGGCCTAGTGATCTGGGGTGCATTGCGGTAAAGCCTAGAGACTAGAAGATAGGAAAATCCCTCATGATGTAGGTGGATAAATATGGTGGCATCCATGATTTTTTTGGCCTAGTGATCTGGTGGAGATCATGGTAAATCTTGGTATTAAATTTTTATTGTTTTGGCCTAGTGATATGGTGAGGATTGTAGTAATTCTAGTTTTTATTGATGAGGGTGAGGTGGTTTAGCCTTGAGAAGCCCCGGTTGGTTCTTTTGGTTTTAGTCCCACATTCATGCTTGGAATATGGCACGGGGGTGATTGGCTGAAGAGAAGTTTGGGTTAGCCAATCTATGGTCGGGTGGAACGTGGTAGTCCCATGCCGGGTTGACTTTTCATTCATTAATAAGAGTTCCTTTCCTTGGTAATTTACATGTAAATGTATTGGATTCTATGTATCATTTATGGTTGTTGTATCCTTAGTATTTATGTTGTTTATATGATGGTTATGAATGTGTTGTATGACAGTGAAAAGGTATTGTTCTCATCATATTTTGATTCGTAAATGAATGAGCAATGAATATATGACCTAATAGATGGTAATGCATTTAATGATATAAGGCATTAGCTATTCTTAGTGATTCTCATATAAGTATGAGACCCCTATGCTCAAATTTATTGTTTAAACCTGTAGAATGCATATTTGTGACATGTTTGACAAAATACATGTCATGGTTAGTAGGGGTCCAGTAAAGTCCTTGTTCAAGTGATTGAATTTACATCATTGTTACTTTGTTATCTTTTGTGTCTGAAAGTGTCATGGATTTCTGAGAAGTGACCTGAGCCCTGGGCCTAAAAAATGGCACATAAATTGGGGTTGCATGCTCATAACTACCTAGAAAAGGCCACAGTTGCACGTAGTTCCATGTTATGTGAGCGACTAGAATTATCTAGTTGCATGCACTCACATGTTGTGCGAGTGACTGGACATTTCCAGTCGCACTCTTGCCCATGTCAAGGGAATAACTTGGGGATTGATGCACTAAAAGGTAAGTTTAATTTAGGGGCTAGTCTCCTGGAAGTTTTGGATGGCTTCTGGGTGTCCTATAGCAAGTGCAGAAGGTATATGTAGTTTTGTGGTGTCTGTTCCACTTCCCTAAGGTGACCTAGGAGGCTGAATCAGATCATAGTAGTCTCTCGTCGCATGTTTACCCCGGTTGGCTGGTTACTTCAGTAAATATGGGAGGAGGGTGTTACATAGTGGTATTAGAGCATGGTTCACCCTTCAGACTAGATGGGAGGTGTGTGTTGTTCATGCATTCATGTTTTTTGCACATGTGTTACTCATCCCTTTGGTCTATACGTTGTTGCATATGTATGGTGTTAGTCATGGTTGTAGTGATGTCATCATGTAAGAGTTGATGGTGTTATCGTGGAATGTGTCTTCATTAGTGTATTATTGGATCTGTTTTGTTTATGCTTACATGTTGTTTGTGTACATTGATATGGTTATTGTTTACATGCATGAGGTTATGGTATGTGATTGGTATGGCCATGCATTGATGACTGGACTCTAGTTAGAATGTCGTATATATGTTGACATGTCTACATTTTATATATCTATATGTTGTTATGAATATGTTTATACATGTATTACATTTATTCTGTTTATCTTGAAGATGAGATATCCTTCCTGAATTATGCTAAGGTACGTTGGTTTTTTTATGGTTTAGTTTAGCTTACACAATATGCCTTGCAGGAAAGAGGTCAATATGAATAGCAAGAAGGTAGATTACAGTTCACAAGATTCTCCTTATGGGTCATATGAGCAACATGGTGTTGGGAACACTTCTGACTTGGCAGACACATTGAGAATCTTGAAGGAAGAAATAAGGATTTGCAAGGTGAACAATGACAAAGTAATGCAGGCACAGGAGAAACAAGCAGAGGCTAATGCATCATCCTTTAGATTTTATAAGAATTGCAGCGACAGGGACCACTTCTTATCATCCATGAGCAGGAGGACAAAAATAATGGGGCATATGGCAATATATCTTATGGTGAGCACCGGTCAAATAAATATGACACGATTAGAGATGGTATATTTTTGTATACTCTGGATAGGAGAGGTGATGGACAAAGGTTCTATTCTAGTTCTGGTTTTGACAGGCATTATTATTGTCATCATTATCATCCTTATAAGAGGAGTGATAGGGAATACTTTCCAAATTATTTTAAGAAAGCAAATCCACCTACTTTTGATGGAGTCTTGAATAAGTCAGAGATGCAAAGGCTTGGATACCTGGGATGAATAAGTTCTTTGAGTTGCATCATTACACAGATAATATGAAGTTTGGAGTAGCTATCTTCAGCCTGAAAGGTAAGATAGATATCTGGTGGGAATATGTGAAGTGGGTGAGAGACATCGGGACAGAGGACCTGAGTTGGCATGAGCTCAAGAGGATTTCCAAGAAGAAGTGCTTTTCAGAAAGGTACTCCGAAATTAAGGCCAAAGAATTCTATGAGCTATATATGGGATCAATGTCATATGAAGAGTATATGACTAAGTTCTTGGAAATATTGAAGTATGTACCATATATTAAAGATAAAAAATCCAAATTTCAGAGATTTTTCAGTGGATTTCCATTAGCATTTAGAGATTGGATTGGGTATGATGAGCCTCAATCACTTGAAGAAGTTATTGGGAAACTAGAGCACTGTTATGATGAATCTTAGCAAGGATGGAAATTAAAATATAAAGATAAAGATAAAGGTAAATGGAAGTCGAAAAGAACAAGGCCTCAAAATGCAGAAGAGAAAAAAAATGTGGCACCATACAAGAAGTCCAATGTTGTCAGATAGGGACATGGGTCACAGAAGCAGCACAGAGGTGATGGTACAGGACGGTTGGAGTGTTGGACATGCAGCAAAGAACATATTAAAATGGCTTGTCTGCAGAATCAAGGTGGTAGCCCTTAGATCTATAGTGCACAGGAGTCGCATATTGTTTTGGATTTTGGGTAGAATATTCCTTGCATCTATGCAGTACTGGATAGCATGCAGGTAGACCATCAAGAATCTATCATTGATATGGACGTTAATATTTGTGATCAATTTTTTTCTATTTTGATTGATCCTGGATCTAATTATAGTTATGCTAACCCTGAATTTGTGGATAAGTGTGGTTTGAATAAATAAGTGCATGCATAATCTTGGTTAGTGAAATTGGCTACATGTACCAAGAAGCGAGTTCATCATTGGGTAAGAGCTTGTGCATTTGGGTTGAATGGTATGTCTACATCAGCACATTTGAATGTATTGTTGTTAGGTTCGCATAGAATGCTTTTGGGTATGGACTGGTTGTATCTTCATAGGACCAAATTGGATTGTTATGACAAATCCATTGATTACTTGGATGAAAATGGGGAGCAGAGAACTTTATAGGGTAAGAGAAAGAAACATTCATTAGGATGGTGACAACTATGAAGGAAAAGCGCAGTCGCCGAAAAGGGTGTTTGTTTTTTGCAGTGCATATTTCTAGTGACAAAGGTAAGCAGGATGAGGATTCGAAAGTGTTGAGTAGGTACTCGATATTGCATTAGTTTCAGGATGTATTTCCTGCAAAGCTTTCAGAGTTGACACCAAATATAGAGGTAAATGTTTCTAGTGAGTTGGTACCAGGGGCAATGCCATCATCTAAGGCACCTTACATGATGAGCACACAGGAGTTGGTAGATTTGAAGTTGCAGTTGAAGGAAATGCTTGACAAGGGATACATCAGGCTAAGAGTATCATCGTGGGGTGCACTGGTATTATTTGTGAGAATAAGGATGGAACTCTCAGGTAATGCATTGATTACAATAATTTTAACAAGGTGACCATCAAGAAAAAGTATCCATTGTCGAGGATTGATGACTTGTTTGATCAGTTGAAGGGACCAGCAACATTCTCAAAGATTGACCTAAGATCCAGATATCATTAGGTACGCATTAAGGAAGAGGATATTTACAAGACATCTTTCAAGACTAGGTATGGCCATTATGAGTTTTTTGTAGTTCCATTTGGTTTGACTAATGCTCTAGCTACTTTTATGTGCTTGATGAATAGTGTATTGCGTCCTTATCTGGACAAGTTTGTTATTATATTCATTGATGATATCTTGATATATTCTAAGAATGTGGAATAACATGTCGAGCGCTTAGCAACAATGTTGATATTTCTGAGAGAGAATCAATTGTATGCTAAGCTCAATAAGTGTAGTTTCTTTCATACTAAGGTACATTACTTGGGACATGTGGTTTCCAGCAAAGGCATAGCAGTGGATCCAGAAAAGATAAGAGTTATAATGGAGTGGGTAGCTCCTAGAAATGTGGATGAGGTAATTTCCTTCATGGGGTTTGTAGATTATTATAGGAGGTTCATCAGGAAATTCTCATAGATTTATTATCCTATTACATCATTGCAAAGGAAAGGTACAAATTTTGAATGGACAGAGGAATGTACAACCAGTTTTTAGCAGTTGAAGCATTTGTTGACACATGCTCTAGTGTTAAATATCGCATATCTGGACAAAGAGTTTGTGGTATGTACAGATGCATGTAAGAGATGACTTGGTGGATTCCTTATGCATGAAGGAAAAATTGTATGTTATGAGTCACGGAAACTGAAAGAGCACGAGAAGAACTATATAACACATGATATTGAGCTAGCAGCAATCATCCATGCATTGAAGATGTGGTGGCACTATCTTCTTGGTAGGAGGTTTGTATTGATGAGTGACCACAGTAGTTTGAGGTATCTATTTGACCAAGGTTGTCCATGATCAGTGATTTATACTTTCAAATCGCGTATATTAAAGGTAAAGAGAACAGGGTTGTAGATGCTTTTAGTAGGAAGATACAGGTGAATCTTATAGCAAGTATGATTTCCTATGGGACAAATATATAGGATAGGATCTTGCAAATAGGTCAGCAGGATGTCAAGTACATAGATCTTAGACATAGGTTACACTAGAGTATAGGTATAGGTACAGGTACATGTAGTGGTACATGTATAGGTAGTGGTATAGGTATAGGTAAAAGTACAGGTAGTGGTATAGGTACAGGTACAGGATGTGGACTATTGTCTTACAGCAGATGGACTGGTCAGGTTTAGAGATAGGATATATGTTTGAGACAGTAATGAGATCAAGAAGGTGATATTAAGGGAGTTTCATATGAAACCATATTCAAGTCACCCAGGCTATCAGAAGACATTGACTACATAAAATAAGTTTTATTATCGACTGAATATGAAGAAGGATGTGGCATTGTTTGTAGCTAGATATTTTAATTTTCAGCAAGTAAATGCAAATTGTAAGCATCCAGGTCAATTGCAGCATCCGATTGTGATTCCAGAGTAGAAATGGGAGGTCATTTTCATGGATTTCATGACAGTTTTTCTAAGCAAATCTAGAAAACATGACCCCATCATGGTTGTGGTGGATAGGTTGACTAAGGTAGAACACCTCCTTCCAATGAATACTACGTATTTAGTTAGTAATGGGGCACATTTTTTCATCATGGATGTGGTCAGATTGCATGGTATTCCAAAGAATATCATGTCATACAAGGATGAAAAAATTAGTTCCAAGTTTTAGAAGGAGTTATTTGCAAGATTAGGTACAGATTTGGACTTTAGTACATCTTATCATCCACAGACAGATTGATAGACAGAGAGGGTCAACAGGATATTGGAGAACATGGTGAGGATGTATGTGATACATCAGCAGCGACAATGGGAATAGAATCTTCCACTAGTAGAGTTCGCTTACAACAACGGGTACCAAGAGTCACTAAGGATGAGTCTGTTTGAGGTATTTTATGAGCAGAGTTGTAACACTCCCATCAGTTTGAGTGATCCAGTTAACAGGGTTTTGATAGGACTGGATATGTTAGCAGAGATGGAATAGGAAATGAAGGTAATCAAGAAGAATCTGAAAGAAGCATAGGATAGGAACAAGAGATATGCAGATCGGAACAATTTTTTTAAGGAGTTTCGGGTTGGGGAGTAGGTGTATTTGCACATCAATCCGAAGAATATCTCCTTGCGGATTGGATAGTGTGTCAAGTTTACACCTCGGTTTTGTGGACCTTTCAAGGATCTTGTAAGGATTGATCTAGCAGCATGTCAACTTGCATTGCCTCTGACAGTGAAATTCCATGATTTTTTCCACATGTCATTACTTAAGAAGTATGTTAAAGATGTTGATCATGTGATTAACTAGTTTATATTATAGGTGGAGCGAGATGGAGAATTCCAGTCGAAAACTCAGTCTATATTTTAGAGAAAGGTGCTCATGCTCCGAAAATAAGAAATCTAGCAAGTTAAACTGAAATGGAAGCATTTTAGGCTCGTTGAAGCTATATGGGATATGGTGGATCAGATGCAGCCTATGTATCCTTCACTTTTTTCCATTTGAGGTAAAGAAATCTTGGTATGATGTTTTTTTATATGATTTGGCATATTTTTTGGTGTGATGTTTTGGTATATGTACATATGTATATGGATGTAAATACCGCCATGAGTTGTGTTATAAAGCTCAAATAAGCAGTTAGGGTGTCGTTTCATTATGGTTGTCATGTTGTTATGTTGGAATGTTGGTTTTCTTTTCAACATGGTGATCATTATAAATATTGCAACGAGCTAAGTTATAAAACTCCATGGGCACTATGGTTTTATTTCAGAAAACTTGTTGGTTTTAGGTTTCATTGAACAATGAGGATGGTGTCCCCCAAGGGGGAGGGTTTTATAACATCCCTGGTGAAAATTCTATGTAAATAAAGTTAATAAATGAAAAATAATAACCACGGTTATGGGACACTTATTCCAAGATGAATGTTGGGAGAAACATCCTAGTGTGGGTGTTCATTTGGTTTATTATGGCTAAGGAAATTTTCAAATGTAATGGAAAAGGCTTCAGAAAGGAAAAATGGCATTTTTGGCAATTTATTTATGAAAATAATGGAAATTGGGAGAAAAGGAAGGTGAAAGGTCATAGCTTTCATGTGAGGAGTAAAATGAAGTAAAATAATGGAAAATGAAGAAAATAGAGGCCTCATTGATAAAAATTATTTTGAGGATCACTTGGTACCTTTTTTCAGTTTAGTTTTGGAGCTCTCTCTCTCTATTATCTATCTCTCACACTCTTGGACACTTAGAGTTTTCTTAGAGCACTTCAGCATTGGATAAAGAAAGGAAAATAAGGAAAGAGGTAGCAAAGATCAAGAAAGAAAGAGCAGGATCAAGCAGATACCGTGGGATTCGTTCTAGGTATCGATTTGCATGTGTGGTTTCCTTGCTAGAGTTTTCATGCATGGTGTTGCATGTGTGTTATTGGTTCTCTTGTTGTCATGGGCATGGGTTTTTCTAGCTGTGACAGTGTTTTTAAACCTAGCCTTTCCATTTTCGAATAGCCATGGTGTGATGGGGTTCTCATGCTTTGGTTGATCTCGATTGTAGAATGCATTCAAATCTTAGTGAGCTGGATCTCCAAAAGAAAGCACACATGGCCTAGTGATCCCTAAACCAGACTATGGATTGTAGTAAATCCACTAGCCTAATAACCCCCGAATCAGACTCGGTAAAGCTAGGTTTTTTGTGCCTCAATGGGCCTAGGAATCCTCAACCAATGAATGGCAGGATGTATGGTAGATCCTAGAGGTGGGTGATCTCAATCAAGCCTAGGAATCTCGGGATGGGATATACGGTAAAGTTTGGAGGGTAGAGTCTCGGTTAGGGCCTAGTGATCCGTTGTGGATTGCGATAAAGCCTAGAGGCTAGGAGATAGGAAAAATCCTCATGGTGTAAGTGGAGAAATCTAGTGGCATCCATGCTTGTTTTTTCCTAGTAATCTAGTGGAGATCATGGTAAAGGTCGGTATTACATGTTTGTTTTTTTGACCTAGTGATCTAGTGAGGATTGTGATAAAGCCAATTTCGATTGATGAGGGTGAGGTGGTTTAGCCTCAAGAATCCCTGTTTGGTTCTTTTGGTTTAATTCCCACATTCATTCTTGGAATATGGCACTGGAGTGATTGGCTAAAGATAAATTTTCTCAGACAATCTATGGTCGAGTGGAACGTGGTAGTCCATACCGGGTTGGATTTTCTTTCATTAATAAAAGTTCCTTTCCTTGGTAATTTATGTGTAAATGTATTGGATTCTATGTAGCATTTATGTTTGTTGTATCCTCAGTATTTATGTTGTTTATATGTTGGTTATGAATGTGTTTTATGAGAATGAAAATGTATGGTTCTCATCATATTTTTATTTGTAAATGAATGAGCAATGAATATAAAAGCTAATAGATGGTAATGCAACTAATAATATAAGGAATCGGTTATTCTTAGTGATTCTTAGATAAGTATGAGACCCACATGCTTAGATTTGTTGTTTAAACCTGTAGAATGCATATTTATGACATGTTTGACGAAATTCCTATCATGGATAGTAGTGGTCCAGTCAAGTCGTTGTTCAAATGATTGCATTTACATTATTATTTCATTGTTATCTTTCATGTCTAAAATTTTCATAGAGTTCTGGGAAGTGACCTAAGCCCTGGGCCTGAAAAAGTGGCACAAAAATCAGGTTCGTGGGCTCAAAACTAGCTGGAAAAGTCCCTAGTTGCATGTATTCCCATGTTGTGCGAGCGACTGGAGGTTTCCAGTTGCACTCTTACCCATGTCAAGAGAGAGATTGGGGGATTGATGCACTAAATGTTCAGTTTGATTTAGGGGCTATCCTCCTAGAAGGTTTTGATGGCTCCTGGGTGTCTTATAGCAGGTGCAGAAGATAGTTATGCGGTGTTGGTTTCACATCCTTAAGGTGACCTAGGAGGTTGAATCAGATCATAGTATCCTCTCATTGCATGTTTACCCCAATTTTCCAATTACTTGGGTAGATGTTGGAGGAGGGTGTTACATTCGTACGAAGGGTATGAAAATATTTGTGAGCTCTTACACGCCTTGGTCCCTTCCCTGCCGCAACATGGTCCACTTTATATATTTATCTTCATAGTTCCCCACAGGGTAATATTATTCCTTTATGGTGTCTCATAAATAATTCCAAGTGGGTGTGGTTGAAAACAGTGAGGGTTCTCTCATCCTTTTGTTCACAGTAGGTTTCCCACCAGTCCTTGACATGGGGGGAAACTTTGAGGAGTGAAAAAGTAATATTTTCCCGATTGAAAAATTCATGAACCAAAGAATATCCTTCCAATAGATTTAATCATCCATATACAGTGTCTGCATATATTTGTCCTTCAAATATGGGAACGCAAAATTTGACTTGAACCTTAAAGGGAGTGGCGCCTCCAAAGTGGATGATGGATGAAAATGTGTCACCTATGGATAGTCGGTGAAGGATCTTGGTAAATTTGTCAATCATCGCATTCCTTTGTCACTTGAAGGCTTCTTCGAGCAATATTTTGAAAGGATCTCCTACTCCTTCATCTCTTTTTTCTTCCGCCATGCGAGGTCATTGGGGTTTACGAAGTTGATCTTGCGAAGGTTCAACCAATTTGAGCCCTAACTCCTTATACCCGGACCTCAATGGGGACATGCAAAGAAAAACATAGAAAGAGAAGACCGCTTTGATACCATTGATCCAGACTTATGCAAGAATGAAAAAGAACATAGATATAAATACGAACATAGAGATGCAGCAAAATTAAAACTTCATTTCATTAACATCAAAGAGCTTAAATATTCTTACATACAGAATGGAAATAAACTAGTTCGGGTGATGGTAGCTTATCTCTGAGAAGAGATGTGGTGAATACATACCTATGAAATATATTAAAAATGAGACTCAAGAGCCTTTTTATTATTAAACAGCAAAGGGAAACCCTAAACAACCAAAAACCTAACCCTGAGAGATGGAACGCCAAGATTTTGTGGGCCCCACTGGGGTTAGTACGGAAGCCAACTTCCCGGGGTTGTAACTTGGTCATCTGATATTCGTTTTGTACGTACAATACCTTGTTACAAATATCTCTATAAGTACTACAAGATTTTCATTAGACCTATGGGCATGGTGTTGCGGTGGACCTCAAAAAATGGTGTTTAGGGGGTAAAAACAGCTCCAGAAGTTTAGGATTGGAAAAACTACTAAAAACAGTAAATGCTACTATAATTAAGGAAACTGGTGAAACAAACTACAAGTATAGGTGGAATGGGCAAATGGCCACCAATGTCCACCTCGATCAGCCACTTTACCTTCCTTTTCTTCGCATGAGATTGGGATGCAATGTCCAAAATCATGACACATGAGGCACTTGACTTTTGACATATCTTTCTTCTTATAATAATGAACAAGAGATGGTCTTCCATATGTATTAATCGTATAAAAATTTACAAAGTTCCTTCTTCCTTTTCCTTTCCTTATGTGAGCTGCAAGAACTTGAGTTTCTTCATCCTGCAAGTTCTGCAAGCTTTTCTTGGACCACAATATGGTCTCTTCCTGGATACAATTATTCCATCCATAGCTTATCAAACTTGGGTAGTTTTTCTTGTGCAAAAAATCCCTCAATAAATGGCTCCAATTAGGAGGGAAATACATTGAGATTCATTATAACAAGCTCTGTATCATCAATGGTATCCCCAATGGATACAATCTCATCTCTAATTTGGGAGACTTGTATAAGATATGAGACAATAGAATCTGATCTAATCATCATGACATTACAAAGACAATTTTTCAAGGCTACAGTCCTACTGGTATTTATTCTCTCATAAATGATACCATAGCATTATACACTTCCTTTCAATGTAACAACACAAGGAATCAAGTGGTCCTTTATTGAATCTACCAATATTCTCTTCACCTTGGCTTCATTCTTCTTATACTTGGATTTCTCCTCATCTCTTCTAATCTGGAATGACTTTCTCCACATGGTCCTGAAGCTCATTCTCTTCCAAGATCTAAAGTCTATGGAACCATCTAATATGTATTTAAATCTGATACTCTGTGCCATTTTGACAAGAGATATCAAAACCAAGTTATTGAACACTTGTATCTTAAGATGAATTCAATGGTTGCTCTTTCAAAAAATCTCTACTACCATGTTGAAATTTTCTACAAGATGCATAGTAGAATAAAAATTTCAGTCAGATAATTACTTCCGAATGATTTTTACAGTGTATTTTATGCCACTAATATCATTAATAAAATATACTTGAGGAACTATCAACAGTAAATGTAGCGAAAATAGTAAATATCATACAAATACATACATGCACAATAGAGACAATATTTTTACCCTAGGAAACCCAACCTTAGGATAAAACCTAACAACTTCTCTTTAGGAAAAAATATTCTTCAGCAAGGTTTACAAATTAGCAATTTGTCTATAAATTTGTGTCAATATCCAATCCAAAATATCAATCAAACCTGGTTTATCTCTAGTAAGTCAACATTAGACAAAACAGTCAAAATATCATAAATTCAACATTGATCAACTTGGCTAGGTCAATCTTCCTGCGGTCAATTATGGTTAACCCTACAGTCAAATATAGTACGGATTTTGATCAAACTATAGTCAAATCAGCTTGGTCAAATAATCAAACTTGGTCAAATTCATCCTTTTGTTCACACGTGTGACTATCCAATAATGTTGGTCAAACTCTTCCAATAACTTCGTTAAAGACTACTTCACATGTGCAACCAAGATAGAGATAGAAAGATGATATTCAAAACTGACTTCTTCATGCTCATATTTTCTCTTCGTTGGTGGAGAAAATGAAATGTCATGTCAAATATATATACATGTCAAATGGGGGTAAAATAACACAAGGAACACATACCTTCACCCACCAAGGTCGACTTGTCATTCAAAAATAAAATTTTAATTTTAATTTTTCATAATTCTTTTAGGTTGACTTATGAATATGGGAATACCTCTCGATTCTACAAAAAAATCAACAATATATCTCAATCAAGATTTAGAGTTAATATTTTTTAAACTCTCAAATTAGATATGTTAGGTCTTAAACTTTTGATCGGGAGTTGATGTTGACTTCAAAAAACTTAGTTGAGAGATTGTATAAGCTCTTGACCAAGATCTTGATTTTATCCAATTTTCATACACACTTGCCAAGAAGAAAAGCATGTCTTCATAGGATTACCTAGAACAAAATTGCCTAGGTTGTGACCTTTGAGGTTGATTAAATATATAAATTGTAAGAGAGTAGGAACTAACCCTATTGATTGAGCTTAAGAATAGGAAAAGCCACTAGCATACTAAAGGAACCTTGAGAAAATGTTGAAACAATGGAATATAGAGGCTCCATTATTGTGAAGCTACAAGAAAGGGATTGTAAAATATTTAATTTCCCTGCAGGAAACAAGAGACAAAGACAAAAAATTGATAGTTATGGTAGGCCCTTTAATGTACATTCCTACCTCATTGGTGGTTGTTCTAACTTAATTACATAATTATACTAGTATCGAATTCTAATGATCATTGAGGATACTTTTGTAAGAAAAGAGACCCAAGATGTTGTTACAAAGTTGTTTTGGGATGAGGCAAGGCTTTAACATGGATAAATATATTCAAGGGCCTCTTCTATAATGTTGCAAAATTTTAGCCTCCAAGCTAAATGGAACATTAGAGTTAGCAGCAGCTCTAGCCAATAAATAAATGGGTATAAAAGCCCATAAGTCTCCTAAGGAGGATAAAAACACTCAAAGTGTGAAAGGAGACACTCTTTCTAGCTCAATAAAACACCTCCATGTGTGAACAGGGTTAAGATCAAGCTGCTTTGACTAAGTCAACAGCGCAGTTTAGTGGAGGAGGAATCCAAGGATGAATAACGCAATTTTGGAGGGAGATGTAACTTGGGTTAGAAGTAACCTAATTTAGTGGGGACAAGGGCAAGAAAACTCATGTCTTATAAAAGGAAGAGGATGGCAGCATTATTCTTCATGTATTATTCTATTATTCTTGTCTGCCAAGACTTGTTGCTGCTTTGCTGCTTAGCAAAGTTGCAGTGTTGTTTAGCACTGGGTGTTCCCGAGTGGGAATCCCACCTCTTTCCTTTGAGGAGCCTCATTGGGAGAGTTTTCATTCATCATTCCACATTAGGTTTTCATGCCAAGCTTCAGCCATCTTCATCAGCACATCTTTGCCGTAGATTGTGCAGTGTTATTGGGTGCAGCAGTGGAAGGGATTGGAATCCCGGCTTCTGAGCTAGTTTCTCATTGGAGGAAGGTTTCATTCACTTGAGAGATTTGTTTGGAGAGATCCAGAGCTTATTTCAGATATGTGGTATCAGACCACTCATTTCCCATACATTCCCAGAGTTTTTTTCTGCTAGGGAATGCGTTATTTTGGAGATAATGTTCATTGTATGGTTTGGTGGTTCCGTTGCTGAGCTTCCTTGTGATTGAGAGGTTTATCCTTTCATGGGAGGAAGCCCTTGAGGGATATACATAATATCATACATCCTTTCATCCTTTTACACTCATGTGCTTCAATGTTGCAATGGTGATTCAGTAAATTATTGAATATCACAGTTTGTATGCAGAGTGTTTGACAAGAAACCCCTGCCGGTTTCTTTTGTATTTTGTATGAGGAGACTATATCTCTGTTCTTCAGCATTATTTATCAATACATGAGTAGATCTATCATTCTCCTATAATTTTATGAGTAAAACCTCTCTTATACTGCGCAATCCCTTGAGCAGCTTCTCCGGCATTTTGCAGTCTTGGGGTTTTAGCACTTTTTGGCAATCCTAGGTGTGGGAGATCTGTTTAACCCACCTATTTTTCTTTTTTTCAGTTCTAATATTGGATTTAGAATTTATATTGACTAATCTATGGGATCCAAGAGTCCATTTTACTGTTTTATTTCATTTGTTGCTGGAAATGCGTTTTTGATGCATGTTTCATGAGATATTCCTAATTGGGAATATTACATCTTCAACTTATGAAAATTCATCATGCAATGTAATAAGATATCAAACATAACATAAAGTGATTATATTAAGAGAATGATACAAAATGAAATTTATAAAGCATAATATAAGGGGAAATAAATGAATTTTACATAGACTAGAGATAGCTACTAGGAAACCATTACCACAATATATAAATACTTATGGATAATGAATATAATATAGTTGGTCAACATTCCCCCATCATATTTTTGTGTCGAGAGGTTCTCTATAGCCCAATATGGGGGAGATGTTGTCTCATAACATTACATTTCAAAATTAAAAAATAATACTTATATTAAAAAATTAAAAAATTATTAAAATTTGACATCTAAAGATAATATTGATATTACAAGTATGGAGATGTGTAATTCATTTTGTGTTCAATTAAAATGTGGTATTTTACAAAATATATATTAATAGAAAAAAAAAATGCGCAACATAATTAAAATGAAAATTATAGACTAAATTAGATATTTTGTAATATCAATTACTTTATTTCTCTATATAAAGTTCATATAAAATTAAGGTGGAAATTGAAGTATTTTATTTGTGAACGACCTTGAAAAGAAAAAATATTACTAGTTTTTTATTTGTTATAGTAATTTGTTAAACATAGTACATACATACAAACCATCATTCATCATGTGATTGAAGTAACATTATAAAATAGTACATTGTACATAGATTTGACATGTGGCATCTAAAATGATATTGTTGGGTGTGGAGCCTGATTGTCTTCTTTATTTTGTATTAGGGAATTGGACCCCTGTTCTTAACGGGGTGACAACACTGCTCGTAATTGTACGCTGCCTGGGGGGTCCCGGGGGGGTGGGGCTACGAGTTTATGGAGCCCCCCTCCCCGCCCCCCCCCCCCTGGCGGGGGGTTTCGGGGGCAGCACCCTTGAAGCTAAAAGCAGAAGTAAAATTACCTTGTAAAAGTACAGTAATTTCTAGTCAATCTGGGTCATTCATTAGGCGAATGATCTGACGGTAGAAGTTATGTTTGATGTAGGGTTTTTTTTCCCTAGAAGGAAACCCCTTGTTTTGTATGAGGGTATTGTATTGTGGCTGTGTATTGTATGTGTATTATTAGAGCGAGAAACTGATAGAGAGAGTGTGAGAGAGAACAGAGAATATTACAGCGGATCTATTGTAGGTTGTCTCTTCATTTTGTTGTATAATAAAAAGGAAGGACTGGTTTTTCAGGGTGGACGTATACCAAACTGGGTGAACCATGTATATCTGTGTCTCTTTGGTTTTATGTGTTTTGTATGCTTATGTTTTCCACATATTTTATGTGTTGCATTGATCTGTAATATATAATTTTCTAATATATATTCAATATTAAAGTCAAAATGAAAATGTGTAATTCATTTACTGCTAAACATATTGTTGACATGTGGTATATAAAAAAAATATTGATAATAAAAAATTAAATCAATATTAACCACAAAATAAAATATTTCACTGTCCATATTAAGAGAGATAATTTTATATCAAATTTATACAAATATATAATGTAATTGAATGTAAAAAAAAAAAAAAAATCACTTTCTAGTATGAGTGAGATCTGAAATTCCTTTACTATTTAAAAATATTTCAATGTCGACTTTAAATAAAATATTTGAATATCCATCTGAATTAATGTATTTTAATATCAACTTCATATGTATTTAGTGAAAGTGTTAAAAATAGATTTTAATGTTAACTATAAATAAAATATTTTAATACTCGTTTTAAATAAAATTATTTGATAGAGAGAGATGTGTGATTTATTCAATTCTTAATATGGATTTATTCCATGGATATATGCTTTCTATCTTCCTCAAATTATTAATAACAAGAAAATGTTTTAATTTAATTAGTATAAACCATAAATAAAATATTTCAATGATCATGGTGGGTAAAATATTCAGTGTTATTATATATATATATATATATATATATATATATATATATATATATATATATATATATATATATATATAACCAGCATATTCGTCTTAACCTCTAATCTATAACCACCAAGAGGGATCAAATTTCTAGAGTTGCAAACCTGTTTTCAAGTTTTAGACGCTAAAATAGGTTTGCACCTCAAGAGTTATGATCCCTCTTTGCACTTGATAGATCTGGATTTAAAATGGGTTTATGCTGATATAAGTATAATTGTGTAATTCTCAAGAATATCTAGACTATTAATTATTTCTTGAATACTATGTGAAAAACCCTCTTTCAATGAGATCCAAAATCATTTATCGAACTCCAAATACTATTAGTTGAAGGAGTTGTTAATCATGGATAAATATACACATATGACCCTAAAGCTAGAATTGATTGGAGAGATGGACATCAACTGATGAAATTTTTAATCTCGAGAAAAAAATAATTTAGATAACTTAAATAATAATATCAATTTGTATCCAATATATCTCAATCAAGACACTAATAATTAAAATATATGTCGATTTTGTTAGTGTCAGTATTTGCATACTTCCACTAGGGATAAAAACACATTTTGCATGTCCATCTTAGGTGTCCCACTCTAAAGAAATTTTCCATCATTCCATTAGGTCATGATATAAAATTGTTCAATTGTTGGTTGGCCTTGTCAATAAGCTTCATTCTCCCTCAGAAGATCATATTGGTTGACTCATTCTCATGTTTCCTTGAGCATAACAACACCTATGGAAATGTTTTTTCACTTGGAAGTATTTTAAGTCAAAATCTCATTCATGAAAGTTAGGTCTAAAGTAGTCCCATTAGGTCATTAGGTTTTTATATTTCTCAAGGTCATTTCTTCATTTCAAATGAGGCCAGCACATATATGAGAGGGACTAAATAATATTATCATGATGTAATTATCATACTTTCAAAGTTGTAATTTTTTGAGTTTAATGACTTTTATATCAAAATGTCATATTGATATAAAAAGTCAAACATGTAATTTATTTATATTTTTCCAAATCTAATTTTATGTTCTCATATGTAATAAATTCAATACCAAGTTTTCAATGCAATCCTCTAGCCTAAATGGAGCAAAGAAAGCCAAACTCCATGATTTTATCAACCTGCAATGCCAAAAAGAAAAAATATAAAGAGTAGCAGTGCCAAAGTCCAAAGGGAAAAGTGAACATTAGAATAGTGGGTGATTCAAATTAAAATTTAAAATCCACTATGCTATAAAGCCTTTCAAAACACCTCAAATCAAGTCATTTTTTCCATTCAGCCATCAGGAGTTTCCAACAAAGGATAAATTTCAAGTTTTCAAGCATTTTGAGACAAATTTCACGGCGTTGCGTGTTTACTCGGAGACGCTGCGCATTTGGCTGACAACTCCAGACCAAATTACACAGGTGTTGCGCATTTACCCTAGGGAGATGTGTGTTTGCCCAGGCATTGTATTTCCTCCATAATGTTGCACGTTTGCTCAAGGAGGGTTTCAAAGCATTTCACCACCTCCAGCAAGCTTCATTTCCTTACCAATTTCTTCAAAATGCTTTAAATCAATAAGTAGACCCTAAAGACACCTCTCCTCTAATATATTTGGTGTTCCATAAGAAAATTTGAAGTGATTATTGCTATGAAACCCTAGTTTCCATTTCCTTCCCATTTTTATGCACTAAATCCATATTTATGTTCCTAAAACACATATCAGTCATAAATATTGTTAAATCCTAGGGTTTTCATAGACCTAGGTTTTCATTTACATTCATTCCCTCCATTTGCCTAAGCTATTTATTTCATCTCTCACTCCCTTCATCTCATTCCATTTACCCTAGGGTTTCCAAAGCCTTCAAATTCATAATGTCTGAAGAGGAGGACAGAAGTTTCAGTGAGGAAACAAACACCAAAGAAGAGTAGGAAAGGAGGGAAAGGAGGGAAAATCATTAGATATGACCCACTAACCACAAAGGAGCTCATTTCTTCTCCTCCCACTGTGTCGTGTTTTAAACATGTTGGTTTTTTTGAGTTTTTTGAGAAAGTGTAGCAGATTAAGTATCACCCTATGTCGACAAGATCGTTCATTACCAATCTTCATGATAGGCAGGTCACTCTTGCTGGGATTAATTTTACCATGTCCACTAATGCCATTTTAGCTGCTACAGTGATCCCTAATGTGGGAGAGATGATCAGAACTATTATGAACCATATCTCAAACCTAGATACAAGGATGAAAAAAAGACCATTTTCCCCTTCTCAATTATTCTTGACCGATATGTCCCTATGATTAAGATAATCATGAAATATTTCACCTGCGAGGGGAGGTTTTCTCGACTCTATTCATATCATATCTGACTCCTCATGTAGTTCACTAGAGTCATAATGCTTCACATAGCCTACTATCTCTCCTAAAGCATTGACAAGATGGCATACATAGTACAAAAGAGGGATTATAATCATCAAATGCAGAGTATCTTCCACCACTCCCTCATCAATATGCTAGTCATGCATCAGCTTGAGCAAAAGAACATTTCATGGGACACATTCATAGAAAATGAAGTCTTCACTACCCTACCTAGTCATCATGAGCAGAGTATCCCTTCATCATCTCACCCTCCCATATCCACTCCTCCATCTCAACCTGCTGCTCATATATCATCACCTAGTCAAATACATTCACCTCGTGTTGATCCTACTTCTTCACCTTTCCATAACCCTTCAACATCACATCAAGATATTGAGTCATCAAGCAATGAGGAGGACATTCAGGCAACTTGGGCTAATGTGACTAATGTTGAGCCATTTTCCAAGACCTATCAGAGAGGCTATAGGCGTGTGTTTTCTTCACTTGCAGTGAAAGGGGACATGCCTTCTTCATCAACAAAACAGTTGGACAAGGGGAAGGAAAAGGCTAAAGAGACAATCATTGAGGAGTGGGAGGATACACATGAAACAGAGTAGGAATTTCAGCTGATTGACCTTGATGAGGAAGATGAGGACAAAATCACTAGTGCAGCAATCAAAGGCAAAGAATAAAATATTAGTGAACTTCAAGCTAATCTTGACATATCAAAGTATGTGATTGATTTTCTTGAGCAAGAAAATCAGCAGCTGAAGACCAAGCAGATTATCAATGAGGTCAAGACCATCAAAGCACAAAGAGAGGAATAAAAGGTCAAGGCCTTGTTGGAGGATACCTTGGATATATTTGGTGAGATTGATGAGGAGGAGGATTAGCCTCCAAGACAGAAACCAAAGACTAGAGGGCTGTAAATAGCTCTAGCCCTTGAGAGAGAGAGAGAAGATGAGTTGGCAAAGCAGCTTACTCCAAGTGAGCTGCTTGCCCTAGAGATTAGCAAGGATAGAGAATAATGGCTTGATAGAGCCAATTTTCATCTGGAGAGGTTTCTAGAGAAGGCCAGAAAGGAAAATGAATTTTAGAGGAAAATGGCAAAGCACTACTCCATGAGGAACAAAATTGCAAGGACCAAGCTCAAACGAGCCCATGCAAAAATTCAAGCTTTGACCAAGAAAAAGGAGAAGGAGAGGTTAGACATACTTTTTGAGGTGTCTCTTCATGCCTCAAGCACTTGATAAGAAAGTAACCTCACAATTTTGGAAAATTTTGGCACATTTGGTACTTTAGTGCATTTTTGGTTTTTTGAGTAATTTTGCTTCCTGAAAAATTAAAATGCCTGACGAATTGAAGCGTTGCGCTCTTTTTGGGGGACATGTTGGTGAGAAGCAGTCTCGGGAGGTTGTGGAAGGGTTCGAGGGTTGGGGAGCCAAAGAAGATCCGATGTATTCTAGAACCACGGCATTATCACCTAGGGACGGTCTCCACCGGCGTCGCAGCCATATGCAAAAGGGGAATAGATCGATAGCAAGGGAAGGATCTGCATCTCATGATTATCATTGAATTGATTGCATAAACATAGGTATATATGCAAGAACATTCATAGAGCGAGTAGGTATTAAGCAAATAAAATTTTAAATCACCATAACCATCATGCATGCATATGAATTACACAATAGGACAACAACCTGCAACTGTATTGATATCTTCATCCACACCCATAGGTACATAGCTTCCGCAAGGAGAGCTTACAGTCTGATATAGATGCCTTACATAACATAAAGTTAAATGTGAGAACCCTAGGAACTACTGAGATATCCTACCCGATCTCCTTCCATCGCTCTGCATTCCTTCTCCTGTTGCATTCCTTCCTTTCAGCCAGGTGACTGTTATTTATTCACCCACTATCGCAACTGTTAGTTCCTCTTTGTGTTCTTCTTCAGCTACTTTCGGCTTCTCTCTTGTTGTCTGCGTGTTCCGCTCTCTTTCTTCTACTGTATATCCCCATGCATCTTCTTTCTTCAGCTATCTCTTGCTTCTGCGCCACCTCGATAGCTCCGCGGCTTGTTGTAGTTGCGACTTGGTCGTGATTTCCATGTGTCATCATGCCACAACCAAAAAATCCCTCTTGTATTCAAAATTCAAAATATTCAAAATGGGTTTCCAAAATAAGGGCCCCAATAGGCCCCGACCACAGTTTCTTGACTCGTCCCCTAGTCAATCACAAATGACAGTCTCTATCTCCATTGCCCCGCTTGATCTCGTGCCCTGTTCGCCCCATGTGCCTTCATCTTGTTCCTGTTCTCACTGTGCTCCTCCAGGCGGTTGTTCAAACAAGGGCCCCAACTTTAGGACTCTACAGAATGCTGTAGCTTTGAGCTCAGTGAAGGTCGACACAACTTGCTGCCACCCCTGCATCAATGAATCTATTTCTTCAGCGATCTTGGTGACAGCGGCCTCCTCTATGTGCATCGAGACAGCCCCGAACACCAAGTTAAGCTAGGTTTCGGCCTCGGTGGCTAGCTGTTGCATTGATCTGGCACTAGATTGAATGGGCGGGCGGAGTTCACGAATTACCCGTTTGGTCACCGCTGAGTTGGCCTTGATTTGCTGAATCTATACTTTGAGCTCGTCCGCCTGGGCATATAATTGGTCCAACTGCACGGGGTCTGCGGTCTCCTGAATTTCCCTTGAAATCTGCTGCAACTGCGCGGAAATGGGCTGCGTTTTGACAGTAAGGGCTAGTGAACACTCTTGAAGACCTTTCAGGAGGTCGTAAGCCTCGCGCGTCGTAGAGTTTAGGGTTGCCTTCATTTGAGCGGCCTTGCCCTGCTTAGCTGCAACCTGTGCGGAATATACAATCTCGGGGTCGGGTAGCACTGGTCGTGTGGCTAACGCTGCTTGAAGCTCCTGGTTCTCCCTGTGTAGGACGTTGTATGCGATCTAGAGGTGGAAAGCCTGTATGATGAGGCTGGTCTTCGTGACATCGGGAGGCAGCTGAGGGTAATGAGCCCCAACATGTGGCCATAGTTCGGAAAACACCTGAGTGATGTTGCTTAGCTGTCCTTCCAGCTGCTCCTGTGCCGTTCTGAGCTGGTCGCGCTGTTCAGTAAGCATGGAAATTTGTTGCTGCTGCTCGTCGCACCGCTGCTAGAGGTCCGAATGAAGCCTTTCGGCTTGCTGGGCCGCTCTTTGAATAAATAAGTATAGCTGAGTTGTACCCCAGGTCTCTAAGTTGGCGGTCTCGGAAGCGCCCTGTTCCGGCATCCGTTCCTGCAAGGAGTGCCCACTGGCAACTGATCGATTAGAATGCTCGGGAGGGGATGGTGGCGTGGCCTCTGGGTGCACTGAGTCAGCCATATTCAGATCCAGTCATTCCTGCTAATATATGTGGTCCGGTTGTGGAGGGACCGTTGGCTCAGGCTGAGCCTCAGCGGAGTCGGACACAATGTGTGTCTGTTGTGTGAATATATCAGTAAGAGAAATGTGGGGTTCTCCCGCTGGGTCGACCGGTGGTACTACTACGGCAGTACTAGAGTCAACTTCGGCCCCGCGGTCCCCACCAAGGATTTCTCAGACGACGGGGTCAAACAGGATAGCAGATGAATTGGATGGAGCGGATGAAGTGGTAGGCAGATGAACGGTGGATGGAGCGGTGGACGGGGCGGTGGACGGGGTGGTGGAGGGATGTGGAAGGTGAATATTGATGAACTCGGATGGTTCAATGAGGGGTTCTTCGTGAATCAGCACCCCTGGGCTCGGTGGCAGTGGTGGATCATCAGCAGTGAGGTCCACCACTGGATTTGCCTCGGTGGTGCGGGCCCTCTTGGCTTGAGGGGCGTCTGGTTGATCCATAGGCTTGCTTTTCTCTCCCATTGGGGTCGTGATCATGTTTGCTAAGGTAAAGAGGAAATTAGGGATGGGGGAGGTGAGAGGAGTTGTATGGGGGTGCGAGGTGGAACGAGAAAGTGGGAACTCGAAAAATAAATGGAAAGGGGCGGCACCGCTGGAAATGACCTGGGTCGCTGCATTAAAATTTCGTACCTACATGTTCAAGTGGCGGACGATGGGAACGAGCGGTTCAGGGAGTTCCGGTGGTTTCGCCTCCACATCAGGTCTGGCAGGCTGTTGTTGTGGCAAAATTCGCTCAAAGTTGTACCGGGGCACCCCGACCCGGATTTCCATCGCAAACCTCGGCCACGAGCAGACTTCGCGGTGGAATGCGGCATCCTCAAGCTGAAATTCCAGTGGCTTCATGCAAAAGGTGTCTCCCGGTACGCAAGCGGGTCGAAGGTAGGTATACCTGTGACTGACCCCGAACCACACTTGCTCGCTATACTCATCCAACAGGTTCCTAGGCACCCGTTGTTGGCTGGCCACCACGTCCGTCATTACCAGGACCGAAATGCCTCTGCATTCACCTGTTTAGTGCTGGGATCGGCTGACACCTTCCAGGGAGAAAACTTCAGCACTAAAGGCTGGACCTCTCGAATGTCCACGGGGAACCAGATGAGGGGAGTGTGCCATTTCGACATGGCAAAAGCAATGATCAAATATCCATAAATAAAACTAGTAGCACGCTTATAGTTCTCCTCGAACGCGTCAAACAGTTCCTTTAACAAGAAGGAGCACCAATTCAGCTTGGTGCCCTAGACACAGTGCTCTGCAATGGAGATAGTGTCCAGAGTGCATTCGCCCTTGGTGTAGTGCCTCATTGTCTTGCTGGCAATGAGGTAGTAGGCGAATCTAACCTCGGGCTTATTGATGAGGTCTATCTTGGCTCCTTTCCCCCCCCCTCCCCCCCGGCGGGTGCCATATTTAACATAGAGGTCCGCGTCTCCTGACTTTCGTGTGCACTTGGAGGAGGTCTGACAAGCAGTTGCGACGTCGACGCCATTCTACGAAAGCCCTGTGAGATGATGAATGTCCTCAGCATGAATGGGAATTTCCTTGTTCAGCCACAAGGACCCATTCTGGATGCGGCTGAGGAGGAAGCGTGTGCACTACAGAACCGGTCCTGTGATCCCGAAGACCGGAAGATTTCTTAAGTTCATTAGAGACGATTTTTGAAGGCCCCTGAACTCTGGTAACATTTGGTTGGCTGAGTTTCCGGCTGTGGTGTAGTAGTGCTCCATGTACACTTGCCAATGGAGTGCCAGGAATTTGGAAGCGTCTGAAAGGTTGGCATCGATTAGGGCTGCATTATCATATTTCCTGACAAGGGACTCGGTCTTGTGGATTCTGCTGTCGAGCTCTAGTTCAGTGACGGCTGGGATGGCCTTTGGCATTTTTTCTCGGCGCCGATAGACCTGTATAATTCGCCTTGGTGTCCTCTCTTGGTTCTGTGTGTTTTGAGACTTCAACTGCTCTGGTGCTGCTGCAATTGCTAATTCGAACTGGTCTGGCATTCTCGTGCTGTTGGTTTTCATGCAAGTTATGTAATCACCTGGCACAAGTGGAGTTGATGAGACCCCCTAACGAGTTAATTCCTGCTGGCATTCTTTTCTACGATAATCGTGTGATCAATCGCGTGCCAATGGGTATTCTGACAGTTACTGACGGTGGTCTGGGGAAATGAGCGGACGTGGTGGCGGAGGTAACTGCGGATGATGGCAAAATGATTATGGCAAGGTTACTTCCAATTATGGTAATTTATGATTCAAATCTAGACGATCCTACGGACTGACACAAGTACTAACTGAAATGACCTGGACTGACACTAACACGTTTATGAATCCTACGAGGATGACACGCTGGACGCGCCCCTCCCCGACCATAGTCAGTTGCGGTGCGGTCCCGCAACAGAGCGATTATTGACAATTAATGCAGGAACGAAAAACACTACCTATGCTCATCCCGGTTGCGGGAGAGTTATTCGACTACGCTACTCTACGGGTGCTCTCGATTGCGATAGTTATTGAAGAATGTTGGAATAAACTTACTCCTGGTAGGGTTTCAGGCATGCACCATTCACCCATCCCGGTAAAACAGTACTGTCCAGCTGAGCCAACCGAACGGTGCCAGACTCTCTAATCTCGATGACAAAGTAAGGTCCTAGCCAGTGCATCTGCAGCTTCCCTAGAAACTTCTGAAACCTGCTGTCATATAAGAGGACCTTTCTGCCAACCCGGAATGCCTTGTTCTTGATGTGGTGGTCGTGCCACGCTTTCTTCCTGTCCTTCTGAACCTTCTGGTGAAATTCGGCCAGGAACTGGGACTCGTCCAGTTCCTATAGCTCGTGGAGGCGTTCCTGAAGCGACTCCTCTTCTGAGAACTTAAGGGATGTGGCAATTAAAAGACTTGGTACAGTGAACTCGGCGGGAACAACAGCTTCCTAGCCATACACCAGCTGGAAAGGTGTCTGATTGGTCAAACGCTTCACCGTAGTCCGGTAGGCCCATAATGTAGCGAGTAGGTGCTCATCCCAATCGTCGCGCTGGGCATTGCAGATCTTAGTTAAGCCCTTTCCAAGAATTTTATTGAATGCTTCAATGGTACCATTGGCCTACGGGTGGTATGGGCTGCTTTTATGATGTTGAATCATAAATGTGTCCATCAACGACTTGACCGTGGCATTAATGAAATGAGTACCCTGATCAATCGTTAAACTTCACGGGCAGCCAAACCTGCTGATGATGTGTTCAAAGATGAACCATGTTGCTGTATCAGCTGTGCAGTCGCGTACCGCCACTGCCTCAGCCCACCTGGTGAGGTAGTCAGTTGCGGTAATGATGTAACGGGACTTGGAGTGCCTGGCGACCGGGGTTATGGGGCCTACGAAGTCGACAGCCCACTTCTCGAACGGCCGCAACACGTGCACTAGGTGTAGCGGAAGCTCGTCCCTGTGAGAGGGCCTCCCCGTTCGCTGACAAACATCACAGCACTTCACAAATGTCTTACAATTTGCATGGATCATCGGCCACCATAGTCCAGCCTGGAGTACCTTCCTCGCAGTGGGTTTTGCTCCCACATGCCCTCCCGCAACCCCGTTGTGGCATTCCCACATCACAACTTCACGCTTGTGGTCAAGTACACATCTGCGCAGTACCTCATCGAGGCCCAGTTTGTAGAGCTGCCCCGCAATTAGTTGGTATTCGACGGCGCGGACGACCAAATTTCATTTCTGGAGCGGGGTATGGTGCTGAGGGCACTGCCTTGTGGTCAAATAGGTGGCGATGTCGGCCAAGTAGTCCGGTACAGCTTCAACTCGGAAGAGGTCAGCATCCGGAAGCTGATCATCAAGAGAGCCATCGTTCTCCCCTGTCTCCAACCTGGATAAGTGATCAGGCCTGACATTCAACCTCCCGGGCTTGACAATCACCTCAAACGTGAATTCTTGGAAGAGTAGAATCCAGCGACAGATCTGTCCTTCTAACACATGCTTGTTCACCAAGTACTTCAACGTAGAGTGGTCCATAAAGAACTTGAATTTGCCTCCTAGAAGGTAGTGGCAGAACTTCTGGAGCGAGTACACCATTTCCAGGGCCTCCCTCTCAGTAGTGGTGTAGTTCTTTTCCACATTAGACAATTTACGGCTGGCGAAGTAGACCGGATGGTCCACTGTCGTCTCTTCGGGTTGCGCCAAAACAGCCCCAAGTGCAATACTGGAAGCATCAATATGCACATGGAACTGCTTGTCCCAGTCTGGGTGAACGAGAATAGGCACCGTCGCCAACTTTTCCTTTAGAGTGTCAAGGGCCAGCCGACACTCCTTCGTCCACTGGAATACTTCGGACTTCCGTAGGAGATTTTCTAAAGGGGCAGTGATCTTTGCATAATTTCGGATGAACCACCTGTAATATCTCGTCTGCCCAAGCAGTGCCCGCAACTGCTTCACCGTTTCGGGGGCTTCCATGTGGACGATCACCGCTACCTTGGCGGGGTCGACGCAGACCCCTTGCTTGCATACCACGTGTCCCAACAACGTGTCGAAAGGGACTGCAAAAATACATTTCTTCAAGTTCAAGGAAATCTGCAACTGGCGACAGCGTCTGAACATGATACGCAATAGGGTGGTGTGTTTCTTTAGCAAGCTATAGATGGTCCAATTGTTCATGTAGACCTCCGGGAACTTGTGGATATACTCCCAGAAAGTAGCGATGACAATCCGGGAAAATACAGCCGGGGCGTTCTTCAAGCCAAACGGCATTACGTGGTATGCAAACGATCCCCATTCGGTGGTGAACGTCGTCCTCATCTTGTCTTCCTCCGCAATGCGCACCTGATGATAACCGGAAAAACCATCAGTGAAGGAGTAAGCTTCGTTTCCCGCAACATGATCCAATACTTCGTCACTGAACGGGGTTGAAAACGGATCATGGATGGAGGCGTTGTTCAGACTCCGGTAGTCGACACAGACGCGTATCTCCACCTTGTCCTTCTTATTCTGAATGACAATGGGACTCACCCACTCTGCTTCTTCCACCAGAAAGATGAGACCTGCGGCCAACATCTTTTCGATCTCCATCTTGACCTTTTCTTTAATCCGCGGGTTCAACCGGTAGGGCCGGTGTTTCACGGGCCTGGCATCCGGTTTCAGTACAATACGCATTTCTTCGAGGTCACCTTTGATGCCCTTCAAATCGGCCACCGACGAAGGGAATAAGTCCTCGTACTCCTGGAGGAGGTTGAAAATTTCCCTTGTCGCCTCCTCATCCCAGTAATCCCCAACTGTAGCTAGCTTGGGTTTTTCCTCCGTACCTATGTTCAACTTCTTTGTCTTTAGCAGCTGTAAATGGACACCTTTGGTAGTCAGTTCTTCATTGATATTCCACTCGCCTTCCTTCTCTTTGAAGTATAAGTGCCTGAGGTCCTCCAGACTATCATCGTCTAGATTGCCGTCAATCCGTTGGCAAACCAACTCGTGCTTGGCCTCAGGACGTGGTGCAAACGTGCCCCCATCGGGCTCTGGGTTGCAGAGAAACAGTACCCCCTTGATAGCCTGTAGTGCCCTGGTCACCAGCTCGGTTTCTCCCTCGAACGAGAAGCACCGAACAAACTTGTCCATGACTTCTCGCGAGGAACCAGTGCCCCTTTTCCACTCTTCTTCCAAGGACCAGGCCTGGGGGATGGTATCTAAGGAGTGAATGAACCGATGTACCCACAGCTCTTGCGGGTATCCCAGACCTTGCCACTGTTCCTCACAGCTCTTCAAGTGGTCCCACGGATCAGAAATCCCTTTGTACCTGTGCCTGCACCGAGGACCTTCGTCTTCGTTAAACCGCGCCTGCAATGCCTTCACCATGCAACTCCGCTGCGACAGGGTGTTGCGGTGGTTCCTCCACCACCTTGCTGACGTGGACTGTAGTGCAGCGTCCAGAAGTGGTATCCTGCGTCCTTCTGGTACCATGTCCTCCACTTTGGTGATAAAGGTATTGACAGCCTGCATATTCGACAGGGTGGGGTAGTTTCTGAACTCATCCCCAATCCAACAAACTCGGGCAATGGTAGCACATCTCAGCGTACTGGTCTCGTACCCACCCTGCTTCCAATCTTCCCACGTGAGTTCCAAGCCTAGCTCCGAGCTCTGGACACTGTGCCAGCTGACGGAGCCAGTTGCGGTCGTGTTGATATAGTCCTCCCTCTTCCCGGCAGTCATCTGGTAAAGGTGTTCCATCATCTGAGCATCCCCACGGTTGTCCACGGTTTCGGTATATCGCGAGCCTTGATATGGGTCAAGGGGCTGAGTGACTCGTACCTCTCCATCTTCGAAGATCATCAGCTCCTTTTTAAAGTTGATGATGGTGTAATTCTCAAAATCATAATCGATGCCTAGCAGAGCGGGGTAAGGATCCTTGTCTCCCATAATACCAATGACCTCAAAATCCGTGTAAGTCTTCACCCCTGCAATGTCAACCTCGACCCCTTCGAGTCGGCCGATTGGCACGATGCAGTATTGATTTTCCATTCGAAGATAGATCGGCGAGTGTGTTAGCCGTGGCCTTCCCAGAGCCTCCCACGTCTTCCACAGCAGGATGTTGACGTCAGATCCTAAGTCAAGCATAGTGTCACTGATCTGGAATCCCGCCACCTGCGTATTAAGCCGGAACTCTTTTCCCATACGTCGCTTGTTCCACTTGACACGCTGCACATACTGGGGTGTTGTGCCCATAGGTTCCCTCGGCCCGGTATCCCCCTGCAATGCGTCATGCAGAGTACGCTTGAGCTGGTCCCACATCAAAGCATCGTCAACAATATTGAGGAACAACTGTAGCCAGTCTTCAATCAAGGTCCCTGTAGCGCGCTATTCTCAGGAGCCCGTCGTCGGGGGTACCTCAAGGCCCCCGGTTTCCCTCAGTTGAGCAAAAGCCTCCACCGCCTCCTGGAAATACTTCTTCTGCACGTCCAGCTAGATCAGTTGCTTCGGGGAGGCAAGCCGAATAGTCCGGACTGGCTCCTTTCCGTGAGTGTCCTCTCCCATCTTCTTGCCACCCCGCGTGACGATTGCTACCTTCTGCATGGCCGGAGGCGCGGTTCCTAGCGGCTCAGAGCTTACCAAATTCGTGCCCCTCTACCATGCCCGTTCCTCCCACTTCTTGATGAGTTCTGGACAGTCCTCTGTTTCATGGGCGTTCACGCGGCACTAGGAACACTAAGAACGTCGGGTAAGGGGGCATTCCTGAGCCACGTGACCCTCCTGGTCATAGTTGTAACATTTCACCGGACTGCGTCCCCCCGTGCGGCCTCCGTGCATACCACCGCCTCTGCCCCGGGAAGCCTCGTTCACCCTATAAGAAGGATGGTCCAACCGGTCCGCAAGTGCATCGAGAGCTTTGCACTGCTCGGTGCTGTGAGTCGTGGAAGCACAAAACTCACAGTATACATTGTTTGGGACATTAGAGTACTTCTGTAGTATCGGGAACATCCGAGGTGGATGCCCCATCGTCCGACAAATCTCGCAGTACTCCATAGCAATGGGGTCCTGTTGAGAGGGGAACCCCACATAAGGCTTTTGCGGCTGGTATACCCCTTGTGGGCTCAGAGCTGCACCACGCCCCGTGGGTGGACCCCCCTGGATTTCCGCAATAGAGGGTCCCACACCCGTTCCACGCAGCCAAGGACATTTGGTCGCAACATGGCCTTCAACCAGGCAGTGAGTGCACCAAACATTCGGCCTGGCTGGTCTTATAGGCTGCATTTCCTTGAGCTTCTCAGTCATACTAGCGATCTGATGCTGCAGTCCCACCAAGGAAGGATCCTGCAAGGCTGGCCCTCCCCGATATTCCTGAGGGTAGCCCGCCATGGCCTCTATCTTCATGGCCTGTTCCAAAGCATCCTGCAAGTTGTCAATCTTCTGCTGAGTGAGGGGGGTTCGCATCAAGGGAAGCAGAGCCTTGATGAACCAATCCCTTTGATGGTTTGGATCGATCGGGTAGTTGAGTTTCCCAATCGCGTCCTTGAATCGCCGCATTAGCTCCCATGCAGTCTCTCCTTCTTTCTGCTTAATCTCCCAGAGCTCGGACAGGCCCTCCTGGTTTGTCTGGGGAAGCTTGAATTCGCGGACAAAGTCTCGCTTAACGTCGGCTATTACCGGATTTGGATGGGTCTCAGACCATTTAATGAACCATCGTAGAGCCCTCTCTCCGAGCATAGTTTGGAACTCTATGAGCTTCACGGTGTCTGGCGTCTGCCGAGCCCTCCATATGGCTTCGCAGAGATACCAGTGTTGCTCGACATCATCATTGCCTCGACCAGAAAATTCCGGGTACCGGGTGAATGACCCAGCCATATTTACTTGCGGAGGGTTGACTAGGATAAATCCTCCGGGTCCTGGTTGCATAATTGTTCCACTGGGGAATGCAATATTGCTAGGGACGCTGCTAGTCACGGGTGTCGCCATCGACAATGAATTGATGTGCAACTGACTTAATGCTTGTAACTTAACGAAAATGTTACTTAAAGGTTGATAAAGTACCAGGGGAAGGTATGGGTCCGTGCTATGCAAAGTAGGGCTGCCTGGAGAGATGAATTCCGTCCACTCTTGAAACAACCGCTGCATTACGACGTACCATTCGCCATTGGAACTTCCTTCGGGCTGCCTGCCTGCATCGTCTTCATCAGTCGTCGTCTCCCCTTTTCTCCTGGCCAGGCTCCCATGCACCCGCCGTACTCCCACAATGGTCCCCTCCCTTTCCCGGGTATCCGTTGGAGTATCCATAATCCCTATCCTCTGAGGCGCCTCCTCTTGATTCTTCCAGTCGCTTTCCCGTCGTCTTAACTCCCGCATCACCCTTTCTTGCCACCTGTCGGCGATCTGCGCCTGCCGATGTGCACGTCACTCCCTCAACCTCCTCACGGCCTCAGCATCCATCCCCACTCCCCCCTTCACACTTTACGTAGCATTGGTCCCTTCAACCCTTCCCCCAGCACTGGGGGTTTATGCTCCCATGCTCGACTTTGGAAATTCCATCAGCCCTTCATCTACCATTAGGGCTTTAATCCACAGCGGAATATACTTAAGCAGCTTCCCTCTTAACCTGGAATGGAAGATAGCTTCAGCCTTCGAGAAGGACTGGTAGCATTATGCCGCAAACTCCACGATGTATCCGTCCAAAGTGGTCTCTACCCAAAAATCCACCACGCGGGTTAATTCATTGTCCAACCGATGCAGGGCCACCAGATCTTTGTGCACCCACTTTCGGTTTATCTTCCGCGAAGTATCCCTAGGCACCTTCGTCTGTAACCTCCGCAACCAATTATAGAGGTCACTAGGGAACTTTCCCCAGAGGATCTTGTAAGTATCACTGGCGGAATTTGAGAAAATGACAAGATCCTTAAGCACGCTTTCCTTTTGATTCGTTAGCTCTGCTTGCTGAGCAACGAACTGGTCCAGATGGTTATCCCACCATCTCCGTATTTCACCTTCGTAGATCCTTGATACCATGATCTAGTTCCCCTCATAACATGCAGGTCACGGCAACGGAACCATTTGTTGGCGAGGAAACAGGTCTCGCGGGCAAGACCCAGGTTCAAGGGTTGAGGCCAACAAAGGAATCCACTGTAGTCTAGAACCACGTTGGCATTATCACCCTACTCCAGGGAGCAGAGAGTCTCACCCGAGGCGTGTCGCAACCACATGCATAAGGGGAATAGATCGATAGCAGGGGAAGGATCCGCATCTCATGATTATCATTGAATTGATTGCATAAACATAGGTATATATGCAAGAACATTCATAGAGCGAGTAGGTATTAAGCAAATAAAATTTTAAATCACCATAACCATCATGCATGCATATGAATTACACAATAGGACAACAACCTGCAATTGTATTGATATCTTCATCCACACCCATAGGTACATAGCTTCCGCAAGGAGGGCTTACAGTCTGATACAGATGCCTTACATAACAGAAAGGTAAATGAGAGAACCCTAGGAACTACTGGGATATCCTGCCCGATCTCCTTCCATCGCTCTGCATTCCTTCTCCTGTTGCATTCCTTCCTTTCGGCCGAGTGACTGCTATTTATTCACCCACTATCGTAGCTGTTAGTTCCTCTTTGTGTTCTTCTTCAGCTGCTTCCGGCTTCTCTCTTGTTGTCTGCGTGTTCCACTTTCTGTCTTCTGCTGTATATCCCCATGCATCTGATTTCTTCAGCTATCTCTTGCTTCTGCGCCACCTCGATAGCTTCTTGGCTTGCGGTAGTTGCGACTTGGTTGCGATTTCCATGTGTCATCATGCCACAACCCAAAAAGCCCTCTTGTATTCAAAATTCAAAATATTCAAAATGGGTTTCCAAAACAAGGGCCCCAACAGCATCCAATTAAAAAATTGCGATCACCATCGTGTTCATAATGATGAATAAATCAACCCTAGAAAATTTCAAAAAATTTTGAGGAGCACTGGTCCCTCAAAAGTGCAGAAAACTACCAAATTTTCATGTTTCTGCCTCCTTTTTTACTTGGTCATCGCACGTTTACCAGTCTTGGGAGATTCACTTTTTTGATAGATCAAATGAGCATCATTTTGGAAACTAGAGGTAGATTTTGAAACTCAACTCAAAGATATTTCCAATGAGCTATCATGGAGCAGATTTGGACACCGGGAAGGTCTCCAAAAGTTGCTTGCAAAAGAGGCTATTTTCCTGTTAGGGTGCTGCACATTTGCCAGGAAAATTGCATTTTCACGATCTTAAGCAAATTTTGAAGTTTCACTCCAGTTTGAATTTTTACTTGGGAAAATGAAGCAATTATTGATGTAAATGCTCATGGTGAATGTAAATGTCACGTTTTTACTTTCATCTAAGGTAGATACATTAGGTGAGTCTTCTAGAGGTTAAATGAATCAGTTTCCTCTCTTTTATAGGAAAATTGTTGGGTCTTCCTAGTCTTCAGTTTCTTGTTGGGAAGTAGGTGAAACTGATTCCTATCTCATGGATTCAACTCCTTGAGGCTAGGGAGAGTGGTTTTGAGGTCTATATGATGTATTTTCTCAGTCATTGTAATGGTTGGACTCACTTGGAGGTTTGGCATCTTAAGAGACATACTTTTGTATCAGTTTTGGCCTGGACATTAATCAAATTTGCAGCTATTTTTATGGGATCCATGTGGTATTTTGTTTAGTTTCACTTTCTTATTTTATGATCATATGTTTGAATTTTTTTTGTATTTCATCCATCATTTCATTTCTATTAAGTGAATTTTTTCAATTTAGATGAACAGAATCCATAATCTCTATGCTTTGTTTTGGGTAAACATTCATAATTTGTAATTTCTTAAGTTTAGAAGGAAACCATGAATTCACAATGCTCTTTCTAGCTCCTCGCCTGTCTTGATCATCCCACCATCGAAATCTCAAAGTGCTAAACATTTTACCTACCTTGCCCCATAGAACACCCTGCAAATCTTGACCTAATTTCCTTGCCTTGACTGTTTGACTCCTCTTGTTCTAGCAAAACCCTACACAATCAAAATCAAAACCCTGAGTTACTATACCTTGCCTAATATCTTATTTCTTCAGTGATTTTGGTTGTGATCTATACGGAGAGAGCCCTCTCCTTGCCTAGTAAGGCTAGCTACTTGGCTAAGCGTGGTTTGAGGTTACCTCGAAATTTCATTTTTTAGCCTAAGGTTCAATCCGAGTGATAACATTTTGGCGACCATACTAGGGAAAGAAAGGTGAGATCAGATCAACCCCAGTAGTAATTTTTCATTAAAATTCTTAAACTTGTGGATGATAAGTTTAGAGTTTATTCAAAGGCTGAATTGAAAAATTTGTAAAGTGAAAATTGGTTTTCGAAATTAGACATGTTGGCTTCCCGAAGATACACTAGATCCAATCCCGATCCGAATCCTCCCACTATTGTAGTAATCCTCAGAACATAGGAAGAAAAGCTAAAAGTATTGTGTAGACATACAATTTAGCCAGAAATCAATCAAAGAGAAGTTCCATTCCCGGAGCTAATTCATTCCATGGAAAGTTAGAAAACTTGCAAGATATTGAATTTGATATAAATTTTGAAGAAACATTATTCCAGAGAAAATATTTGAGTTGGATTGACGAAACAGTTGTTGATTCCTCCATTTCCTTTCATAGTCCTATTGAAGATCTCTTTTCACATTCACAATCAGGGTTACAACTTTTACAAGTTCTTAAAGATCTGCAGAACTATTCTTCGCAAGTAAATTCTTGGGTAATAAATATACCTCAGATCTCAGCTTATTCTACCATCACTTCATCTACTTTTCACACTACTCAATCAGTGAACAATCCTCCCTTGATTACATCAAACATCCAAATCCATGTTATAAATCCTCCACCTCCAATAATCACGGCTGCAAGATATGCCCCCTTGTTCTCCCTCAAAACCCTAGTGCTATGCCCCAAGATTACCAAACCAAAATCCCTTTGTTTGACAATACTCAACCTCTGACAACCCAAAAGTATGTAGATAAGATGAATGACTTCTTTGATCTTCATGAAATTGATATTGAGGATGTGAAGATGAGGCTGTTTGCACAAACTCTGGGAGGGGAAGTAAGAAAATGATTTAGAGCTCTACCAGCAGCCATTATTGACACTTTAGATGTTTTTCATCGTTAGTTTGTAGAAATATGGGAAGAAAAGAAAATTCCCCTTCAAATTCTATCCGAATATGAAAAAATCAAAAGAAATGTTAGTGAGACTGTGCAAGATTATTGTGTGAGATTTAATGCAGTGTACAATGCTCTTCCTGCACATATCAAACCACTAGAGGGTTTGGCTTTAGTCAAATTTCCGGATGGATTTGATACAGATATGGCATATTAGTTGCATGAAGTGATCCTACAACTTTAGCATATATGCAAAATAATGTTGTAAGTGTGGAAGCGAATTTCCTAGCCAAAAGGGCAAGGATGAGATCTAAAAAGAGAGTGACCATCAAGGAGGATACATCTACTTCTGATGCTAAAATGGATTGATTAATCTAAACTATGGAAAGAATGGTTGACCGATTGTCTATTTCAGATAGACCTGAAACACAGATCCAGAACCCAAATTTCAAAGGGCAACAGCAACCTCAGTTTAGAATGAAGAAAAGAGAGCAGAAAGCACCCGACCAAGCAGTACAACAACAATAGTAGATTCGAAACCCGCTGCAGCAAAATTATGTTCAAGGAGTGGAAGAGGAAGAAGACGAAGATCTGGTGGTTGAAACCAATAATTTCTTTACAGCAGATGGTTTTCCCATGTTTCTGACTGAAGATGAAGAGTATACTCAAAATTTGGATAGTCCAAAAGATGAGGACTATATCTTGGAAAATGATGATGATTTTGAAACTGAATCTGATGATTACCATCATGGGTATATGAATGCTTTGAGTGCACAGCAGAAACAATATTCTTTAAGGAGTAGAGATGTACCTGTCAATCCTATTCAGAAAAGAAAAGAGGTCCAGTCAAAGAATGATCTTCCAAATAATCAGAGAAAGGGTAAAGAGCATGCAAATCAAAATCATAGCAACATCAACCAGCCATCAACAAGCTCAGCTACCAAAGAGAAGGACACTCAAAAAAAGGAGAATCTAACAAAGGATCAAACTGATAGAAGAGATATTTTTGTCAAAGAGGTAGCTAAAGTCACAAATTTTAATTTAGAAAATGAAATAGCTAAATTGAAAGTGTCCATTCCTTTGACAAAATTAGTAAAGAATAGTCATTATAAACATCAGGTGTCTAAAATTTTGCTAGTTGATCCTTTGTCCGATATGGTTAATGTTGAATATGACCACCCTGAGCTCATTTTCGGTCCAGCTATAGAGGGTCAATTAGAAGAGAGTGAAGTTCCCCCCTTTTATTTAAGCCTTAGACTACATGAGTGCATACTTCATAATGCTATGCTTGATTCCAGGGCTTCTCACATTTAATACCTAAGGCTATTATGGAAAATATGGGCATGGATATCACCCGACCGTATCATGATTTGTATTCATTTGATTCTAGTAGAGTTCGTTGCATTGGTCTCATTAAAGATTTAGTGGTTTCCTTAGACCAAATCCCAGCCAAAAATGTTTTAATGGATGTGGTGGACGCTGATATACCGCCTCGGTTCGGCATGTTGTTGTCTAGATCATGGGGAGCCAAACTCAAAGGTACTTTACAACTTGACTTCTCTTATGCTATTATTCATGTTTTCGGGAAATTGAGGAAATTGTATCGGGAAAATAAAATGAATTATATGATAACTAGTAAGGAGACACCCATAAATCATCCAATACAAGTTGTACATACGGATCTAGAATCTTTTATTTTGTATAATGATGGTGATTTGAATGATGTAAATAATCAGCTAGTAGTGGTAGAGGATGTACCAGAATTTTCAAAGTGTTTTAGAGGAGTTCTTGATAAGGAAAAAGAAATGGTGACTTCTTCCGAATAGCCTTCAGAAGAACAGAAAATCATTGTAGATCTGGAAAATGAGGTGACCGGTCAAAGTAAATCAAAACCAATAGTTAAGTTTCAACATCTAGAAGACGAAGATGGACTTTGGAGCATGGATTTCGATGGTGCTTTGGGTAAAGAAGGTGTAGGTATTGGTATTTGGATCTGAAGTCCTGTTGGTAAGTCAGGTGGAATTCCAATTAATGTTAGAGAATGATCTTATATATTGGCTTTTGACTGTTCTAACAATGAAGCGGAGTATGAATTCACAGGTCTCAAAATTTTGAAGAAACTTTGTGCAAAAATAATTTCTGGTTATGGTGATTTCGAGCTTGTCATAAAGTAGTTGAAAGGAGAATATCAAGCAAAGCATCCGCGAATGAGAGCATATAGGAATGCAGTCTTGGATATATTAAAAAAATTTCCTGAATATACATTAACAATAGTACCAAGAAGTCAAAATATTATTGCAGATTCGCTTGCTACAGTAGCAAGTAATCTCAAAATTCTTATTAACTCAAGTAATAAATTTGAAATTCATGTCAAACATAGACCTAGTGTTCTTGATAACTAAAGGTAATGGCAAGTTTTTTGGGATGACAAATAAATTAATAGATTTTTGCATAATTAAGGGAAGTTCAAAGATGATTTTATTGACGACATTTGTGATTCTGATTATCAAAACATAGAAGCCAATCAGATGAATATTTTGCAACTGAAGGATAATATTATTCCTAGAGGTCTCATACCTTTAGAAGAACTGTTTGATCAGGATGATGTGGCGACAAAACCAACATTAACTCCTATAGAAAAGGGTGTGGAATATGTGAAAATTGGAACAACAGACAAGCCCAAGATGGTTAAGTTGTCTAAGACATTATCTCTCGAGGCAAAAGATAAGTACATCAAATTGTTATCTGAATTTTCTGATATTTTTGCATGGGATTATGCAGATTTGAAGGTTTATGACAAGAATATCATTCAGCACACCATTCCCATCAAGCCAGATCAAAAACCTTTCAAACAGAAGATAAGAAGTATAAATCCAAGATTGTTGCCATCCATTGAGAAAGAGGTAAATAGATTGTATAAATCTGGTATAATTCTCCAATTAGGTTTTCTGATTGGATTTCAAATTTGGTTCCGGTAAGGTAAAATACCGGAGAGATAAGGTTGTGCATTGATTTCAGGAATTTGAATAACGTGTCTTTAAAGGATAATTATCCCCTTCCTAAGATGGATCATGTTCTGCAAAGGGTAGTTGGAGCATCACGGATGTCGCTACTTGATGGTTATTCAGGTTATAATCAGATTTTAATACATGAAGAAGACCAAGGTAAAACTACTTTCACAACACCGTGGGGGACCTTTCAGTATGTCAAAATGCCATTTGGACTCAAGAATGCAGGGGCTACTTTTCAGTGGGTGATGGATATAGAATTTGCTAATGAGAAAGATATTTTCTTAGTGGTGTATTTAGATGATTTGACAGTGTTTTCTGGTTTTGATGATCAGCATTTATATCATTTGAGAAATTTTTTTCAGACATGCAGGGAGTTCGGAATTTCTCTGAATCCAAAAAAGAGTATTTTTGGCATGGAAGAAGGCAAACTTCTCGGTCATATACTTTCCAAAGATGGAATTCGCATTGATCCTTCCAGAGTAAAATAAATTCAAAAAATATATTTTCCGCGTAATAAAATTGAGATACAATCTTTCAATGGTAAGATGAATTTCTTACACAGATTTGTTCCTAATTTGGCTGAGCATTTGCGTGAAATGACTAATATGTTGAAAAAGGACAGCAGTGTAAAATGGACCACTAATGCTATGAAGTCTTTCAACTTGGTAAAGCTTGCTTTAACCACAGCCCCTGTTTTGGTTAGTCCGCATTATACTAGTGATTTTATAATATTTTCATTCGCATATGAGCACACCTTGGTTGCGGTTTTGATGCAAAATAAAGATCAGGTTGAACAACATATTTCTTTCTTCAGTCGAGGCATTAGAGATGTTGCTCTTTGTTATAATATTATTAAGAAACAAACTTTATCCTTAATCAAATCCTTGAAGGATTTCTGGATTTATATTCTACATTCACATACTATAGCTTATGTTCCAAATGCAACGGTAAAAGAAGTTCTCACACAGACTGATCTGGAAGGAAGGAAAGGCAAGTGGATAGCAACAATGCTAGAGTATGATCTTGAGATCAGGCCCACCAATTTGATCAAGGGACAGTGGTTAACCAAACTCATGGCTGAATCCAATTTGCATGCTCTAGACATAAACCTTATTGTAGCAATGTCAGATGATGAAAAAGATGGCGCTCTAATACAAGTATCAGAAATGTTTCTCACTTCACCATGGTATTCAGATATAGTGTATGTTCTTCAGCACTTATGTCCTCCTCCTAGAATTTCAAAAAGAAAGGGTAGGTCTTTGAAATTAAAATATGATAAATACTACATTCTAGGTAGTGCCTTTTATTGGAAAGATCCAGGAGGTCTTCTTTTAAATTCTCTAGTTGAAGATGAAGATAAACAGGTAATGAATGACTTCCATAGGGGAGATTGTGGAGGCCACTTGTTTTGGAAAACAACAACTAACAAAGTGTTGAGAGCAGGGTATTATTGGCCAACTCTATTTTCGGATTTGTACAGAACAGTCACAAACTGTCATGAATGTCAAGTTTTTCAGGGAAAAAGGAAACTCCTTCCGCTTCCGCTGAAGCCTATTGTAGTAAATGCTCATTTTCAATAGTGGGGACTCGATTTTATTGGGGAAATTCATCCCACATCATCAACACAACATAGATGGATTCTCACAGCTATCGACTGCTTCGCCAAGTGGATCGAGGCTATTCCTACAAGGCAAGATACAGACACGGTAATTATTCAGTTTTTAGAATCCAATATTTTGTCTCATTTTGGTTGTCCTCACAAGATTATTATAGATAATGCAGCAACGTTCAAGCCAAAGAATATGATTGAGTTTTGTCACAATTATAATATCAGGTTGGACCATTCCACCGCATATTATCCGTAGGGAAATGGATTAGTTGAGTCCTCTAATAAATCCTTGGTTAATATCATTAAGAAAATTTTAGAGGAGAACAAGAAAAATTGGCATAGGAAGCTTACCAATGCTTTGTGGGCAGATCGAGTGAGCACCAAGAAATATATACGTATGTCACCCTTTGAATTGGTTTATGGTACAGATACAGTGTTTCCTATATCACTTGCAGTCTCATTTATGAGATTATTTGAGGAAGCAGGTAGTGAGGAAGATGATATTCAACGTCAAATCAATCAAATGATTCACCTTCAGCAAACAAGGGAGGAAGTTTCTCAGACTACTTCTAAGCTTCAGGAGAAAATAAAAAAGATTTATAATCACAAAACCAAGTCATATAAGTTTAAGCTGGAAGATGTAGTGATGCGATGGGATGCAAGAAATGAAGAGAAAGGAAAGCACGGGAAGTTTGAAAATATTTGGAAAGGACCCTACAAGATCTTAGCTTATCAAGGACAAAATTCCTATTTGCTGAAAGAGATGAATGGACAAGAATTTTCAGGAGGACCAGTCAATGGTAGACTCTTGAAACATTATTATTTTTTATGCAACTTCTGAGAAAGTGTTTCACTTTCATTGTAAATACCAGTTTATATTTTCTGCAAGGTTTGGAGCAGAAAATCATTTCGGCTTGGGGCCTGAAGTGAAGGTTATAAAGCTTGTTGATTTTTTGTTATTTTCAAATTTTTTGAGTCAGTTTTGAGTTAGTGTTAGAGTCATTTTTTGAGTCAGTTCTCAGCCACTTTGAATGGTTTTTTAGTCAGTTTTATAGTCTGCAGTCTTTTAAATTGTTTGATTGTATTTTCCCAATGGTTAGGCACTTGGTCTACGGTTTTCTTGACACCTCCAAGGAGCTGCCATCCCCAATAAGTCCAATGTTAGTGTCAGTATTTGCATACTTCCACCAAAGATCAAAACACATTTTGCATGTGCATCTTAGGTGTCCCACTCTAAAGAAATTTTCCATCATTCCATTAGGTCATGATATAAAATTATTCCACTGGTGGTTGGCCTTGTCAATAAGCTTCATTCTCCCTCAGAAGATCATATTTGCTAACTCATTCTCATGTTTCCATGAGCATAACAACGCCTATGGAAATGTTATTTTCACTTGGAAGTCTTTTAAGTCAAAATCTCATTCATGAAAGTCAGGTCTAAAGTAGTCCCATTAGGTCATTAGGTTTTTATATATCTCAAGGTCACTCCTTCATTTCAGATGAGGTCAACACATATGAGAGGGACTAAATAATATTATCATGATGTAATTAGCATACTTTCAAAGTTGTAATTTTTTGATTTTAATGACTTTTATATCAAAATGTCATTTTGATATAAAAAGTCAAATATGTAATTTATTTATATTTTTCCAAATGTAATTTTATATTCTCATCTGTAATAAATTCAATACCAAGTTTTCAATGCAATCATCTGGCCTAAGTGGAGTAAATAAAGCCAAATTCCATGATTTGATCAACCTACAATGCCAAAAAGTCAGAAAGATAAAGAGTATCAATGCCAAAGTCCAAAGGGAAAAGTGAACATTATAAAAGTGGGTGATTCAAATTAAAATTTCAAATCCACTATGTTATAAAGCCTTTCAAAACACCTCAAATCAAGTCATTGTTTCCATTCAGCCATCAGGAGTTTCTAGCAAAGGAGAAAATTCAAGTTTTCAAGCATTTTGAGTCAAATTTCAGGGAGCTGCTCTTTTGACTAGGCGCTGTGTGTTTACCCAGAGACCCTGCGCGTTTGGCCAACAACTCCAGACCAAATTACACAGGCATTGTGCATTTACCATAGGGCACTGTGCGTTTGCCCAGGCACTGCACGTTTACTCAAGGAGAGTTTCAAAGCATTTCACCACCTCCAACAAGCTTCATTTTCTCACCAATTTCTTCAAAAGGCTTTAAATCAGTAAGTAGACCCTAAAGACACCTCTCCTCTAATATATTTGGTGTTCCATAATAAAATTTGAAGTGCTTATTTCTATGAAACCGTAGTTTCCATTTCCTTCCCATTTTCATGCACTAAATCCATATTCTTGTTCCTAAAACACATATTGGTCATAGATATTGTTAAATCCTAGGGTTTTCATAGACCTAGGTTTTCATTTACATTCATTCCCTCCATTTTCCTAAGCTATTAATTTCATCTCTCACTCCCTTCATCTCATTCCATTTACCGTAGCGTTTCCAAAGCCTTCAAATTCATAATGTCTAAAGAGGAGGACAGAAGTGTCAGTGAGGAAACAAACACCAAAGAAGAGTAGGAAAGGAGGGAAAGGAGGGAAAATCATTAGATATGAACCAGTAACCTCAAAGGAGCTCATGGCTTCTTCTCTCATTGTTTCTTGTTTTAAACATGTTGGTTTTTTTGAGTTTTGTGAGAAAGTGCAGCAGATTCAGTATCACCCTATGTTGACAATATTTTTCATTACCAATCTTCATGATAGGCAGGTCACTCTTGTTGGGGTTACTTTTACCATGTCCACTAATTCCATTTCAGCTACTATAGGGATCCCTAATGTGGGAGAGAAATGGTTTAAAAAAGGAAACCTTAATCAGAGCCATTATGAACCATATCTCAAACCTAGATACAAGGATGAAAAAAATACCATTTTCCCCTTCTCTCGTCTTCTTTACTGATATGTCCCTTTGATGAAGAAAATCATGAAATATTTCACCTGTGAGGGTAGGTTTTGTTGACTCTATTCATATCATATCCGACTCCTCATGCACTTCATTAGAGTCAGAATGCTTCACATACCCTACTATCTCTCCTGAAGCATTGACAAGATGGCATTCATAGTAGAAAAGAGGGATTATAATCATCAAATGCAGAGTCGTTTCCACCACTCCCTCATCAAGATGATATTCATGCATCAAATTGAGAAAAATAACATTTCATGGGACACATTCATAGCAAATGAAGTCTTCACTACCCCACCTAGTCAGCATGAGCAGAGGATCCCTTCATCATATCCTCCTCCATCTCAACTTGCTGCTCATACATCATCACATAGTGAGATACATTCACCTCATGTTGATCCTACTTCTTCACCTTTCCATAACCCTTCATCATCACGTCATGATACTCAGTCATCAAGAAGTGAGGAGGACATTGAGGCAACTTGGGCTAATGTGACTGATGTTGAGCCATTTCCCAAGACCTATCAGAGAGGCTACAGGAATTTTTTTACTTCACTTGGAGTTAAAGGGGCCATGCCTTATTCATCAAAAAAATAGGTGGACAAGGGTAAGGAAAAGGCTAAATATCCAATCATTGAGGAGCAAGAGGATAAACATGAAATAGAGTAGGAATTTTAGTTGATTGACCTTGAGGAGAAAGATGAGGACAGAATCACTAGTGCATAAATCAAAGGCAAAGAAGAAAATATTAGTGAAATTCAAGCTAATCTTGACAAAGAAAAGTGTGTGATCGATTTTCTTGAGCAAGAAAATCAACAGCTGAAGACCAAGCAGATTATCAATGAGGTCAAGACCATCAAAGTACAAAGAGAGGCAGAAAAGGCCAAGGCCTTGTTGGAGAAGATCTTGGAAATATTTAGTGAGACTGATGATGAGGAGGATCAGCCTCCAAGATAGAAACCAAGACTAGAGGGATGAAAAGAGCTCTAGCCCTTGAGAGACAGAGAGAAACTGAGTTGGCAGAGAAGCTCACTCCAAGTGAGCTGCTTGTCCTAGAGATTAGCAAGGATAGAGAATCGTGGCTTGATAGAGCCAATTTGCATCTATAGAGGTTGCTAGAGAAGGCCAAAAATGATAATTACATTCAGAGGAAAATGGCAAAGCACTACGCCAGGAGGAAAAAAATTGCAAGGGCCAAGCTCAAACAAGCCCATGCAAAAATTCAAGCTTTGACCAGGAAAAAGGAGAAGGAGAGGTTAGACATATTTGATGAAGTGTCTCTTCATGCCTCAAGCACTTGATAAACAAGTAACCTTAAAATTTTGGCAAATTCTGGCACATTTGGCACTTTAGTGCATTTTTGGCTTTTTGAGTAATTTTGGCACATAGAAATTATGCCAAACGCGCAGCAACCAGGGAATTGCTCTCTTTTTTGGGTCATACAATTGAAAATGGCCACCACCATCATGTTTAGAATGATGAATACATCAACCCTAGCAAGTTTCAAAAAATTTGGAGGAGAACTGGTCCCTCAAAAGTGCAAAAAACTACCAAATTTTAATGTTTTTTGCCTCCTTTACCAATATTGGGAGATTCACATTTTGACAGGGCAAATGAGAATAATTTTTTAAACTGGAGGTATATTTGGAAACTAGACTCAGATAGATTTCCAATGAGCTATGATGGATCTGATTTGGACATTAGAAGACCTCCAAAAGTTGCTTTCAAAAGAGGCTATTTTTCCTGTTAAGGCGCTGCGTGTTTGCCAGGAAAATTGCATTTTCACCATCTTCAGCAAATTTTGAATTTTCACTCCAGTTTGACTTTTTACTTGGGAAAATGAAGAAATTATTGATGTAAATGGTCATGGTGAATGTAAATTTCATTTTTTGACTTTCATATAAGGTAGATAAATTAGGTGAGTATTCTACAGGTCAAATGAATAAGTTTCCTCTCTTTTAGAGGCAAATTGTTGGGTCTTTCTAGTCTTCAGTTTCTTGTTGGGAAGTAGGTGAAATTGATTCCTATATCATGGATTCGACTCCAGGAGGCTAGGGAGAGTGGTTTTTAGTTCTATATGATGTATTTTATCAGTCATTGTAATGGTTGTACTCACTTGGAGGTTTGGCATCTCAAGAGACATACATTTGTATCAGTTTTGGCCTATACATTAATCAAATTTGCAGCTATTTTTATGGGATCCATGTAGAATTGTGTTTAGTTTCAGTTTCTTCTTTTGTGATCATATGTTATAATTTTTTTTGTATTTCATCCATCATTTCATTGCTATTAAGTGAATGTTTTCAATTTAGATGAACAAAACCCATAATTTCTATGCTCTATTTTGGGTAAACATTCATAATTTGTAATTTCTTCAATTTAGAAGGAAACCATGAATTCACCATGCTCTTTCTAGCTCCTCACCTATGTTGATCATCCCACCATCTAAATCCCAAAGTGTTAAACATTGTACCTACCTTACCCGATAGAACACCCTACAAATATTGACCTAATTTCCTTGCCTCAACTGTTTGACTCCTCCTGATCCAGCAAAACCCTACACAATCAAAATTCAAACCTTCAGCTACTATACCTAGCCTAATATATTCTTTCCTTGGTCATTTTGGCTGTGATATATATGGAGATATCCCTCTCCTTTCCTACCAGCGCCCGCTACTTGGCTAAGCGTGGCTTGAGGTTACCTCGGAATTGTCTTTTTCATCCCGAGGTTCAATCTGAGTGATAACAGATTTTAGAAAGTTCACAAGAAAAGTGATAGCACATTTTCTAAGGATATGGATAGAAAAATTATCACTTAGATACTTGATATTGGATTTTAAAAAATCCAAGACACAAAAAATATATGACAAATAGATGCATATTGGTAGAAAAAATCCATGGTGGCTCATATCAATGAGGAATAATGTATTGACCAAAAGGCCATTCTTAGGAAGTTGGTATCATGGATGAAAAATATATGTCCTTTGTAAATTTATTTAGGATATGGAAGTACTAGGTAACATCATAATCAAAGAGGCCAAAATCTAGCCTCAGAGATACTTGTTGATACTAACCAAAGATTCATCTACAAGGTCTTTGACTCAAATGTTAATGAATTATTACTACAATACTATTCTATGTTCTCTTTTTTTGTTTTTAATGACAAAAAAAAAAGGCATGTTTACTCCATATTATGATTAAAATTAGGAAAAATACATATGTTTCTTACTCTACTTTAATTATGTTAATATGCCAACAATTTTGTTGAGTTTTATTCCACCAAACTATTATGTTTGTGAGCTAGTTATATTCCTAGAACATCACTATAATTATTTCTTGTTTATATCTTTTTATTTGTTGTTCATAATTTCCAACTACATTAAATGATAGGGTTATAGGTTTGAACAACTCAATTGACACTTTTTCACCCATCCTTGCATAAAAAAATTAGTCAGCTAGTTGATTTAAACCCCAATTAACCCTAAACCCCTCTTTAGACTAATTTCTTGAAGGTATAAAAGTCATAATAACTTTCCCTCTCGTTGATTTTTCTATTTTAAATATAAGTAAAACCATCATCCTATTAACCTACACAGTTTCACCACCCATCAACCTTTTACACCCTTTAGGGTGCAAAGGGAGAACTATAATGTATTGAGTGATCATAATAGGGCTTGTATTCAAGCCCCCTACTCCTCCTTATATAAACCTTTCACCACCTAAAAACAAGCCATTTAAGGTATGTGTATCCTCTACTTCATGTTGAGCCACCAAGGGGTGTGTTGGGGTCATAGAGGTGCCTTATTATAGGCAACCCTAGTGCTCTTCATTTAATTATCAACCTGAGGTAAGTCTTCTTATTTCAAGGGTGTCGGTACAATATATGCAAGTGAGATCGACTAATAGATATTTTATGTTGTTTATGAGAAAGGATTATCTAGCCTCCCAAATTCAATCAACTTAACGAGGAATGATTTGGTAGGTTATGGTTGGTTATTCTGTCAAGCCTATGATTGAACAGCAGGATGGTGGTTTGAGCAGCAACTTAATAAATTGAACTGCAATCTAAATGAATTGATCTAAAGCAATCTGAATGAATCGAACAGCATTCTAATTGAATTGAATAGAAATCTTAGATGAATTGAACATCAATCGTAAATGAATTGAACAACAATCTTAAATGAAGCAATACAAATGAATTGAACGACAATCTTAAATGAATTGAACAACAGTCTAGGTAAAGTAATCTAAATGCATTGTACAGCACTCACTTATATAATTTTGCAATGTAATTCTCTTAGTAAACTAACTTAGTGGCATTAATCAACAATTGGATGTTTTACCGTGTTGACAGAATAATGTAATCTACAAAGATAAGTAACATTGAGCAATAACTATCTTGCAATTTGTAAATCGATTGCAGAGGCATTGAAAGAACTAAAAAAGTATTATTATAAACCAGAAAATACGAAATGTGATTATTCTGAAACAATAAATACAGATATTAAACTATTCTGAAGGAAGAAAAATAGTAACTTTATTGAGTGGAGAAGTATGTTACAACTGCATCAGATAACTAAACATGGATTCTGTAACTAACGTGCAGCACAGCATTGGCACAGAGACTCCCAGAGGTTGGGCCTAGACCACTACAAGTTCTAACACGATGAGAACCTCAAAATGTAATTTTTCAAAACATCAAAACTCAAAGGATAATGCAGAAATACAATATGACAGCTCTGTCTTGACGAAATGATTACAGAGGGAAAATTCCCAATTAACTTCCACTCCCTATCTAGTTCACCCCTAGTCCTTTTAAAGGAAATTTCACGCAATGAGGAAGTATTCTCCAAATGACATCCCACTGCTCGTGGTTGTTGTTTGATTTCTTGGGCTCAAATGCGTTTGTCTGCCTTTTGCCGGCTTCTCGGAGTTACTGAGATCCCATACATTTGCATCTGTCAGTTGTATTTCCATTTACAATTGGTTCAGCTACTCTGCCTTCCTGCATATGGAGATACAATAAGTCAATTTTCTATTATAAAAACATTATTTTTGTCATTAGCCCTATTTCTCTAGTTTTCATAAATCATTTAATTCTTTATTGTTCAGATTAGGAAGAATTCCCCAAATTGTGACATAATTTGAAGTAATTATAGGGTGAAAACGTACCTCAATTCAGGCCCAACATACTCCCCTGCTTACCTCATTGCATTTCCTCATGCAAACAGATGGTTGAGATGCAGCTGTGTTAAGGAGTAGGCAGGGTAGAACTTTTCCTTGTATGCTCTGAAACCCTGTTTTTGTCTTATTATTGCGAAGGCAGTACTTGTGTGCCCCTCTGGTAACTCATAATTATGATTATAGTCCTCAGGAGGATACCAAAGGAGAGGGCTTCTATACCTACATCCCAGCCATGCAGGTCCCATGCTAAAGACCAGATTACTGTATGAAAGGAATCTAGAGGCAGCAGCCTTGAAATTCCTGTAGCCAAATGGTTCCCTATTCTTTACGCTATTCATGGAGGCCATCCACCTTTGTTTAGATATGGCCAAGGCTGCTTTTGGAATGTCTTAAAAGTACTCTTGTCCATTTTCTATGATATCCTTATGGATGGGCCGCAACTGAGTCCTTACCCCTTGTCTTCTCATAAAGTTCTTGTGTTGGATAATCAGTTGTTGGGGTTTGGTGGGTTCCCCTCTAACCCACAAGTCTAGGTCGTGCTCTCTCTTTTGGAAGATATTATAGGCCTTGGCCCACTTGATCTGGTTCTTAGCAAATGAGAGGAAGGCTTGGAGCTGGACATCTCCTATAAAGGGACTAGGATTGTTGTTCGTGTCCTCTTCCAAAAATAAATTGTGCATGTGAAGTTCACATAGGAGGCATTGGACTTGTTCATCTTGCTCATTACAGTAGTGGACAAATTCTTCTATAGTCCTAAAAGTTGTAGATTTTCCTGCCCTGATGGCCTTGACTTTTAGCAATAAATATTGTTCTGTTAAGAATAGGCATAGTTAGTGGTTGGTGCCCTACAAGATAGTGCATCATTGTACAGAGAACAAATCGTGGTGATTTGTTTCTTGGATTGCTCCATCTATTCTTGTGCCCTTTTTATCTGTACATATTCTTCTCTGAGCTGGGAAAATGTTTCGTCTTCTATAGAGGAGAGGTCTGTGAATTTCTTTAGTAATGCTTGGTATTCTTGTGTTGGCACCACCTCCTTCCTGCATTGTGCTAGCTCAAGTTGTGCTTGCACCAGTTCATTGTGTAATTTCTGATAAATAGCTTGCTCTACCAAGGGGGTATAGGCAGGGGCTTCCCTTGTTTGGGTCTTTTTCTCTTGTGTAGTTTTCTGCTCAGTTTGTGTAGAAGCTTCAATGGTATTTGTTAGTTTTGTCTGAATTTCAGCCTCAGAAGTACTTTCTTGGTCAGTCTGTACCCCAGTTTCAGTTGTATCGATTGAATTGGTCTGCACCTCAGCCTATGTAGTGGCTACCAAATTGGTTTGTACCTTAGCCTCTGTAGTGGCTACTAAATCGGTTTGTACCTCAGCCTCAGCAATGTCATCCAAGTCTGTCTGCATCTTGGCTTCAACAGCGTTTATCAAGCTGGTGACTAGTTCTGTTTGAGCTCCTGCAATGGTGGTTTCTTTCTTTGGTTTTCAGGCCCTTCTCTCCTCCTTAAGTTGTTTCCTCAGATATTTCACCATTTTCTTTAATCTTCTGTAGACCCTGCTCAGTTTCCTAATTTTCTTTTCATCTAAATTTTCACGTATCCCAATTTCAGCAAGTGGTGGAATGGTATTCCCATTTTCATGAATGGTATTTCCAACCTCAGGGTTGCCTGTGATGGTGTTTCTTATTTGATCTTCGGAGTTTACTTCTGTATGAGGGTCCCAACTGGGTGGAGCAGTGCTACCTCCTGGTGTCAAAGGGACTGTTTTTGTGCTTTTTTCTACAGGGACCATGTCACCTGACTGATTTTCTGATTCCATTCTTTCCTCTTCCTGCCCTTCATTGTATACCTCATAATTCCTAAGAGGGGACAGAGTCTCGTCATCCTGTATTTCCTCTTGGTCGGGTAGAACTTCAGTGTGACCAGAACTACTGGCATTTACGGACTCATCTATGGGTTCCTCTTATTCTTCTGCTCCTGGTGGGTTTCTAGATTCGTAGTCTTTCCTCAATTGTTCTAGGACTCAAGCCATTTCTTCCTCGAATTCTTGTAAGGGTGCATTTTGAAGGTGGGATGGCCCTGCCTCTTCTATGAGGTCCAAGGTTCCTTGTAGCATTTTGGACCCTTTTTTCCTGCTTGGTTCTGAGGTTGCAGTTCGAGTCCTTTTTCTTCTTAGTGTATTTACCCTAGGGGGCTCAATTTCGGTTTCGTCGGGATTTATTTCTGGTTCCTATGAATCAGGGTTGACAAAATTGTCCCACGATATCTACTGCTTATCCATCTCATGGATGATGACTATTTTAATTAACCCATGGTGACTGATTACTGCTTGGGGATTTTTGGATTTTCTTAATCGAACAGCAGTATCATGTAATATGGAATTTAAGAAGGTAGGAAGATTAACTGAAATCTTTTTCTTAAGTACAGCTAAAAGTTTGAGCTGACGAGGTTTTACCGTGGCCCGACGTCCATCACATGTAATGAACTTTTGGATGAATGTCACCAGTTCCTGCCATGGCTGGTGTAGAGAGGTAGGGTTAATCCCTCTCACTTTTTGTTCCAACGGTTCCTCTAGATCCTAATATACTGCTACTGCCTCTTGTAGGAGGAGATGTTTCTCTGTCCATATTTCTCCTTCTACTGGAATTTCAAAGACTTCAGCAATAATCTCTTTTGTGACTGGTATAATTCGACCCTTGATTCTGGTTTGACCTTCTTGTAGATTTTGCAGAAACTCAATTGTAATTTCCGTATCATATCCCTGTAATCGGTGTACATATGTCAACAAGTCGGCTTGCTAGAGGATGGCACTAGCTGTATCTGAAATTGGAAAGTTTACAGGCTCGTTTCGAAGGGAATTTCCTCCCATAGTTGATATGCTTTCTTCCTCTAATTGTATTCTTCCTCGACTCTGTTTTTTTGACTAAATGTTGTATGCAAGCAAGAGAGAAATTGTGGTTTTGTGCTGGTAACTTCATGCCTTAATTGCAGTGTTCCTCTGGTCTTATCGATGTGTCTAACGGGATTTGTGCCAAGATTTCACAAGCTTGCCAATTTAATATCAATTACACCCCCTCCATCGAAGAAAGGGCACCCATGACCTCAAGTACAGGAGAGATTCGGCCAATCATGAATGCAGATAGGGGAATGTCAGCATTTGGTAATAATGACCTATACGTGAAGGAGTAGTCGATATTTAGGTGGTTGAGTAATTACTAGCATATGCAGTGTAAAGGTCAGTTTTGGAGATTATTTCATAATTTCATCTTGTGCGGAAGTGACCAGAAAGGGAAAGGGAATAGTATAACCATTATTATGATATGATGTCTTTCCTTAATGAAAATTTATGGCGGAAGCAAGACTGAGTCAAATAATGATTGGTGTTGCCATCCCGGGGTTCAAATATGTAAGCATATCTCTGTTAGTTATTCCTGTGGTAGATTATAATTCTCACTAATTCGAGTAATAGCTTATGGAAGAAGAATGGAAGATAAGGTGTATATAAAAGTAATTGGCTATTGGTGAAGCATAATTTCATGCCATAAGCAGAGCCACTGCTGCCAGCAAGCATTCATAGCCTCGAAAGGGTTGCTATTTTAACCTGAAAGAATGAGCCAAGATCCTTATGTAAAAATAGTTATTTTGCCCATTTTGTGGAGAGATCACCATGCTGGTATGGTAGCTAGATAACCATAGTGCCGCTCACCAAACTTGTAGCAAAGTGATCAGGCTAGCTCGTGATGAGACCTCTTGTCCTTCTAGAAGCTAAGAAGGTCATTACCCTGGTGTGGTGGCCATTGTGGGCATGTCATTTGCTACGCTCTTATGAACATGGTAGGTTGGCTCGTGATGAGACCCCCTATCCTCTCTTGAAAATTTGCATGTGAGAACAATACTTCTTTTTTAATCATAGCATCTTGATTTATAAGGAGGTCACTATGCTGGTGTAATAGCCAGATAGTCACAGTGCCATTCACTAGGATTGTAACAAAGTGATCAGGCCGGCTCATGATGAGACCTCTTGTCCTTCAAATAGATGAGAAGGTCATTACCCTGGTGTGGTAGCCATTGTGGGCATGTCACTTGTTAAATCCCTATGATCATGGTAGGCTGGCTCGTGATGAGACCCCCTATCCTCTTAAATATTTGCATGAACACATAATATTTTCTCTTTATACATGAAGGGAGGCTCATTAAATCCTTAAGAGTTAGGGATGGTGAAATAAGTGAAAGAATGCCAATACAATTAATACCCGTTATTCCCATTTCTTCATATTGGAGGGAAAAATTACTCGAATAGTGCAGAAATATATACCGTGATAGGGACATATATTATATGATAACATATTTGAACTGGGGATGAATTAGCCTTTCATTTCATGTATGCACATTGTCAGCTTACTGTTTAAGGATTATAGTTCCAAGGAGTCATCATATTGGTAATTTTACTGTTTCCCTTTCTTCTTCAACTTCCATTTCCTGCTCAGAGATGCTTTTAGCTGGACAAAGCGGATAATGAGATGAAAAAAACAAGGTTATTTAACTTGAACAACACAGAGAAATAAAACGCAAAACTTGGGTATTTAATCTGATGGAATAGCAGTCGTTCATATATTGAACAACAGTCGTTCAAGTATTTAATAGCGAGAAGAATAAAAACTCAAAATCATGGTTGTTCAATCTGATTGAGCAGCAGCCGTTCAAATATTAGACAGCATCCATTCAAGGTTTGAACAGCAAGAAAAATAAGAACTCAAATTCATGGTTGTTCAATCCGATTGAACAGCAACCATTAAAATATTGGACAATAGCCGTTCAAGGATTGAACAGCAAGAAAAATAGGAATGCAAAAACGTGGTTGTTCAATCTGATTGAACAGCAATCATTCAAAGATTGAACAACAGTAGTTCAAGGATTGAATAGCAAGAAAAATAAGAACACCAAACTCGGTTGTTCAATCCAATGGAACAACAGTCGTTCAATAATTTAACAGCAGTCGTTCAAGGATTGAACAGCAAGAAAAATAAAACACCAAAATATGGTTGTTCAATCCGATGGAACAATAGTCGTTCAAGAATTGAACAGCATTCGTTCAAGGATTGGACAACAAGAAAAATAAAAACACCAAAACATGGTTGGTCAATCCGATGGAACAGCAGTCATTCAAGGTTTGAACAACAAGAAAAATAAAAACTCAAAATCATGGTTGTTCAATCTGATTGAGCAGCAGTCGTTCAAATGTTGGACAGCAGTCGTTCAAGGTTTGAACAGCAAGAAAAAAACTCAAAATCATGGTTGTTCAATCCGATTGAGAAGTAGTTGTTCAAATATTGGGTAGTAGTCGTTCAAGGTCTGAACAGCAAGAAAAAAAAAAGAACCCAAAATCATGGTTATTCAGTCCGATTGAACAACAGCCCTTCAAATATTGGACAGCAATCGTTCAAGGTTTGAATAGCAAGAAAAATAGGAATGCAAAAACGCGGTTGTTCAATCCGATTGAATAGCAACCGTTCGGAGATTGAACAACAGTCGTTCAAGGATTGAACAACAAAAAAAATAAGAATGCAATTCACAAGAGGATGAGAAAAGAAAAAAAAAATGCAAGTATGAAGAATGTACATCAAAATAAGACATTTATATACATTATTTACAAATGATGCTAGCAAACCTCTCATGTACTTGATTTTGTGGGGTTGTCACCCCCTTGTGCCACAACTTGGATGGTGGGATCGTTTCATACTTGTTGAAAAAAAGATTCTTTCGTGAGAGGTTTGTGATAGAGGCATACTCTGTGTCCATTAACTGGAAATGTTGAACCAAACCCATCTATGGTGGTCAAGGTGAGTGTGCCATTGCTATGTACTTCCTGAATCTCATATGGACCAAGCCACCTTGTTTGTAGTTTTCCTAGAAAATCTTGGAATCTGGAGTCATAGAGGAGTGCCCAATCCCCTTTTTGAAATACCTTCTTCTTTATAAGGTTTTCGTGCCACTTATCTCATTGTTGTTGGATGATCGTTGTGCGTTGCGAGGCTAGTAGTCGTATTTCGTCTAGTTCGTTTATTTTTTGGAGTCTTCTAGCTTGAGCTTATGTTAAGTCCAACCCCACTTCCTGGGCTATTCTCAGAGTTTTGATTTCAAATTCAATAGGGAATATAGGTTCTCTCCCAAATGCTAGCTGATATGGTAAATATCCAGTGGTGTTTTGCCAGGTTGTACGATAAGCCCATAAGGCTTCTGGTAGTCTAGTGGCCCATTTTGGCGATGTGCTGCTACCATTTTGGTAAGTATTTCCTCCAAGACTTTGTTGGTGCTTTTGACTTTCCCATTTTCTTGCGGGTGGTATGGAGACGTAACTCTGTGGATGATATGGTGATTTCTTAAGGTGGTTGTAATTTTATTGCCTATGAATTGTGCCCCTCCATTGGTTATCACTTCTCGTGGCAACCCATATCGCACAAATAGCTCAAAAAGAAAATTAATCACCAATTCTTTCATGGCTTTTGACAAGGCCACTGCTTCCACCCATTTGGTTACATAATCTGTGGCAACTAGCATGTAGACTTTCTGGTTAGATGGTGGGTTGAATGGTCCAACGAAATCCAGCGCCCACCATTCAAATGGTTCTACAACCAATTGTGGTTGTAGCGGCATTTCATCAGCTTGGCCTGGGCAGCCCATCCTCTAGCAGCTATCAGAGGCCTGGACATATTTTTTTGTGTCTTTGAAAATCGTAGGCCAATAGTAGCCTAATTGTAGCCCTTTATGCCTAGTTCTGCAAAATGGCCGCCGCAAGGTTCATTGTGATAGGCTCATAAGATTTCGTCTTCTCTTATGCATCTGCGTATGTGCATGTCGGCCCCTGTATGGAAGAGGTATCCACCAATCCAAGAGAATCTTGTGTTGTGTAATACAACCAGTTTCCATTCTCTTGATGTTAAGTGTCTAGGTAGCTTCCCTACTGCCAGATAATTTGCCACGTCTGCATACCATGGTGTTTTTACCGCTATAGAAAATAGATGTTCATCAGGGAGCTGATCATCAACTGCTAGGGTGTCCTTCGACTTTGGAACCCTGGACAGGAATTCTGCAACTACATTTTCTTTTCCTAGACGATCTTTGATTGTTATATTGAATTCCTGCAACAATAGCAACCAATGAGTTATTCTCCCATTTGTGATTGGTTTATTGGCTAGATATCTAATGGTAGAGTGATCAGTATACAGGAACACTTGATAACCAATTATATAGTGCCTGAATTTATTACTAGCATAAATGACATCCAGGAACTCCTTTTCGGTCACAGTATAGTTTAATTCGGCAAGAGTGAGGTTTTTGCTGATATAATAAATAGCATAAGGTTTTTTGTCTTCTTCTTGGCCAAGGACTGCTCCTATTGTTGTATCAGATGCATCTAAAGAATTGTGAAATGGAAGTTTCCAGTTAGGACCTCACAGTATTGGTGTTGTTGAGACCAATCTCTTCAAATCTGCAAAAGCGGTGTCACATTTTTCAGTCCAATGGAATTCAACATTTCCAGTTAATGCATACATAGGTGCGGATATTTGTGAGAAATTATTTATAAATCTGCGATAAGATCTTGCATATCCCAGAAAACTACGTACCTCTGTCTGTGTACAAGGTGTGGCTAATAGAAGGATTACCTCTATCTTAGCTGGATCTACCTGTATTCCAGTTGCAGAAATGCAGTGACCTAGGATCACCCCCTCAGTCATCATCATGTGGCATTTTTCATTGCTTAGACATAACCTAGTAGCAATACATCGTTCTAACACCTTTTCTAGCGTTTATAGAGCTTGATCAAAGTCTTCTCCATATGGTGTGAAGTCATCCATATAGATTTCCAGTCCCTCATTTATTAAGTCAGAGAAAATGTTGATTATGGCCCTCTAAAATGTGGTTGGTGCATCGCATGACCCAAATGGTAGAAATCTGTAAGAAAAAGTACCCCATGGGCAGGTAAAGGTTGTCTTATCCTGATCTTCGGGAGCTATTTGGATTTTATTGTAACCACTGAACCCGTCAAGGAAGGAAAAGAACCGTTTCCCTGCCAATGTATCCAAGACTTGGTCAATGAATGGAAGGGGGAAATGGTCTTTCTGTGTTGCTTTATTCAATTCTCTGTAATCTATGCAGATTCTCCACTTCCCATTCTTTTTAGGGATGACTACCAGAGGGGAGACCCATTTTCTGTCTGAAATAGGATAAATAAAATTTACATCCAACATCTTTTGCAGCTCCTCTTTTACAATATCTTTTAAGTGTGGGTTTAGCCTTCGCTGAGGTTGTCTAATGGGACATGCTTCCTTATCAGTATAGGTGTGGTGGGTGCATAGCTGCAGGTATAAAGCCTTCATGTCTGGGTAATCCCAAGCAAATGCCCCTTGATACTTTCGAAGGACGTTTATGAGCTTTTGCTTTTGGTCATCATCCAAATTGCCATTGATATTCAAAACCTTTCCTGGCTCAACCTCAATAGGTATGTTGTTACGTACAGTGGTTGTGGGAATATGTTGATCCTCGAGGTTTGCAACAGGATCCTCTTGATCTTCGTTTTCAAGGACCGTTTTCAACATTTGACATTTTAAATTTCCAGATGGTGACTGACTCATGAAATTATTGATTATGTCGTCTTTAGTTTGATCCTTAAATTCAAGAGCTTCTACTAGTGTCAGGGGTGGACGAATTTTTTTCTCCCAGTATGTACATGGATGTTTGTGAATTTTTACCATGGGTAAGCTTGGTTTGGCAGGTGGATAAATGATAATATTTTTTACAAAATCCCCTCTAGTGATAGTCATGTTGCCTATTCGGCAGCCTATGTAAGCATCTTATGTGGCTAGCCAAGGTCATCCAAGGATCAATGGATGCCCATCCATCCTGTTCTTTGGATTAATAACTAAAAAATCAACTGGATATTCCCATGAGTCCACAGAGACCAGGATGTCCTGCACTATTCCTTCCAGTCTGATAACAGACCTGTCAACTAGTTCTAGCAGTGTAGCTGTAGGTTCTAAAGCTGATATGCCCATTTTTTTGTAGGCCCCTGTATTTAGGATGTTAATGGTTGCTCCTAGGTCGACCAATATGTTTGGAAATGAGTGGCCATAGATTTGTACAGTCACAATGGGATTTCCTGGGTCTTCATATTTTACGGGTGGCTCCTTTCCCAGTAACAAATCAGATAGCGTCCCTACCACATGAACGATGGGTGCAACCTTTGTTTTGTTTATTTTCTTTTTCCCACATAGTTCTTTAATCATCCTTGCATAGATAGGAATGTCTTGGATGGCCTGGAGGAGAGGAGTTTTAATACAAAGGTTTCTCAACTCCCCCAAGATGTCAAATTCTGGAGACGTTATCGGTCTGGGCAGAGTTATTCTCTCAGGGAATGGGGGCGGAGACATCCTAAGTTCTTTAGGTCCTTGTTGGTCAACCTCTTTCTCTGTTATATTTGCCTGCTTAGGTTTAGTTCAAGTCTATCGGTAAAATAGTACGTCCTGATCTTAGCTTTAGTTCGTCTCACTGTTTATGTTCAATGCCAGAATTTGGATTTTCTATTATATGGATTAATTGAACTGGTCTGTTGTTGGGATTAGGAATGGGTTGGGCTGGTAATTGGGGGCGTATGGCATGCTGCGGGTTATGCTAAACTGGGTAGGGAGCTAGAAACGTAGTTTGTTTTTGATTTCCCGCCCCCATTGGTAGGTTGTTCATCCCCACGGGTCACTGCCAATTCCAATTAGTGTTTTGAGGAGGAGGGTTTGGCCACTTGGCTTGATATGGAACATTTTTCCAATAGGGGGGAGAACAAGGAAAGTTTAGCCAATTATTCCCTGATGCAGGTTGTGTAGGCTAGGGTGGCATAGGAAATGACTGGTTTGGCCAAGTAGAGAAGGGGTTTTGAGTATGCCAAGCTGTTGCAGGTTTTTGTTGGTTAAACTGCGACAAAGAAAAGAATTGAGGCAGGTCTTGTGGTATACCTGGTCGTGCTTGCCACTGGTGAAGCTGATTCATTAAATATATTGGTTTAGTCTCTTCCTCTTCTTCCTTTTAAACCTCTTTTAGGCCGGGAAGTGAAGGACAATGGTCCATGGTATGATCCTTAGTGCAGATGGCACAAGTCTGAACCATGTCTAAAGGACATTCTCTCTGGCTGTGCTTCTTCCGACATCGTGGGAAAAATATGACCAGGTTTTGTTCTGCTATAGCTTGTTTCTGCTTGGCTTGTAAAAATTCAAGTTGTGTTGTCAAGGTACCCAGGATGTCAGTTTTGAAATTTTCTAACAGATTTCCAAATTCTGCTCTGGTTACATTGCCATTGGTCTGCTTAAGATCTTTTTTCATAGAATCATGCCCAACTGGCCTATTGCGTGTACTACCCCGAGAGCATCTAATACATAGGGAAATAATCTCATTAGATTCTTCCTAGTAAATATCTCCTTTCCCCATTATTTTAAGCATTTCAACCCATTCTTCCTTCATTCCTTTAAGCATTGTGGCTTTTAAAATGACCTTGGATAGCGTGGTATATGGGGACCTTTGTAAATTGTATTGAAATATTTCTACGTACTCTTCTAATGTTTCATTGTCTTTTGCAGACATACTAAAGATTTCATCTTTTAGGTCTTGAGTTAGGGAATAATATTGATATTTGTTAAGAAAAATTTTCTTCATTTCATCCCAATTATTGATGGTTCCCCCACCTAGTCCCATGAACTAGCATAGTGTTGTTCCTTTTAGGGTAGAGGGAAATAGTTTCAGCTTCTGAGGATCAGTGGTGTAGTCATACCCCCTACATAAGACATAAAATTCAAATAGGAATGCATCAGGATCTTTCGTAGTCAAACCATGGAAGGTGGGAATGTTGTGTAAGGGAATGGCTTTCATAGGGGCGTTTGCAGCATGATCAATAATGGGGCATTCCAATTTTGATGTCTTCCTCTAATTCTAAATTTGATTATTTTCCATTTGGTTGAAGAGGTGCTAGAAATCTTCAGGGATTTCTTGTTCTGGAGGAGTGATCGAGGGGGTCTTAGGAGGCGAATGTGGAGGAGGTTTTACAGCGCTTCCCTGGTCTGGGATCCTAAGTACCTCTATCTCAACTACTCTTTCAGGTGATTTAGGCTCTAGAGCTTATATTTGAATTATGCCACTAGTTTCTCCTTCCCATTCTTGTAAATTGCAAAAACCTCCCTCTCTCGAAGGGTTAGTGCCTATATGATTGGCAGTTTGAAGGCTTTGCTCAACTCCTTCAGTTTCACCATGAATCTTGGCGTAGGCTACAGATGGTGAGGCTACAGCTTGAGGGAGCGTGATAGGGTTTTGAATGGAAATAGTTCTAGGTCCTACGGATGCCTGAGATTCAGCTTTCTTAATGATTTCGTCTATATATGTTTCCCTTCCAAGGATCACCGGTCCTTGGGATTGTGAGGATTTTTTAGATTTAGTTCGAATTGTCTCTATCTTTTTCTTCCTATTCATAAAACAAGAGCACCTACTCTACTGGTCTTTGAACAATTTTGCTAAGAAGCGGGCTATAGAGCAAAAATTTTGCTTACCGGTACGTAGGTTCTTACCTCCCATTTTTAATACCCAATTCTTCACAACAATAGAGAAAGGTGAATAAAGGATATCACTCTTAACACTCTCCCCGGCAACGGCGCCAAAAATGTTGGAGTCACAGAGGTGGCTTATTATACGCAACCCTAGTGCTCTTCATTTAATTATCAACCCGAGGTAAGTCTTCTTATTTCAAGAGTGTTGGCACAATATATGCAAGTCAGATCGACTGATAGATACTCTATGTTGTTTATGAGAAAGGATAATTCAATCAAATTAAAGAGGAATGATTTGGTAGGTTATGGCTGGTTATTCTGTCAAGCCTATGATTGAACAGGAGGATGGTGGTTTGAGCAGCAACTTAATAAATTGAACAGCAATCTAAATGAATTAATCTAAAGCAATCTTAATGAATCAAATAGCAGTCTAACTGAATTGAATAGAAATCTTAGATGAATTGAATAGAAATCATAAACGAATTGAACAACAATCTTAAATGAAGAAATCCAAATGAATTGAATGGAAATCTTAAATGAATTGAACAACAGTCTAAGCAAAGTAATCTAAATGCATTGTAAAACACTCACTTATATAATTTTGCAATAGAGTTCTCTTGGTAAACTAACTTAGTGGCATTGATCAACAATTGGACGCTTTACCGTGTTGACAGAACAATGTAATCCACAAAGATAAGTAACATCGAGAAATAACTATCTTGCTATTTGTAAATCGATTGCAGAGGCATTAAAAGGAACTGAAAAAGTATTATTATAAACCAAAAAATACAAAATGCAATTATTCTGAATCAAGAAATACAGATATTAAACTATTCTGAAGGAAGAACAACTGTAACTTTATTGAGTAGAGAAGTATGTTACAATCACATCAGATAACTAAACATGGATTTTGTAACTAACACGCAGCACAGCATTGGCGCAGAGACTCCCAGAGGTTGGGCCCAAACCACTAGAAGTTCTAACGTGATGAGAACCACAAAAGGTAATTGTTCAAAACATCAAAACTCAAGGATAATGCAAAAATACAATATGACAGCTCTATCTTGACGCGTTGATTATAGAGGGAAAATTCCCAATTAACTTCCACTCCCTATCTAGTTCGCCCATGGTCCTTTTAAAGGAAATTTCACGTAATGACGAAGTATTCTCCAAACGAAAGCCCACTACGCGTGGCTGTCGTTTGAGTTCTTGGGCTAAAATATGTTTGTCTGCCTTCTGCCAGCTTCTGGGAGTTACTGAGATCCCATACGTTTGTGTCTATCAGTTGTATTTCCGTTTACCATTGGTTCAGCTACTCTGCCTTCCTGCATACGGAGATACAATAAGTTAATTTTCTGTTATAAAAACATTATTTTTGTTGTTAGCCCTATTTCTCTAGTTTTCATAAATCTTTTAATTCTTTATTGTTCATATTAGGAAGAATTCCCCAAATTGTGACATAATTTAAAGTAATTATAGGGTTAAAACGTACCTCAATTCGGGCCCAACAGGGTGAATGACCAACTCAACTACTAGATAGGTGGGATTTATCCCAACATATGTTTTTTTCCTATAACGGAAACACTTGATTGTTATGTTGGCAAACCAAAGTATCTTTTGTCAATATTTGCATAAACACATCAAACTTCTTTTTATTTTCTGAAAACAAAGATGTATTTGTTCAACTTTAAATGTTCTCCTGATATTCGATTAGTGAAATTGTGTTCCTAATTTTTGCAAACAATTGACAAAAGTTAAACTATGGTTCATCATTACCCTATTAGCAGAAGAAATTTATCAAGTTTACAATAGTCATGAAGTATTTCCATAATGATCTACAAGTTATGATCCCTACATTTAGACAAGTGTTTACAACTAGTGGTAGTTTTATTAGGCATTCAACTTGAACTATAGATCAATGGCTGAAACAGAAATTGTTTTTCTTGGGAATGCCTTGCGAGTATAAGTATGTGAAAAATCAATGTCTTTATTGAAACAATATTTCCACATGACCCAATGCCCATCCTTATATGGAAATACTAATCCATCATTTTATATTGCTACCCAATATTATGCCAAGAGTCGACTATGCCAATTTACGTACACACATACATAGCACTATTCAAATTATAAATAATTTAATCCCTATGGATTTTAACTCACAAATGAGAATGCAATGAATAAGTTATATCAATTCTCGGTACATTGATAATATATTTTCTTCTTTACACTAAATGTTATATCTTTCATAGGTACAATGGAAAGTCACATGGCATACTTTGTAGTGGTTTTTTAAGTTCTCTCAATTTCCAATGGCAATGTCCTTCACACATCTTTACTTTTGGATCACTATGAATTTCACTTACATTGATATCTCCTAAGACTCACCAAATTCCTTTCAAATATTTTGAAGGGTGGATTTGAAATTTATGATTTGTCCAAATAACTTTACAATAATGACCAAACCAAAAACAAAATACAAATTTTTCCATGTTAGACTTTGATAACAGCCTGAAAACCTAGCAACTCCAGCTAGAGTAGATGTGTTTAGACTATCCCTTAGACATAGAAATGCTTTCATGTTTTTTCCAAGAATTTTTTGTTGAATTATTGAGATATACAAGGATAAGATAAAATTATAAAATTAGCATATGATACAACCCTTGACTTTTCATCAAGTGTAGAATAACTAATTTATAATTATTAATTATTCAAAATTTTAAATGTGGTTCAAAACTAGAAGAATGATCCACAATAATAAAATGCATTCTTTATAGATTCTATTAAACTTAGAGATATCAAAAATAAAATTAATGTTATAAAGGAGAAATTAGAAATCACAAAAAGCACAAGGATTACCTCATGTTTTGTTCCAAACCTTACCATGCTAAGTGTGGCATCATGCTCCAAAATATTCTTAGAGAGCCCATCAGAGATCACAATGGGTGTTCCATGTAAAAAATAGTGGGGATACCCATGAACAAAATCTACTTAAGATAATTGTATGGATCATGTATGGTATTGAAAAGGAATGGAATTGATGAGAAAGCAAATTTTTAGTCTATTGCTCAAGAGCATTGATGTCCTTGGTTTGATGCGAAAAAAAAAATTGATGTGTTATTAGAAAGCATTAATACACTTCCGAGAGTGTGTCCTTAAAAACCTAAAATGAAAACATTGAGATACCCATAAACAAAATATATAGAAGCTACTTTTATAGACCATAGAGAGCACTTGGAAGAAGAAAATATCCCAGATAAGAAAGTGATTTTTTATTCTATCATTTGAGAGGGTTGATGTTCTTAACTTGACGAGAATAAAAATTCTTAGCGTGCTACTGCACAACCTACCTACAAATCATATTAAACAAACCCACTAATAAAGCAAATGAAAGCATTCGAAAAAGTATGATATCAAGCCAATAAGATCTACGCACTAAATCCTTAACCTTATAGTAAAGAGATGGAAATAGGAATACTCAATTGGGTTGGAAACGCTATCACTAAAGCAATGAAAACAATCATTCTTGTAAGATGCGCAAGAAAATAAGACATAGGATTTGCTTGTAAGATGCGCAAGAAAATAAGACATACAAACCCTATGTATTGGCAGGGTGGAATACAACAAAAACGAAAGTTCTTGAAACAGATGCAACAAAATAAAATGTACAAATTCAGTATGTTAACGTGGGATACAAATTCATGGTCCAACATAGAGAAAATTGTGTGGTTAGCAATTTACTATACCTTACTATCATTAAATATTAAATTATTTTGTATATAGAGACAGTATTTTACCCTCAACAAAAAAAACAATATAAAAAAAACAAACATAGTATTTTCTCTCTGTCTTGGTAAAACACTTTTTGTCCATTTGGATTTGTGGCAAATTTTAAAAATTGATTACATATACCTTCAATTAGCTCCAAATATATATATATATATATAGAGTTATAATAATTCTATAGATGGAATAGACTCCACTTTCAACGTTCATATGTGCAAGGTATTTGTGTTTACAAATTTTTACAAAATTTTATTAAAAAAACTCCAAACAAGATAATGTGAAAAGTTGGGGAAAACTTCAAGGTACATGGAGATGTCACTTATTGTATGTGTTGGATTACATTACACATTTCGCATAAGCTTCTATTTCCCTTATCCTTCTTTTATGGACAAAAATCCTAGAGGATCTACAAACCACAAAATATGGCAAATGTAAGGGAATCAACTGAAAATATGGACAATAACAATGATAATATATTTATAGTAAATAAATTGAAGGGCATGTTGGATGAAGCATGCAATATACAAAAGATTTCATTCCATCTAATTTGATGATCATGAATTTTTTTATTTTTTTTTCATTTTCATTGCATATCCAACAATGAGCCAAAGATGAGAAGGAATTAATGGAAGCACATACTAAAGTAGATCATATAAAAGAGGATGTAGTGGACAAAGCCAATGCAGAGAAGAAACTATGTAAATAAGAAATTCTCTAGCATATAGAATTCATGAATTTAATCATTTGGGTGTTTTCTTTCCTTGTTGGAGTTTTGGATTTGACTTGTATTTTGAGGAAATACAAAGTACTTTCTTATCTATAATCTTAATGTTCACTACATTTACTTTTGGGCTCAAGTCCTATAGTGTGTGTTTGTGCAACTAATTTGTTATAGTGAAATTTATATGTTTCATATAAGGAAAACATAAACAAAAAGTCATATCCTCTTTGCATACTAATAGTAGTAATATTTTACAGAAATTAAATACTAAACCTTGTTCTTTGAACAAAATTCAATAATAAATAAGATCACAACCATGCAAAAGGTGATAATCTAGCCCAGTGAAGTTTAGAAAACTACCATTGGCACTGGAACAAGCATTGGCATGGTATGGAAACATGAGGAGGAAGAATATGACTTGTAAAAGACAAGGACCTTCCAAATCAATTCAGATCTCAAAAATGGAGCCTTCTATTGATTTTCAATGTCTCATATTTCTTTTGCATGGTTGGGAAAGTATGTTTGTAACTTGGCAAGTTGTATTATTTTAGGTGGGAGGAAAATTTGACTAGATCAAATTAGGCCAAAAAGGTGAGAAAATATGATTGGGTCCAGAATTAACTTCCCCAAGTTGCATCAAGTTATCCCCTAACAATTTTGTCAATTCCTGCAAATTTCTCTACCAATGAGTGATCTATTGTTGAGTGTGCACAACATCATCAAGAAACTGAATGTAAGGATAATAGAGCATAGTTTTGGATACACTAGACCAATTCATAGGAAAATAAATGAAGGTTTTCGAATTTCCATTTACACATGACAAAAATTGAGTCAAAAAGTTAGGTAAATTGAATCAATCCATGATCAACTTCCCTACTCTATGTAGGGTCCTCCCCTAGCCAATGCGTTAATTCATGTATATTTCTATAACTAATAAATTCTCTAATGTATCATGGGCACAACACATCCAGTGACTTCATAGAAGGAGAATATAGAGAAGTTTTAGATACAACGAGCCAACTCAAAAAAGGAAGGAAAAGTGCAAGTTTTAGATATGCCATTGAAAAATGAACAAAATTGTTGAAAGAACTACACCTTTAAAAAATCCATTCAATGTAATGTGTTGCAGCCTAATAATTAAAGTTGGATAAGTGTTGTGTGATGGACCCATTTTGGGACCCATCAATGGCGAAATGTAAGCATGTAAGGAGGGGGTTTGTATTTCCAATTTGTGTAAAGACTTAGCCAAGCATAGTAAGGCTTGTGAAGATATATTACAACACTAAAAAAGTGTTGTAGCACTATCATAACCATAAATGATATGTGGAAAAGTGTTGGTGGTGAAATTATAACTTAAAGAGATGAATGTGATTCACTTTCAAAGTCTCTAAGTGTGGAGGAGATAAGCATGAGTGGTGTATGAAATCCATGGGGAACTGTAAATATGTTATTCAATAATTAAATAGGATTTGAGCAAATTCCTAGGAGGTAATCCCTAATTGGGAGACATATATTGTCTACATAGAAAGGTCGACTTGGTATATGATTGAGATGGAAGAGTGGTATGATGGAATTTGACAACATCCATAAAATCGTGTTAACCAACATGAAGACTTTGTCAAATCAACTACCTAATAATCATGGATTCTTATGGTCTTAAATATTATGTGATCAACCTAACAAGTAAAAGGCCTCCAATTTTAAAGGTTTTTTCCTAGTATAACCAACATTAAATAATAGGATGGTTACAAACATCTTCTATCGATGGATATGATGTATTTTGTGCAATTGATACGATATTGTTGCAAGGATGCCTAAAATCAATTTTTAAGCAATTTCTCAAATATGAAATTTAATGAAAAATGGGTTTTATCATAGCCATGTGTTTATCATTAATCATTTGATTCTCAATGTTGACTTGCTATTACTACATTATTTTTCTTCTAATAATTTTTTCACTTAACGCATTTACATAATTTACATATCATCCATTGATCCATATAATCCTAGTATGATAAATGATAGTATGCAAAACTTAGAATTAAGAAGTCGTTGTGAATCGGCCTAGAAAATGTAATTGCTTAATGGATATGTATTGTCAGGATGATGGTTGTGTCTTTTTCAGTTTTGTTTAAGGCTCATGAGAGCAGGGTTTGGGTCCTTGCTTTACCAAATAGAACTTATCTTTTTATTATATTAAATCTCATAAAAATGGTGTGGATGAAAAAATTCACATGACATCAAGCCATGGAAAGTTGAGCATGATTTTATAAACAGGTTGTTGATCAAGAATTATCATCTCTTATACAACATTTTTTCAATCTATGGTGATCCTCATCTTTACTTTAACTAAAGACTTGGTTTAAAACTCCTTTAATATTTAAAAAACGTGATGTAGCTTCTAAATCTTGCATGTCTATTTTATGGAAAATCGATATTGGAATTATTTTTATATAATATCTATAGTCTACAATGACTTGCTTAATTATGCAATTATTGATGATCATGTGTAATTTAAATGGCCAATCAATTATTGGTTTGCTTTTAGTGGCACCTAGTAATCAAAAATTATCAAAAAAATAAATTTGTGTTCACATTGGATTGTTTAGGAAAAATATTATATGATGACCTCGAGGACAAGGAAACTTTGTAAAGCGTCTAAGAATAAAATTCTAGAAAAGATAAAATTAAGTTCATCGATCACCTTGGAATATAGCATATCCAAAATCTAGTCTTACCAGTGTGAAGCAAATTGGTTTGTTTAGCCAGAACAATGATGAAACAATAAAAATATTCCAAGCAAACGGGGACTTATTTTTGCATAATTTCCAAGTATGCATAGTTTTATAGGGTACCCATTGAACATATTTTCACTATAATCATTTCAAATAAATGGCAATCATGTTGGAAGAAATTAATGTTATTGATGTCAAAGGAGACACCATCTCGAGGATTTTATTGAATAGACTTGTAGTAAAGGGATTCAATCCCTTTCCAGCGAGTATTTACTCCTATTATTTGAGGAAATTTTGACTTTTTAAGGTATAAAACCAAAAACATTATGTTGGCCTATATGAGCACAAGTTTCCCCCTCACCCCAAAAGACATGGCATTTCATAAGTGATCAAAATACTATAAATTGACATACATGTTCCTCCATTTAGCTCATGCATTTGGTTAAGCATGCAAGGAAGAATTTAGATATGAGGTAAGAACAAGGAAGAGTTCACGTCTCTTGAACTATGGAGCAAGAAGCTATAACGAAGATTATATTTGGTGTTCTTTGTTGGGAAGTTTTATGTTTTTTTTGTTTTCTTGGATCATTTAAATAGGAACATTACAGCTCTCTCTTGAATATAGCTTTGGCTTTCGTTTGAGAATATTAGAGGCCTGTGATTGGGATTTTTTTTTACTAGGGTTTTTGCCTCTTGTTAGACTAATCCTCGGACCCTTGAATAGTCATCTTGAAGGCACCTTGGACCTATGAAAAGTGATGGTTTAAGCCTTGTAAATACCTTAGTGTCAGCTCTCTAAATACCTTAGTTTCATCCCATTACAGGGCTTACTTTCAACCTATGTAAAGCATAACCAGACCTTTTTTATGGCCCTTAAAATAGAACATATTTGCATCCTTGTAATTAGTGACATGTGGTAGCATTTTCATGTTCCTTTGGACGGACTTTTTTAGGTTTGGATCAGTCCTCCAAAGAAGACTTTAAAATCCCTGGAACATGCCTACTAAAGAAATCTTGGGAACAATACTTGGAATACTTGGACGAAATATTAATGAAGTTTTGTTGAAGTTGATTGCGGAGGTCTTGAAGCCAAATTCACACTCGTTCTTTGAGAGAATATTTTGATATCCTTTGAAGTCCCTTTGGACTAAGCCCTCATTTTTGAAGCCTATTGAAGACATCCCTTGGAGTAGGCAATATTTAATACTGAGAAATACACTTCTAATATATTCAACCATACATATACGATGTCTGCATCTATTTGGCCCTCAAATATGGGAATTTCAAAGTTTACTTGTACCTTAAAAGGAGTTGTGCCTCCAGTTTGGCTGTTGGATGAAGATGTGCCACCTGTGGAAAGTCGTTGAAGGATCTAGGCAAAGTTATCCATCATCGCTTTCCTTTGTTTCTCGAGGGCCTCCTCGAGCAATATTTTGATAGGATCTCCTACTCCCTCGTCTTTCTTTTCGTCCCCCATGGGCGACCTTCGGGGTTTGCAAGGCTGATCTTGCAAATTTTCAACCCGATCGAGCCTTAACTCCTTATACCCTGACCTCGTTTGGGACATGCAAAGAAGGATCGAGAAATAGCAGATCGCTCTAATACCACTGATCCTAACTTATGCTAGAATGCAATAAAATACATAAATACACATAAACACAAATATGCAGTAGAAATAAGACTTCATTTCATTAATATCACATAACTGAAATTTTCTTACAGACAGAATGGAAATAAACAAGCTAGGGCGCTGGTCGCTTATCTCTGAGAAGAGATGTGGCGGCTACATGCCTCTGAATTGTGTTACAATGAGGCCCAAAGGAAATTTATTATTTAGAAACAATGGAAAACCCTATACATCCAAAAACCTAACCCTAGGATATGAAACACCAAACTATGGGCTCCGTTGGGTTAAATTGGTACATTAATTTCCCGGGGTCGTAACTTTGGCATACGATCTTTTTTTGACACACACGATACCTCATTAGAAATATTTGTCTGAGGAATACAACTGGTGATAGAAAATTTTGAGTATTGGACTTGTATTCGCTTGCAGAAATACTTCCCAAAAAACTTTGTTAATGGCCTCAAAATGGCTTCGGAAGTTTAGGGCCCGAAAAACTGCCAAAAATAGTAAATTGTGCTACAATTAAGGAAACTGAAAAACTGAAAGAAACAATGGTGAGGCCCCAAGTGGAATAGGTGGGTGGCCACCAATATCCACCTAGATAAACAGACTGGCATGTTTTCCCTCAATGGGCGTAGAAAACAAAAGGAATGTTGCGGCATATGTGATGTAACTTTTTTACTATATATAAAAAGTTAGATTTATTTCTGTGGAAAAATAAATAAATAAAATAAAATAAAAAATTCCCTAGGGTTTATAGTTCCCTTGGGTTTATAATATTAATAATCATGTAGGTTTATCAATCCTTTGGTTTTAAAATATTAATTCCTAGGCTTTAGCAGCTATTTTAAGAAAAAATAGAAGAGTACTACATGGAATCCTAGTGTAAGAAAAAAAAATTAAAGCACTCAATCTTGAACAGACATAAAAACAATGTCAAATAGCATATATAGATATTTATGGATGGACACTTGACAATCTGAACAATGGTCGAAGAGTTCTGATATGGACTAATTGGTTCTACTTATATTCTTGCATCCTCTCATTGATAAAATATTTAAGTCTGTGATGAAATATTCAAGTCTCTGATGAGTTTTGATTAGTATACATTTATTATAATTTTCTATATGAATTATGTTTTCTAAATGATAGCATATATTACACTTCAAAAATATTATATTTTAAAAAGTGTAAACTATTCTCAAAATTCTACTATATATTTTTATTGATAAAAACACGGGTTGTGTCTATAAATACTTTGTTTTAGCAACAAGGCTAAAACCAACTATAGAGGGAATTCCACAAAGTACGATAGAGTTGCCACTACTAAGTAGCTGCAAGGTATTTTGAACAATGAAGTTTCCGCAACTTAGTTTCAACAACGAACACCTATAGTTGCATTGTGAAAACTCTCTGAACAAGAACATAGTGAATCCTCCTCCAGCAAACTTGTTACATTACATAGCCATTCAAACTCTCTAAACATCAACATTCACACTTAAGCCAAGGTATACATTTTTCAAATGGGGAAGGGTTTAAGTGTGAATGTTTTTTTTCAGAGAGTTTGACCATCTATGTAATGTAACAAGTTTGTTGGAGGAGGATTCATTGTGTTCTTGTTCATAGAGTTGTCGCAACGCAACTGTAGGTGTGCGTTGTTGAAACATCGTTGCAACTACTCCCTATTTTAGTGGTGGAAACTCTCTTCTACTTTTCTCATTGTTGAAAATACGTTGGGGCTACTCCTTGTTGTAGTGGTGGAAACTCTCTTCTACTTTATGAAAACTTTGTTGTTCAAACTACATTGCGGCTACTTAGTAGCGATAACTCTCTTGTACTTTTTGGAAACCCCTCCATAGTTTTTTTTAGCCTTGTTTCTAAAATGAAGTATTTATAGACAAAACGGACTTTTGTAATAAATTAAAAATGATAACAACCCAACAATATAGGGTTTAAACCACAAGCACAAAAATTTAAATATTCACATGGAATTTTGACATAGTTTGAATAAAAACATAATGTAGAAAAATTGGTCGGATTTATGTATATATACACATGTTAGGGTGAGGAGAAAAAATATACTTTATAAGTATATTCTTGATTCTAGAAATGAGGATGTGAAAATAGAAGGGAATGATTAATTTTTTAACTATTTAAATCTTAATTTTGAAGTTTAAGTTTATAGAATTTTGGTCATGAAACACATTTATTTTGTTTTAGTGAAAGGGAATGAAAAGTAAGATTACTTTGTTATTTTTTAGTGATTTGTGTGTATATATATGTATATGTTTGTCATTGTAAAGTTTTGATAAAGAATTTATTTTACAATTTTACAATTTTTTATTATATTGAATAATGAGAAGAATTAAGATATTCCATAGGTAATGATTGCTTTCATTGATGAGTTTAAGTCATACCTTTCCAAATATCATTATTATATGAGATATATTATCTTACTTTAATGTAGGGAAAACTTTAAATCAAAAGGTTTGTAAGTTTCCTTATCTAAAGAATATTCTTGAAAATTCTAGTGCACTCTCTTATTGTAATTTTTTAGGTTTTTTTTATCACTAATTTTTTATTTTTTTAGTGAAGTGTGTGTATATATATGTATATTTTTGTCATTGTAAAGTTTTGATAAATCTTTTATTTCAAATTTTACAAATTTTTATTATATTGAATAATGAGAAGAATTAAGCTATTCCTTATTGCTTTCATTGATGAGTTTAAGTCATCTCTTTCCAAATCTCATTATTATATGAGATATCTTACTTTACTTTAATGTAGGGAAAACTTTAAATCAAAGTTTTGTAAGTTTCCTTATCTAAAGAATGTTCTTGAAAATTCTATTGCACTATCTTATTGTAAATTTTTTGTTTTTTTACCATTTCAAATTAGATTTCCTTATGGCCTTTATTTCAATCTTCTAATTATTTTTTAAAATTGGGAAATTATATTCCTTGAGGACATTAATTTTCTATACAAATATTCTATGGTAATAATGATAACCATTAATTTTAATATAAATATTAATAAAAAAATGATTACTATGATTAATTAATCTTAGAAGGAAAAAGATAATTTGACATTGTTTTGAATTATGTGGTAAGTTGAGATACATCTATCATTCATTATTTTTTTATATAACTATATTTATGTTTTTCAATAATATAATAAAATAATACATATTCTTATAAAAAAAATTAATAAATCTTACTTAAAATGAAAAAATGAAAAAAGTAAACCACCTTCTTAAACCACAATATACTAATATAAGATAATACATATTCTTATAAAAAAATTAATAAAGCTTACTTAAAATGAAAAAAATGAAAAAAGTAAACCACCTTCTTATACCACAATATACTAATATAAGATAAATTCAACCTATTTATCATGCATGTAGTTGGAAACTCAACCACCTCCTTATCTGGTCTTACATTTCTATAAAATGAATTATAAAATAACTTACCACTTTTAATGAAAACTTGATATTTCTTGCATTTTAATATTTTTATTGTATTTTTATCTTATAATGTTGAATGAATTATAACTATATTAAAAATATTTATTATAATTATTAATTTATTTAAATTTTAGACATTATTTTTTATTGAATTTATGTCTCATTTGAACAAAAGAACTATTGAAATTACAAATTTAAAATTTGAATGTTTCATCTAAATTTCTTTATATATATTCAAAAATATATTTTAAATAAAAAAAAAATCACTATTTAATTAATTTTATTTTATTTTTAATTCTTACCGAAAACTTTAGAACATACTATCATTAAACAAAATCTAATAAAAATAATTGATATATTTATAAACCTGAATAATATCATCAATTAGTTTATAAAATATTTATAAAAATATCATTATAGAAATTTTCACATCTTAAACAATAATACCATCCTCTCCATCAACCAAGATGAGTAATTAACCCATATCAATAATATGAAAATTAATGATATCATTTCAATCAACCCATCATAAATACATGTCACTCCACCATGATGTAAATAATATATCATACTTAAAAGTAATATTTTATGAACAGACGAAAACTTAGAAATTCAGAAATGATTTGACCACTTTGATGCCAAGCCTTTTGTGTTTTTCAAAGGGCTCTGTCAGCCAAAAAATTTCATGAATTTCTTTGAGAACTTCCCTCCGCACATGAACACAGCATTCGCCCTGCACGTATTCATTGTTCCTACAAATTCACCAACACCGTTGGAGTTGACTGCTTCTGATATTGGTGTACTTTTTTGTTCTCCCATTCGCTTCAATAACGACTTCATACATTTCTTCAATTTGGTTCTCTCCTTTTCTCTCATATTCATGAAACTCGGACAACTGGCCAGGCCGCTCTGCGCTCTCCATAATTGCATCTCACTCGTATTGTTTGCCCCTTCTAAGCAGTGGATCAATATTTTAGTACAAAAATATAGATTCCATTGTGTTGTTTAAGATGAATAAAATGTCTCTCGACCAAAGAAGTCCTTGAAATTGCTATTAATTTCAAAGCGGTTCAACTCTTCAAGAAGTTCAAGAAAAGATAGGAAGGTTAGAAAACTAACCATTTCTGCATCTAATTAATTAAACCATGATTGATAAGCATAAATAATAGACATGAAAATAGAAAAATCATGAAGAGAACACCATTTTACCTCTATTATCTGGAATATTTCCGAAAAACAATTATGAGGATGAGACCATGGAGACTACAGTAGCCCAGGTGCATAGAGACTCGGAGGGAACCCTTCGAGTGATGCATCTTCTCACTCCAATACCTACAGGTCCAACACGAAATACAGAGATGGGAACCCTTATTTCTTGCTTCATTTCAAAATTTTATTTTTGCGCTTAATTTGAAATTTGAAAAAAGAGCTAGAGCTGAATCATGCATGGAGGCATGTTGCATGGTGTGTACCATCATTTACAGCTCCACCATAATGAAAAAAACATTGAACGGAGGAGACAGTGTTGTTTGGAGACAGAGCAGACCGAGAGGACCATGAGAGTAGCTGGAGAATGACCGCTGGTGGGGAAGGGCGCAAAAAACAATGGGTAAAACGTCGAATGGTTGGCTTACTCCCAATTAATTTGTATAGGTTTGTACGACCACACCGTATGGCCAACAATTTTGTTGTGGGTTTATCTTTCTTAGTGGACAAATTTTTCATGTGAGGGAAGCCCTTATAAGTTGAATAATCTATGATGAAAAATTATTTGAAGGGAAGGAAAATTTATATGTACTTCGAATTTATTTTGATTCCAATGATTTATATTTCGAGCAAATGTATGATAATTCTATGATTTGAAAATTTTCTACTTAAAAAATACATTTTAGCATTTTAGCAAGTAATTTTACTTGAGATTATAAGGAGTTACTTACGTAGGTTTGGAATTTTTTAATAGCCCATTGGTTGCATTAAAGAAAGAAATAAGTAGTTGTAAGTTGCATGAGGAAAATAAAAGGCATAAGGAAAAATAATTAAAACTTATCTAGAAGATTTAAAAACTAATGAATGAAAGCATGAAGGATATCTAGCTCTATTTAATGGTCAAGAGCAACAAAATATAACTATAATAAAATAATTATTAAGTTCTAAATATTTACAATTTTACACTATGAATATGAATTCTCACATTGACGAAGAGTGCATCATTAACCTTTGATACTTCATAATAATATTATGTAAATGGATATAATATGTTTATTATTAACTTATAATATTTCAACACAATATTATGTAAATGAATGAATATAAATATTATGTAAATAGATATAAAGGCGTAGATGTTATCCAAAACATTATGGAATATTTCATCAAATCTATTAAAAAAAAAATAGATTTAGACCTATATTTTTTTATATTGTACTTTATAATTAAAATTAATGAATTAATGTAAATAAAACATGGAATTTAAAATTTTGCAGCTTTGTATTTATTGAAAAAATAAAATGAAAATAAAATTGTTAAAATAATTAAAGAATAAAAATAAAACATGAATATCCATGCCATGACCATTAACAATACCCTTCTCAAATCATTCATAAAAATATTCAAGGTAAGAATTTTCAGCAATTTATGTTAACTATATATTTAAAATAAGTGTGCACCAAATTATATGCATATGGAAAAAGGTAAATTTCTTAGCAAGGAACTCAATGTACTCCAAATGAACATATATGCCAATGGCCACAAAAAAAAGTGGAAAACATAATTATAAGCCAACATGATTAGCATTAGGAATTAAATCAACACTTATATATATATATATATATATATATATATATATATATATATTTCAAACAATTCAAGTTCAAATTATATATAATGATTCGCTCTTTGTTGTTGTTGTCTGCTCTATTCTGTGAATTCCATTTCTGTTATTCGATCTCAGCTTGTATGTGTTAAATCTTTGTTCTGCGAATTCCATTTCTGTTATTCGATCTCAGCTTGTGTTAAATCTTAATCATGGTGGAGTGGTAGCAGATGCAACTTTGTTCGACGCTGGTCATCATGACACCAAGATGAAAGAAATACTTTCAATAGAAGAAGAAGGAGACGAGGTATTTTCAAGTTACGATGAAGTTCACGAAAGCTTCGATGAAATGGGCTTACACGGGAATTTTCTTAGAGGCATCTACGCCCATGGGTTTGAGAATCTGTTTGTAATTTAGCAGAGGGGAATAGTGCCATTCTACAAGGTTTTTGATGTGATACAGCAGGCCTAGTCTGGAATGGACAAGAAAGCGACTTTCTGTTCTAGAATTCTGCAGCAACTTGACTATGGCTTGCTGGAATTCCAGGCTTTGGTTATCACTCCCACCCGATTACTTGTAGGTTAAACTTCATGTCTACGTAGGTGGAACCAGTGTTCATAATGATCAGTGTATAATCATGAGTGGAGTTTATGTTGTTGTTGGAACCCCAGGTCGTTTTTTTGACATGTTACGCAGGCACTCTCTTCGCCCAGATTACATCAAGATGTGTGTGTTGGATGATGTTAGAGAATTAATCTTTAGTTAACAATCTGTTGTTGTAGGATTAGTTAGCAGGACAGTTTCTTGATTTTAACTTTTTCTTAGTTGTATATATATCTCTCTCTCTTCAATAAAACACAACATGTGTGCTCTTAGCAATTCATCTTTTCTTTCTTGCTTCTTCTTCCTTTTTGTAATGGTATCAGAGCCTCTTAGTTCCTCCATTGTTTGGTTGTTTTGTGTTGAAGAGAGAGAAATAACCTATTCGACATGTGTTCGACCCATCCCATTTCTCTGTGGATGATGTTGTCACTGCGTGTGTGAAGAGGACGAGGTGTTCCTTTTAATTTGCGCTCTTTCCTGTTTTTTGTTGTCGTTCTCCTGTGTGAAGAAACAAAGCTCTTCATTTGTGAATATTTCGGGCCTTATTGTAGCCTGTTCAAGCAGACTTCTTCTTTTTTCCAGATCCTGTTGGGTGAGCCCTCCCTTTGACTACACATGTGATATTTCTCTTTGTTCGACAGTCGATTACCACCTGTAATTTTTGAATTATTTTAATTGGAGGATGGTTTGGTTGGTTCGTCCGACTGAAGGCGTAATACCACCATTGCATTGGTTGGTATCCTTCTAGTTTGCATTTTGATTGTGGTCAATTCTGCAAAGATTGAGCAACGTCTGCACTATTCAGTTTACCCGTTGTTTTTTACTAAAAAAATCGCTTCTCTCTCCCTCTCATAAATTTTCCCAGAGCATTGGGTTTCTTCTTGGGTATAGGCATTCGAACCTCCTGTTGTTCGGACAAGAAGAAGTACGACTGGAGCGTCTTAGTGTTGGACATTCGAAGGAGCAGCATTTTGTTGCGTTTGAACTGTTGGAAATTTGCTGCTGTAGCTTTGCAGATTTTTTGTTGTTGCGTTTGAGGATTTTTACAGCCCTATGTAAGCTTTGAGAATTGAGTTCCTTCTTGCCAGAGATTACTGCTAGGAAAGGTCAGATGTTTTGAACATTGTTTGTTGGTTTTTTGTTTACATTTATGAGTATGTTGGGTTGAGGCTCTTGTTTTTTTTTTTCTCATTTATGGGAAAAGAAAATTCCCTATTTGTTTTGAAGTTTTTAGAGAGTTGTTGTTTTTGAAGCTTGAAGCCCGTTTTTCTTTTAACATGGCTTCGTCAAGTCAGTTTGCGATTCCTACACCATTATTTAGTGGGAAAATTTATGATTTTTGGAGCCTTAAAATGCAATAATTATTACAAGGTTTAGGTTGTTGGGAATCAGTAGAATTGGGGTTCACAGAACCTCACGCAAATACAATTTTTGGAATGAGTGTTGCTCAAAGAAAACAATTTGATGAACTTAAACAAAAAGAAGGTAGAGCAATGTCATGCATTTTAAATTCCTTAGATGACTCTATTTTTCCTAAAATCATTTCTGCTAAGAATGCTAAATGCATATGGGATATACTTAAGGTTGCTTATCTAGGAAATGATAAAGTAAAAAAGGTAAAATTACAAACTCTCATAACACAATTTGAAACACTTAAAATGACTTAATCAAAAAAAATTGATCAGTTCATGACTAAAGTTATGGGTGTTGTTAATCAGCTTCGAATGAATGGTGAAGAACTTGAAGACCAAATAATTGCTGAAAAAATTCTTAGATGTTTGCCTAAAAATTTTGACATGATAGTTATTTTTGTTTAGTCGAGAGAATTAACAAAATTAACTGTGGAATAATTAATTGATTCTTTTTTAGCTCATGAAGCAAGCATTAATTTAGATGTCAATACTTCAAAGCATCCTTTAAAATCTAAAGCTTCTATGGATATAGGTAGAGGCAAAGGTTTTTGTGGAAGGAGAGGAAGAGGAAGGGGACAGTCTCAGTTTGATGATAGATCACAGGTAATTCAAACACATTCAGAGCAGTCTCAAACTGATCATATTCGTAAGTGGATAGATAAATCAAAAATTCAATGTCACTACTAAAAAATATATGGCCGTTATAAGTTTGAATGTCGAAGATTACAGTATTTTTTTAGTAAAAACAAATCCAATGCCATAAACACTGAATGTGAAGCATCAGATGCTTTATTTTTGGCATACCAAGTGACTGTGCAAGTACCTAATAAAGATGTTTGGTTGGTAGACAGCGGTTGTCGTAATCATATGACTGTTCATAGTGATTTGTTTTCACATCTTGATACATCTTTCAGTTCCTCTATTGGTTTGGGTGATGACCATTGAGTTAAAGCTTCAGGAAAGCGTGTTATACCCGTCTTAACCAAAAAAAATGTTCTGAAGAATACCTATGATGTTTATTATGAACCCAATTTCAAGCATAATTTGTTGAGTGTTGGTCAGTTAGATGCACATGGTTATGATGTTAGCTTTCACAACACTACTTGCACGATTTCTAATAAACATAAGTCTCTTGTTGCAAAGATTCCTATGACAAAGAACAGGTTGTATCAAGTACAATTGAAAAGGGAGAAGTTGTATGCACATAATGTTTCAATGCCAACTGACTCTGACCTATTTCATTTGCGATATGGTCATTTACCTATAAAAAGTATGATTTTGTTGCAAATACAAACTATGGTGAAAGTTTTGTTTGCTTTGTCTGATCATATCTCTTCATGTACAAGTTGTATAATGGGTAAACAAAATCGAGATAGTTTTTCTTCAGCCTCTAATAGAGCCAAAGAAAAACTAGAGTTTGTGCATACATATTTGTGCGTCCAATGCAAGAAAAAACATTTGCTGGTAGTCTCTATTTTCTTACTTTCATTGTTAATTTTAGCAGGAAAATTTGGGTGTATTTCATAAAATATAAATTTGAAACATTTTCCATGTTTAAGGAGTTCAAAGCCAAGGCTGAAAAATAGAGAGGCAATTTTATTAAAGTTCTCAAGTCTGATAAAGGAGGTGAGTATGAATCTAATGAATTCACTAATTTTTGAAAACAACATGGTATCAAAAAATAAACGACAACCAGTTATACTCTGCAGCAGAATGGAGTCGCGAAAAGAAAGAATCAGACAATTATGAATATGGCTTGAAGTTTGCTTAAAACACAAAATTTGTCTAAATATTTATTGGTTGAAGCATTTGCATGTTTGGTATATATTTTGAATATATCGCCAACTTCCAGTGTTCAAATTTTTGTACCTAAAGAAGTATGGAGTAGACAAAAGGTAATTGTTTCACACTTTCGAGTATAGTGTTATGTTTCTTTCACTCGTGTTCCAGAAAATTAAGAAATAAGATTGATGATAGGAGCGAAAAGTATATTTTTATAGGATATAGTGATCAATCTAAGACATACATATTGTTTAATCCTATAACTAAGAAGTTTGTCGTAGTTGAGATATGAAATTTCTGGAAGACAAGTCTTGGAATGAAATGGAGAACAATAATTGTCCTAATCCTTTTATTCTGTTAGACGAACATCAAGCACCTACAACAAGAACTCCAAGATTACAGGTTCAAGACAAAACTAGTAGCAGTTAATCATCTTTTGATTGTGATTCTGATAATCCTAAAATGAGAAACTTAAGTGATATTTATGCACAAGACAATGTTGATGGTCTTGTAAATTTTTCATTTATTTCATTTCAACCTACTTGTTTTGAAGAGGCTATAAAGGACAAAGAATGGGTAGATGCAATGAATTATGAAATCGATGCTATTGAAAGAAATCAAACTTGGGATTTGGTTAATGTACCCGATGATAAAAATTCTATAGGTGTCAAATGGGTGTTTAAAATAAATTTAAATGAGAGAAGGGAAGTTGATAAGCACAAAGCAAGATTAGTTGCCAAAGCTATTTCACAGAAACTTGGCATACATTATGGTGAAACATTTGCACCTATAGCAAGAATTGATACATTTCGGTTTGTATTAGCTATTGCAGCACAAAACAAGTGGCCTATTTACCAAATGGATGTAAATTCTACCTTTTTGAATGGTGTTTTGAATAAAGAAGTGTATGTTGATCAACCACCTGGTTTCGAAATCAAAAATCAAGAACATAAGGTGTACAGGTTGAAGAAAGCATTGTATGGCTTGAAGAAAGCTCCAAGAGCTTGGTACAATTGAATATACCATTACTTTCTGAATAATGGTTTTAGAAGGAGAGACCATGAGCCCACTTTGTATATCAAGAATGATCATCAAGGTAATATTTTGATACTGTGTCTTTATGTTGATGACATAATTTATACAGGTAACATGTAGTTAGATGAATTTAAAGTTGCAATGAAAAATGAATTTGAAATGACAGATCTTGGATTAATGAGATACTTATTAGGTATCGAAATGAAACAAACACACGATGGTATGTTTATGAGTCAATAAAAGTATGCTATTGACATTTTGAAAAAGTTTAATATGGACAGGTGTAAACCGATGAATACTCTTATTGAAGTTGGTACAAAGTTAAGTAAAGATGATGTGGGTACTATTGTTAATGCGACTTTGTATAAGCAACTTGATGGTAGTATTATGTATCTTACTGCTACTAGAGCTGATATAGAATTTGTAGGTAGTTATATTTCCAAGTTTATGGAATCTCATAAAGATTGTCATTGGAAATCTGGAAAAAGGGTGTTAAGATACATTGCAGGTAAATCTACATGTGGTTTATTGTATGCAGCCTCTACAGATAGTAAGCTTGTTGGTTATATAGATAGTGATTATGAAGGATGTATTGATGATTGGAAAAGCACTTCTAGCTATTCTTTTCTATTTGGTAGAAATTTGATCTCGTGGTCATCTAAAAAGCATCCCATAGTTGTGTTATCTTCAACAGAGGCCAAGTATTTTGCAGCGAATTCAGCATCATGTCGAGCAGTGTGGCTACAGGGACTTCTCTCTAAATTCAAATATACAAAAAATGTACCTATTCAATTCTTTGTGACAATACTTTCATTATTTCCTTATCGAAGAACAATGTCTTTCATCAAAAGAGAAAACATATCGACACTCGTTTTCACTTTATTCATGAACTCGTCAAGAATGGTGATATTGTTCTCAAATTTTGTGATTCCAAGGAACAGTTAGTGGATATCTTCACCAAACCACTAGCAAAAGTTAATTTTGAATTTTAGTGTCAAAAGTTAGGCATAAAACATTGTAACCCTAAAGATTAAGGGGGAATGTTAGAGAATTAATCTTTAGTTAGAAATACGTCGCCATAGGTGTCATAGGTCAATTTGGGCATCATTCCCAATGACGTGGTTAACTGGGCATCATCTCCAAGACCAATGTATAGGGTCTATCATCCCCTAACATTTCAGTTGCTACATGCCCTAAGACAAAGAACAAGACAAATCAATCAAAGACTTTCATCTACAAAGGTTTCCAAAGTTTGAAGTTTATAATATATCATATGAGAGCTCACCAACACTGCCTCTAAAAGGACTAAGTGTGTTGCATATGCAGGTAGCCTGTAATATTCCAAAATTTGCATGCAGCAAATTGGAATATTAAATTTTGCTGATTTCACTTGGGAGATGAATAATTGGGTAAGGAGGCACATGCATAATAAAAACATGAATAAAATCCCTCATAGTATGAAAGGGGATCATCAATGGAGCTGGATTTCACACCCTCAAGTGTGAAAGAGTACATTTGCATGGAGACAAGGTCAAGTTTGACCAAGTCAACAGCACTAGGATAGGAGGTGGAGAACACTTTGATAGACAACGCAGTATGAATGGGAAGAGGGTTATTTGGTGGAGGAAACCCTAATGAGTGGGACCCATGGAGAGAGGGATTTCACTTGTTTAAAAGGAGGGCAAGGCAGCCATTGTTATTAAGGCTATTGATTATTGATTTCATTGTCTGTTTAGAGTTTGTGCATTCTCCTGCTACTTAGTAGAGTTGCAATGCTTCTTAACACAAGGCATTCCTATTTAGGAATTCCTTCTCCTTTCAAGAGAGGCCTCTTGAGGGATATTTCTCTTCATTTCTCCACATTCAGGCTTTAGGCCAAGCATCCTCCTTCATCTACAACACATTTTTTGTTTAGAGCTTAGTTGTGTTGCAGGGTGTTGCAGTGGAGGTTATTGAACACCACTTCGTGTGCTTATTTTTTAGAGGAGGAAGTCTTCTTTCCTTTGGAGGATCAGTGAGGGAGAATTTGAGCTGATTCCCATCATCTTTGGCATCAGGCCAACCATTTCCATGATCTACAGTGCAGTCCCTCTCTTAGACAGCGTTATTTTCAGTTTGTATCTGCACTCCCTCTCTTAGACAACGTTATTTTCAATGTTAGGATCAGCCTTTCACTTGGAAGATCCATCGAAGGAGGTATATTCAGCTTGTGTATCATCTACAACCATCTCCATCTAGTTCTAAAGTTGCAGCTACTACTCAGCCCTGCTACTCCGGCATTTTTTCCATTTTGTATATTTCAGCCAATCCTTTTAGGATTGACTTGATATTTCTTTTCAGGGGTTAGAGCTTTTCTCCCCACATTATTTGAGCCATACATTGCCATATCTATGTATTGATATTATTTCTGTAGCAGTTCCTCCTATAAACTACGCAGTCATAGCCTTGGGATTTCTATATGTAGCAGTGTTCTTCATTTTCTTGTACATGTTCTATTGAGGCTTGCATTGCCTAGCTTGAGTGATCATTACCTCAAGGATTTGAATAAATTTGGTGCTATAATATCAATTTCATGGCTATTTGGATCTTCTCATGATATATGTATTGATATAACGCTGCTACTCCAATATGTGTTTTTACATTGTTGCATCTCCAATTTTGGAACATCTTAAGGTGTTCTTATTGTTGTAGAAATTCCCTATATTTGGATATCGCAGTGGTATCAGAGCATCATCTTAGCCTATGAGTTTCAGCCAAAGAATATATAAGAATATCATAATGTTGGAGAGGATGAGTTTTGTCTCATCATTATTCAAATCTATGAAGAACCTCCCCAAGGAGGATAAGCAAAAAGAAGAGGAAGGACCATGCACTTCCTATTCTCACCAGGAAGAAGACAATAAGCATGAGAGATACTTGGATCATTTGATTCTAATTAAGTAACTTGTTGAGTACAAATCTCAACCTAGGGCCTTCAAAGAGACTCTAGCTCTTCCACAGTTGATTCAATTAAAGGAAGAGAGGAGGTCCTGCAGCAAAAAAGGAATCAAAGGTAATAGGTTTTTATTACCTACATATGATGGATCATCTACAACAACAGATTGGGCAAGGAAGCTTGAGGAATTATTCCTACTACATCTAGTGGTAGAGAGGGAGGTAGTAGAAGTTGTAGCGCTACACTTGGAGGGTGAATCCAATGTTTGGTGGTTCAGCCACTTGAGCCATGCAAGGGTGAATACTTTTGCAGAGTTCACTCAAAGGTTGATTAGAACCTTTGATAGAGAAATATCAGAGGTGAAAAATCCCACACCACCATGGGAGGAGACTTGTACCAAAATTGTCACAGCCTTGGAAGAGAAACCTTCTACATCTGCAAATGGGGCAACCATTTCATTGGAAGAGAGAACTATTGTAGCCATACAAGGAGCACCCAAGTTCCATCAAGGTATGAATGAAGTTCCACTTTCTATTTCAGCAAATATTTTGGAGGATTGTGGAAATTCATATTTAAATGACCAAGAATCAACATACACTGCTAACCTATAGTAGCAAGATTGCACTGTGCTGTGCAACATGGAAACATTCAAGGAATAAATAAACCATCATCCTCATAAGCCATTTTTGGATTGCATATCACATTGGAGGTTGGGGTTTGAAGACTTGTAGGGAAGGATGATATATAGTAGACATCTTGAGATGAGAAAAACGTTCTCCTTTCCAAATGATACTTTCTCAATGAGCACCTCTCAGCTCAAAGAGAGACTTCTACTTTCAGTAGATTCAAGACCTCATTCGTTTTGGAGGACTGTCAATGAGAGGGAGATCTCATGGAGAGATTTCATTGGAGGTGCACTTAAACACATCATGGAGTGCAAAGTTCTTCAACAGTTTGAGGAGGTTCTTCCCTTCTCACACTTGGATCTTTGTGGATACCGAGTAGCAGGAGGCTTGGTTGCGCTGGTTACTCTTGAAGGAGCTTGGCCATCACTTGGCATATACTCTTTCTAAGGGTAAGTGGATGGAGAAGATGTAGCAAGATGCTTGCATCATTGAGTAGCAAAGAGTTTGGATGCATGATGTTGATGTGACCTTCATATCATTCATTATGTTTTCATCACATGATTTGTATGATGAGAGCATGAGGAGGTAGCAAAAAATTTTGTTGCTTTGGAGGTTTTTGGGAGAGAAAGGGAAAATTTTCTCTCACACTTTGCATGATGTTGCATGAGTAGGAGATGGATCTATCATGGTGAAAAGGGGCTACTCCTTAGCCTTGGATGATCTGGAAGTACTTCCACTTTGGGAGAAACTTCTTGTATATAGCAGCATTATGGGAGATGTCTTTGACAATAACCATGTCAAAGAATGGAGCTATGTATTGGCAGGAGCCTATTTGCATAGGCCAACAGCGCTGTCACTTTGGAGCTTGGACTTATTGATGGAGTGTCCCCAAGATCACTTCACTTTTGATGCACTTGGTGGACAAGGAGGAGATGAGAGAGATGGAGTAGTGGATGGAAACATCTATCACACTGATATGATCTTCTTAACTTGGATTTCGAAGCATAAGAAGGGTGATCTTCCAGCAGCATATGATTCATTCCTCTCCATGGGAGGCTTGTTTATGGATCCCATCATCATCTTACTTTCAGTACATGGTGAGAATATTTATTTTGCATTTATTGATTGTCTAAAACAGTATTTTCATACTCTTACCATTTCTATTCAGTGCATTGCTCCACAATAGGGCAAGCTTTTCATTGAGCTCCATGGTCAACATTGGGCCAAATTGTATGATGGGGACAGCCATATCGTATATGGCCTTGGGCAAGTGTTTTCTTTCATGTATCTTCAGTTGATTTACCTAGACATTTTCTATTTATTAGTATATGTCATGACATACATAATTATCCATGTAACAAAAAACAACTTGCCATGTAATTTTATGAAGCAGCAGTTTGGGAAACTGTGCTATCACTATTGAGAAAATTGTTGGTACCTTCTTGCACCACATGAAACCTTGAGAATTTTCCTCATTTTGATGTTGATCATGATTTCATTTTTTGATATTGATCTTGTTTTTATTGGAAGCATGATTGGGAGAGAGGCACATGAGTTGGATGTGTCCTTTGGGGGAGAGGATTCCCACACTTTTTGCATTGCATGTTATAATGGGAGCATGAGAGGAGATATGGCCACCACTTCCAAACACTTGTTTCCTTTTGTTGAGGTCAGCCATGTGATTTATGGGATGCCATATGGTGATGATTTCCTATCCATCACATATGGGATGATTTGGGCCAGCTTGATTCACGACGTTGGAGAGGAGATCTTTGGAGATCTAGTCTTCATCTTGCCACTTGAGGGAAATTATTTTGTAGCCCAAGATCATCATCTACTCTACACTTATCATAAGTGGAGAGGATGATAGTGTGGGGTAGGCTCCTATTTCTACCATGTTTAGATTTTCAGCCGACCTACATTGCATGAGCTCAACGTAGAGGAGCATTTTCAAGAGTTGCCATGTTGGGAGGTGACTCATTTTATATGGTTGATTGCTTGGGGATGGAGGATCCACTTGGGGGAAGATGTCTTCCCAATAATTTTTAGTCTCCATGCCTTGGGAGGCAACTTCTGAGTTCTATCCTTACAGTTGCTTGAGGACAAGAAACATTTGGGAGGGGAGGACTGTAATATTCCAAAATTTGCATGCAGCAAATTGGAATATTAAATTTTGTTGATTTCACTTAGGAGATGAATAATTGGGTAAGGAGGCCCATGCATAATAGAAACATGAATAAAATCCCTCATATTATGAAATGGGATCATAAATGGAGCTGGATTTCACACCCTCAAGTGTGAAAGAGGACATTTTCATGGAGACAAGGTCAAGTTTGACCAAGTCAACAGTGTTGGGATAGGAGGTGGAGAACACTTTGATAGACAACGCAATATGAATGGGAAGAGGGTTATTTGGTGGAGGAAACCCTAATGAGTGGGACCCATGGAGAGAGGGCTTTCACTTGCTTGAAAGGAGGGCAAGGCAGCCATTGTTATTTAAGCTATTGATTATTAATTTCATTGTATGTTTAGACTTTGTGCATTCTCCTGTTGCTGCTTAGCAGAGTTGCAGTGCTGCTTAGCACAAGGCATTCCTGTTTAGGAATTCCTTCTTCTTTCAAGAGATGCCTCTTGAAGGAGCTTTCTCTTCATTTCTCCAAATTCAGGCTTTAGGCCAAGCATCCTCCTTCAACTACAACACAATTTCTATTTAGAGCTTATTTGTGTTGCAGAGTGTTGCAGTGGAGGTTACTGAACACCACTTCCTGTGCTTATTTTTTAGAGGAGGAAGTCTTATTTCCTTTGGAGGATCAGTGAGGGAGAATTTGAGCTGATTCCCATCATCTTTGGCATCATGCCAACCATTTCCATGATCTACAGCGCAATCCCTCTCTTAGACTGCGTTATTTTCAGTGTGTATCTGCAGTGAGGGTTGCAGCATTTGTTTGGAGGGAGAGATATTGAGTGTTAGGATTTGCCTTTCACTTGTAAAATCCATTTGAGGAGGTATATTCAGCTTGTGTATCATCTACAACCATCTCCATCCAGTTCTTGAGTTGCAGCTGCTACTCAGCCCTACTACTCCGACATTTTTTCCATTTTGTATATTTTAGCCAATCCTTTTAGGATTGACTTGATATTGTTTTTCAGGGGTTAGAGCTTTGCTCCCCACATTATTTGAGCCATAAATTGCCATATCTATCTATTGATATTATTTTTGTGGCAGTGCCTCCTATAAACTGCGCAGTCATAGCCTTGGGCTTTCTATATGTAGCAGTGTTCTTCATTTTCTTGTACATGTTCTATTTAGGCTTGCATTGCCTAACTTGAGTGATCATTACCTCAAGGATTTGTATACATTTGCTTCTATAAGATCAATTTCATGGCTATTTGGATCTTCTCATGATTTATGTATTGATATAATGCTGCTACTCCAATATGTGTTTTTACATTGTTGCATCTCCAACTTTAGGACATCTTAAGGTGTTCTTATTGTTGTAGAAATTCCCTATTTCGGGTTATTACATAGCCCTATGCAAGGCTAATATTCAATGCACTTCCCAACATAAATGGGTGCGTTGGTCACACTAGGAGAAAAATTATCATTTTTCCGGAATCTCCACTTGGTCAATGCCTTCTAGAAGAGTTCACATGTGTCAAACTTCAAATCCATTTGTCCATTTGACATCTACAATATTAGGAACATGTCTTGCCTATTATTAGAAATTCATTGATTGTGAAACTACCTTCAACTCCTCTATAAATTGAGCACAGATCTTAGTGTTTGATAAGGAAGAATTTGTGTAGAGAAATGATGGTGGAATTTCAATTGAGGATATTGATTTCAAGTGACATATTGCTGGAGATATCTACATTGTGATGAGGCTGGGATGCTACTGGATATGGTGACACCAAATAAATCACTGGGTTGTAACCTCCCCTTCTATCATCAATAAATATTACTGCTTATTTTCCCTATATGCATCTGTATAAGCTTTGATTTTCAATATCATGATTTCTTAGTTGATGTATATGGTTTATGCTTTATTTATTTAGCTACATAACTTGACTAGACATCTGTATTATTTCTATCTCTTGTAGTTTAGTGTTCATTCTTGTAGGAAATATTTTGCACAGTCGGCTGGAATTTGAAGATACAGCGAAAGAAATAAAAGGAGACTTTTGAAGCGCTTGGATCCCAAGTAGGTTCCTTATTTCATTCTTTGTGTCTATTTACAATTAGGAAAGATAGTCGTAAATTCTTTGACCTGTTGTTCTAGATTAGCACCTGTATAGAGTAGAATGATTTATCCGTAATTCATAATTCCGCATAACAAATTGGCGACTCTGCTAGGGAGATTACTCTTTATTCTAGGTGTTTTAGCCTCTTATTTTCTCTGTTTATTCACCCAGTAGTTGTTACTCACAAATATTAGGATTTTTAAGATCCAAATTTACAAAATAAGTGTGTTAAAAAACTGTGTTTTTCTTTATACAATGCACCCAACGCACTCTTGGACAGGACACAGTGCTTTGCATAGCACTATCTCCCTTTCAGGCCTGCATTGCAAAGCACTGTCTCTCTTTAGAGACTGTGCTGCCTCCTGAAACCATCCAAATTCCCTTGAATTTGTCTTTGAAATCTATTTCATTTTGTTTGCTGTTGTGTTTTGAAAAGCCTAAACCTCATATTTACCAGTGAATTCATCTACCTCTTCCTCCTTTGAAAGAAAATTTGTTCAATATTTGTTTAGAGAATTTTTATTTATCATTGGTTAACTAATTTCAAAGTATTTTTATTGTCGCATTATATCCATTTGGTTTTGAAAAAGGAAATTTTCGTAAAATCTTTGTTTCTTGATAGGAGAAATTGTTGTTTAATTCCTCATTTTTCCTTCAAAAGAGAAATTGTGTTTGTATTCCTCATTTCTCAAAAGTAAAAGGCATTTGATTTTGTTGATTTAGTGCACTTAGTTTCTTTTCTGCATTCATAACATTAAAGGAACTGAAAATAAAAATCTGCATTTGCATGTAGTGGTTTGTGTGTTTTGCAAAAGCAAAAATTAGGAAATCTTCATTTAGTTTGTGTTTTTTTATTTGTTTGCTCATAAATTGATTTCTCTTTGCCTCTAGTAGCTAGGATTTTCATTGAAAAACTAAAAGTGAAAGATTTCTTATCATTCTTAGTTTCATTTTAGGAATTTTCCAATACATCATCGCGGTGAACCTTTGAAAGGAAAATTGTTAAACAAGATCAACATAAAATTAATCTCAATTTACCTAACAAAGCATTGGAAACATAATGATAACATTTAGAAGGTATAGGTTAGAGACGTGTTCCACCATCGTAAAACATAGCAGTTGTCGTTAACTTGTCTGCGATACATTTCGAGTGTGATACCTCACTCCACGTACGTAAGTATATGGTATCTCATCCACGTACTTTCGGGTATATCGGGCGGTGTTACAGTACGATAAGTATAAAGGGGTGCTCTCACTATGCGGTTTCGCATCAGACAACGCTAATACGAACTTGGGCCTCCATGTACCTTCGGGTATATTTGGGAGGATAGATTTTAGGTGTTATCCATCCACAGTGAACTGAGTCAGCCGCCTTGTAAATTTTGATACACCGAACACAGTATTCGGAGATATTGCCTGCCCGTACTTCTTGGTTTGCCGAGAGGTATTCTGCAGTTCACAGTTTCTTGGTAAACCCTTTTGCCTAGCATTACCCTTTTATTTTGTTTATTTTTTTTGGTTAAAATAAATCAGTAATCGTGGAAGAAAAAATCCTTTCCCCCTGTCATTCGCATATACTAGCATTAAAACCACCTTTACCACCAGAAGTTACTTCTGGTAGACAAAGGCGATCACGATCTACCGAATCAAGTACAATTCGTACCTCTGGTGAAACATCATTTTCCCATAAATTAGAGTTAGCTCAAGTTGTTTCTACACATCCCGGTTCATCTACTGTTGTCGAAACAGAGTCTTCACAGCTACCCATGGTCATGATCCATCCAATTAGTGAGACCATACCTCCTGGACCTGACGTTGTTCAACCAAATTTTGATCCAAATCCTATCCCTTATTTGCCAAAACATCTGAATCCTAAAGTCGAACAACCGGAAGTTGTTCCTACCTTGGTCATCCCACAAATTCTGTAACCATTGAATCTCCAATATCACACAGTGAACACCTGAAATATACTTTAGGCCTGACAGTGAAATACTTCCACCTAGTTTAATTGCGATTGAATAAATCCCACAAGACGAAACACCATTAACTCCAACCCATTTTGGGGAGGATCTTTACCTATACGAGCCTTTTCCTCAATCGACACCATTTTCTTTGGTTGATCGTGTTCCTATTCAAACTCTCATCAATTCACAAGGGTATACATTTGGTCAAGTAACCATGCCTAAACCAACATCTTCGGTTGGGCCATCTGTTCCAATTACGTCAGCTCCTACCCTAGCTACCCCTTCAATGTTTACAACTTCACCAGAATCATATTTTCATGGTGGCCCTTTGGTCCCATCAGGTTACAAATCATTATCTGGAATTTTCTTTGGTGCATCTTCGAACCCATGGACTTTACCAATGTCATCATCCAGTATTTTAATTGGTAATCCTATAGTAAGTATTGAACGACTTGATTCATTATACACATCTTTAGGGCAATATCAAGCCGGTCCTTCTGGTTCTATTTCTTCAAGTACCATATCAACTGGACTCCCAGCATTTGGAGAGCAATATTTTCCATCTTATTATCCTCCTCATCCTGGGGGGCAACCTTTGGTCACCCAATATGACAGTAATCAGTCACTTGTTGGTCAACCTAACGTCAAAATGAATGTTTTTCAATGGCAGCCCACTCTGCCTATCCAACCACAAACAGTTCTACACTCGTATCAACCATTTTAACCTATTACACACACATCATTTCCACTTGTCAATACATATTTACCCCTGTTACAGAATCAAAATGTTGTACAACCTTATCAAACAGGTCCTTAAACTCAATATCATCAAATTTTGGGTCCACAGACTCCAAATCCTTCGGTTAATTTACAACAGCCTGTATCCGGAATCATTTATTCATAAGTTGGTTTACCATTTTATGGGATGTCACAACCGCAAACTGGTTATACCTATCAACTGAATCCAAGTTTTCCTAATTTGGGTTATAACATTGGTGGACAGACTCCTTGGCATCCTCAGGTGCAAATGCCTCAAGCTTCATTTCAACAAGTATCATATCAAGGTTTTGGTCAACAGAATCCTCAAGCATTTGCTTTTCAAAATAACCCCTATATGGGTTACCAGTAGCAAATTCCTTATGCTGGTGCTCAAAGGCCTATTGCTCAAGTAATTCCATCTTACCCTGGTTATGCTCAACCCAACCTTAACAGACATTTTCCCTTTGTTGCAACTTTAGAGTTACTAGATTTAAATCAGCTAACTAATGATCCAATTAACTATGCTTCTTGGTGGCCGGTGATACCTCATAAATTACCCTCAGATATTCCTAAGTTCAATGGAAACCATGGAGAAGATCCATCGACTCATGTTATGACTTATCATTTATCATTTTCATCAAACTCCTTGAATTATGATTATGTTTGACTACGTCTTTTCCAGCGTACGCTCATACATCCGGCTGCAAAATGGTACATTGAATTACCTAGAGCTTATTTTGATAATTTCACTACCCTAGCTACTATCTTTTGTACTCATTTCCAGTTACCCATCAGATATGAAACTGAAACAGAACTCTTGACCAATTTCAAAAAAAATAATGCTACTCACATCTCTAATCATATTCATGAGTGGCGTCGTCATCGTAGAATGCTTAAGACATTTGTTCCGGATTAGCTCCTTGTTGAATGGTTCATTAAGTCCTTGTTACCATCTATAACTGAGGATGTGGCTAAGGGTGGCGTTGTCACAGAAGAGAAAGTTATCACTCGTGCCCAATATTTAGACTTGATTTACACTCAGTCTGGCACGCTCTATGAAAAAATTTCTAATGCGTCGAGATCTAATTTTATTGTCCTCAATTAAAGGACTTTCATGCCGGATACAGCTTGATTGGCACTGCAAGCGCACATCACACTAATGCATCTGATCTTGCCCCTGCTTCCGAAATTAATGTCATGTCATTTGACAAGGGAAAAAGTGACAAGCAACCCAGAAGTAAGAAAAAGGGGAAATCTAAGAAAAATCAAACTTCTAACACGCAGGAAATATCATCTGATCAATCGTCTAGACCTAGGAAACCTCGTTATCCATGCATAATTTGTATAGAGGAACACTTTTTTATGGATTGTCATCATTGCGCTGAAGTCTCAAAAATCATCAAGACTTCCCATGTGCTAGCTGTGTTGATAGAACCATTTCCAAATCCAAACACAAACATGGTTGCTACAGATCCAGCTCCTAGTTCCCAAGTGTTAATGTTATTTGTCACAAAACCTTCAACGGACATTTTGGTGTCAACGCGTAATAAAGATTTTGTACTCAGGCCACTAATCAACCTACTACCTCGACAATGAATCCATCTACGGAATCAGTACTGCCTACTGCTATTCCTGAATTGACAATCAAGCCACCAAAGGGAGTAATTCACAAATTGACATATAATCCTCGAGCAAGAGCTACACAAAGTTATAATATATTTGAATATTTGGCTCAATCCCCTTCAACTATGTTTACTCTTGAGGTATTACAAAATTTTCCCTCCGAAAAACAAGCTTCATTGTCGGCTATTGGTGGAATTGATCTGACTGATTCTAATCTTGTCGTCTTTAATCATACGGGTTATGTGTCGCAACTACCAGTAGAATTGGAATTTTCCATACAAGTAAATGTTCTCAATCACCTTGTTCATCGCACTATTATTGATGATGGATCATCTACATGCATTATGTCTCTAAATTGTTGGAAGTCACTTGGCTCTCCACGCTTATCACAATCATCAACGACGTTGAAGGAATTTGATGGACGTACATACAAACCTTGTGGTATTATTAATAACCTGCATGTTGAACTAGGGGTAAAAATAGTGAATATTGATATTGAGGTTGTTGATAGACCCCTTGACTATAATATTCTACTTGGAAGGCCATGGGTATATGAAATGACTACAATTGTTTCTGCATATTTTAGAATGATTGCCTTTCCACATAAAGGTACTATCACAGTCATTAATCATCTATCCTTCTTTGCCTCTGCTTCACAGGTAACTGGAATCATTCCATTCGTTCACATACCCCAACTAGAACTTTAGAAAATTGGTGTAGGACTCTTAAATTTTTCCACTCTTATGGGAACCTTTGCATTACCACCGCCCGCGATGTCGGCAGAAATTGCAAGTATAGAGACCTGCTACATGATCTCTTCCACTCTATGTGGATTAAGGGAGAGTACAGGTGATTCTAAAATTTCTACATTGGATGAGTTTCTGCCACCTATCCCTATTGAGCTGGCATAGAAATCAATCTATATGGCTTGGGCGATGAATCCGAGATCAACGTCGCCAATTGGTTGGTTTGATCATTCCTTAGATTTTGTTACTCCCTCTGATCCTTTTTCCTCAATGTTCTTGACATATGAGAATATTTTGGAAGCCATGATGTTAGAAGGAGAACCATGGGAAGATTATCATCATCGTTCCCATCATCTAGATTATGAAGAAAATTATCTTAGTGAACTATATCACTCATCCATCAAAAAATTATTTTTGAATTATTTACCCATTAATGCAATTGATTCCAAGTGAAATCCATCAAATATTGAAGAAACCATTTCTATCGATATTTCGACCAAACCTTGCATTGTAGAAAATAATCATGTCGGTGTATCTTGTTCTCCAACAGAACTCGAATCATATCGCTCTCTATTTCGTGAATTCCGTGATGTATTTGCTTGGTCTTACAAGGAAATGTTGGGCATAGATACTAGTATTGTTGAACACAGTATTAATATGTATCCTGATGTCAAACCGGTGCATCAATGACTTCATCCTGTTCATCCAAAGAAAGTCACTTCCATCAAAGCAGAAATTTAAAAACTTTTACGTGTTGGTTTCATACACCCTATTCTGCTAACTGAGTGGGTTTCCAATATCATTCTCGTCATGAAAAATCAAGGAACCATTAGAGTGTGCGTTGATTACCGGGATGTCAACCTTGCTTGTCCAAAATATAACTATCCTACTCCCTTTATCAACTAGATTATTGACGATTGTGCTGGATGTGAAATCTTTTCTTTCATGGATGGATTTTCCGGTTACAATCAAATCAATATCTGCCCAGAGGATCAACATAATACAACATTAATCTATTCCTAGGGCACATTCGCTTATAGGAAACTACCTTTTGGTTTAAATAACGTTGGGGCAACTTTTCAGAGATCAACGGAATATGCTTTAAATGACATCAAGCACATTGTTCAACCTTATCTAGATGATTTACCAGTGAATTCACGAAATCATATTAATCACCCGATGCACTTGAGAGCCATTTTCTTATGCTGCTGACACTACAAAATATGCCTCGATCCACATAAATGTGTGTTTTGTGTTGGTTCTGGTTGTTTTCTTGGATTCGTAGTCTCAAAAGAAGGAATTCAAATCGACCCATTGAAGGTTCAGGCCATTCTTGGTTTTCATGTGCCATCAAACTTACTTCAGATATAGAAACTTCAAGGAAAGGCTAACTTTCTAAGAAGGTTCATTCCAAACTACGTCGAAGTGGCTAAAGGATTTACTCGATTATTGAAAAATGGATTTCCCTTCCATTGGGACCAAGTTTTGCAAGATTATTTTTATGTTTTAAAGGATACTCTTGTCCCAGCATCATTAATGTATCCCCCTAATTATCAAAATGATTATTTCCTATACATCGTCGTGGCCGAAATGACCATTGCTATGGTATTGGTCCAAGTAGAAAATGGAATTGAACATTTGATCCATTATTTGAGTCGTAATCTCAATGATATGGAAGTTAAGTATTCATACGTATAAAATCTTGCCTTGGCAGTTGTTCAAGTTGTCCAAATATTTCACCATTATATCCTGCTCCAAAAAAACCACTATCGTTTCGGATTGCAACCCATGACTTAAATCTTATCACGTCAATTGCTGGGGGGAACATATTCAAAATGGATTGTCATTTTGCAGGAATTTGATTTGAAATTCATCAAATCCAAGACAAAGAAGTCTTTAGTTTTGGCTGAGCTTCTATGTGACCTTCCCTTTGATAGTACTGCAACTAAGTCGGAACCATCAATTCCTGATGAGTCTCTGTTTCTGATTGGATCATCTAATCCTTGGTATGGGGATTTCATCATTTATCTCCAAACTCAAAATTTCCAACCTAATACCTCTCGCTTTGAACAATGACGTATTTGATACCAAGCCAAATATTATCTGATCATCGGTGATACACTTTATTGTCGTAGTGTCGATACCATTTTAAGGAGGTGCCTCACTCATGAGGAGGTCAAAAAAGTGTTAAATGATTGTCATGTTGGGGCTTGTGGTGGAAATTTATCTGGATATGGTACCGCGTAGAAGATACTCTGTGATAGTTACTTTTGGTCTACTATTTTTCGAAATTGCATCCTCGCGATCAGAATTTGTCATGCATGCCAGATTTTTTATCGTAAAATCCGCAAACCATGAGAGCCAATGCATTTTGTTGTCTCTGTGGGACCATTTTTGAAATAGGGTATTGACTTCATGACCTGTAACCCTCGTTCTTCCGGGGGGCACGGTTATATTATTGTTGCAGTCGACTATTTTACCAAATGGGTTGAAGCGATGCCTATATTCAACAACATAGGATAGACAACTGCATTGTTTTTCTTTAATCATGTTATCACACAGTTTTGGGTCCCACAGGCTATAGTTACAGATCATGGGAAGCATTTTCGCAATCACGTGATGGTTGGATTGACTTCCAAGTTAGGATTGTCACATGATAATTCTACTCCTTACTATCCACAATTAAATGGACAAGTTGAAGCTATCAACAAGATTCTTAAACGTATGCTTCAACGAATGATAGGAGTTCTTAAAAGAAATTGGAATTTGATCCTGTACTCCTCCTTGTGGGCATATCGAACCTCGGTGAGAAACGCAACTAGATTTACACCTTTTCAATTGGTGTATGGTCTGGAAGCTATCTTACCAATCCAATTTGAAATACCATCATTGAAACTCGCAATTGACTTGTTACCTGACACCTCAGAAGAAGAAGCATGTCTCCTTAACCTCATCCATATTGATGAAATGCGTCGTGAAGCCCAATTGGCCAATGAAGCACATAAGAGACGTATAAAGGCACAATACGACAAAAATGTCCAGCCTCGCACTTTCTCAGAGGGTGACTTGGTCCTTCTTTACGATCAAGAAGATGATGTAATAGATGCAGGAAAGTTTGAGCCATTATGGAATGGCCCCTATATTGTTAAAAGCGTTCTTGCTAAGGGCTCCTATGAGTTGGTTTATTATGATGGAATTCCATTGACACTGCCTATAAATGGGTTGCATTTGAAACGTTACTATGCTTAATCATGAGCGTAGTAATTTTTTGTATTATATTGTATATATATATGTTGTTGATTTGCATTCACTATCATAATTTGTTTTTAGAGTTTTCTTAATGTTAGTAATCCGCTTTACATTTCATTATAGATGTATAAATCTTCGGAACCCTTTGTTGGATATGCTGATGGTGCTAGTCATAGTACGCAAAATCCATCCTCTGCAACGTGGGCCATTTTCACTCCGAACGATGAGTTAGTGAGTTTTCAAGGGATTTGTATTGGTAGATCGACAAACAATATCCTGAGTATAGCGCGTTGATCGAAATTCTCTCTGATTCCATTTCATATAGTATTAACCGTATCATAATAAGGTTAGACTCACAACTTGTGGTATTACAACTTACTAGTGTTTATACTGTTAGAAATCCAACATTTCATATATTGTTCCTAAGAGTTCGAATTTTGGAAAGACATTTTGATTTTATTCAATATCAACATATTTCTAGAAATTTGAACACATTGACTGAATCATTAGCTAATCAATTTTTAGACATAAATTTGCAACATATGTAAAGAAAACATTCACATCATTTGAATAGGATTGCACAATAAACAGAGGAAAACACTGAAATCATATAGATATATATTTATAGGTTTTTACAAAAAATTGTGCCCAAGACACATTGGTCATCTGACCTCAAAATGTATGCAAAATGTCACAAGAAAGCTAGTGGTGTTTGTGGCAACATTCTATAGATCTAGCTATCCTACATAGTAACTAAATCCAGCAGTTAGGAACCCCAATAGTGTGTCGTTGAAGTCGCATGGGTAGCTCTTCGATCTAGAAATCTGGAATCCCGAGAGTCAAACCCTCTATGTGTTGCCAAAGCTCAGCCAGAGTCTCAGCCATATCAAGATCCTGATGGACTGCTCTCCTGAAAGCCCTCTCTATTGGCACATCTACTTCGCGCTCGGGTTCCACTATTGGTTGAACACGACCAACATTTGCATTACATCAAACATTTAGTTTAGTCTTGGGAAAATATCAAAAGTAAAAAAATATTGTATAAACCTTAGGAAAATAAAAAACATGGTCAAAACATTCTTACCCATTGCACCTCACTAAGCGCCTTCTGGTAATGCTAAATCTGGATCTCCTCAGAAATCAACACCTGCGTATGCATACTCATCCATGGCGACAATATATCGCTGGAACCAGGCAAAGAATGCATTCGAGAACAAAATGGTATATTGGTCTGCATGCCTACCCATGAGTTCCACCCATTCTACATCCGCAGATATCTAAGATTAGATACATCCAATGTCACATGTTGTGGCTGCATCATTGGAATTTGTTCCAAGGCGAAGGATATAAGGATAGAACCATAACTAAAATTATTCTTACTTCCTCCCTTTTTTTTGTTTAGTTGTTCCTTTATCTAAGAAAGAACAGCTTCAGACCAGTTGAATACTGTTGGCTCCATACACTCTAGCGCGTACTGCATATATGATCTATTTGATACATGTAGTGTAACTGTACCGGCAATTTTTTCGATCATGAAAAGGATAGTTCTCAAAGGCAAATCTATAACATCTCAGATGTTTATCTTTCCATCTTTGCTTGGATCTGCCCCTAGATAACAATGTTGCAAAACGTAATCTCTCATTGTCTCTCCTCCAACAATAGACCCTGAGAACGAAATGGGCAAGCCTCTCCTCGAAAAACCTGTAAGAAAGTACACATCCTCGATTGTTATGGGAACCACTTGGTTCTTAATATGAAATTCCTCAATAGCTGGATCCCTTTCTCGAACTAAGAACTCCAATAGTTCTATTTTTTGCCTCATCCCTGAAAATTTGAAGTACTTAAGGAGTCCACAATCTCTTAGGGCTCTTACTGTACCCGGATCATTTAAGGCAATCATATCTTGTTCTTCATGTCCTCTTTCCCTCCATGTAATCGTCATCATAATTCGATGGAAACCTGAAATACAACCATAAGATCCATTAGATTCCAATCAATGCAAAAAACTAGGCAAATTTTGGGCATAATGTGAGAAACAAAAATCTAGATTGCACCCAACGCACTCTCTAACAAGAGACAGTGAATTTTTTATACAAGTAACCTTCACTGTACATGCTATGCAATGTAGGTTTTGACATTCAGGGGTGCGTTGCCCTCTTTTTGGGCAGAATTTACCCTAGGGGCCTTAAAACCCTGAACATTTGCAGAAATTGGAAATGAAATGAATACTAAAGGAAAGAGGAGGTTCATATCACTAACCTAGATCAAACAGCAACAAAAATCGTCCACAAAAATGATCACAATCAGCAGCTGAAGTTCAGGGGAAAAATTAGGTTCAGAGCTCCAAAATGCAAATGGTAACTATGGAATGGTAAAGATGAATAGTGAAACTACTTTTAATAGTCATTTAATTAATTGCAAATTGAATTTATTGCTATGAATATAGTTTTATTATGTTTTTTATCATGAAACATGTATTTTTAATCCATTTGATGTTGTTCTGAACAGGTCTTACAACTGATGAAGAGATTAGTCATGCAGATTGATTTCAAGAATGATTTAACCACAAAGCATACCTTTTCTCCTTATTTTTCAAGCTTTGTTTAAAATGAAAAAGGATTTGAAGCGCACTTTTATCTCTTTTTTGAGCTTTGATAACAGTGAAAAAGGAACCCCTAGAGTCTTCTTTCAGCTCTTTTTAGACTCTGATAATGTGAAAAGATTGTCGAGCACTTGTCTTTTCGAGCTCATAAAAGTAAATGAATTGATATCTACTCAGTATAATTTTAACCCTTTTCCGGACTGAGATATATTATTTATGAAAAAGGAATACCTTGGTTAAACATGACCAAAGAGGTTCTCTCAGATATTATTTTACACTTTTTCAGATCTGAGCAAAAAAATTATGAAAAATTACTTATGGACTGTTCCTTCGTCCTTTTTTTCAAACTCTCTAAATATGAAAAAGGACCAGCTATCACTGTCGTTAAGCTCGTTAAAACATAAAATAGCGACGGGCTTGTCGATCATGGAAAGAATCGAGTTTCATTCATCGCTAGACTCGTTAAATTATTAAATAGTGATATTTTATTCGCCAGAAGGGTTGAATTATAGATCAATCAAATGTTATCCTCCTCAAGCTTGTTAAAAAATAAAGAGGTACTCGTCGACAAATGACCAGGGAAAATTTGGGAAAAGTGAGAAAAATTATTTATGGTAGCAAGTCGCTCTTGAACATGACACTTCCTTCACTCCATGTTCGTGGTTTTTGGGTTGGGTAATCATCTTGACGGTTCATTCATACCTATGGTTCATTATACTTTCACTTCGGTTTTGGGTCAATGTTTCCAACTCATCTTAGTGTCGTTGATATGTTCAAGAGAATTCATCCAGTGAATAACTCATCCTTCTGCAATACTCATAAACCTTTATTCTCATGACCATCATCCCTGAAAATTTCTATATCAAGTCATACCCTTGTCTCCAAAATCAGTAACTCCCATTTTGCAATAAGGTGACTTCCTGTCGACCAAAAATAATTATCCATGAATTTCACTTAGAAACATTAGATTCGAGTACCATGAGGCTTGTTATAGCATTGACAAGATCCTCGCTTCAGGACTTTTGACCGAAATATTTTGTTTGGTGTTCGACATCAAATCATCTATTCACGCCTTACAAAATTTACTGCAATACCTTGAGGGCCATTGACATCAATGGTGGTTCTCTCGCATTTGTTAACAGCTCATATTATTGGTTGGTAATCAAACGATGGCTTTCCATGTTCAACTACAAATCATATATTCGCATGGCTAGACTTGTACCCGAATGATCGAGTGAACGAGATAAGAAGACCTCGAATCTAGTTTTAGCCATCTGGGATGAGATTTTAGGATTGTTGTACACATCATCTATACGGTGACCTTACATACATATCGTCATCCGAACATGGGCCTATATCTATAGGCATGTCTGCATTGGGCAACATTCCAATATAGACGACTTTCTGAATTATGTACATGTTATTAAATTGTTTATGTGTTGAACATGGGAATGCCTACCCTCAACAATTATGATCAAGACAATATATCATGATGTAATGTATTGTAAGATTGATGTAGGTCATCACTCCGCTTCATCTCCAGCCCATCACAGTGTAAATCATATCAATCAAAATATTGTTGTTATTATTCTAACTCCATGCTTTAGGGGGAAATTGTTATAGGTCAATTTGGGCATCATTCCCAATGACCTAGTTAATTGGGCATCATATCTAGGACCAATGTATAGGGCCTATCATCCCCTAACATTTCAGTTCCTACATGCCCTAAGACAAAGAACAAGACAAATCAATCAAAGACTTTCATCTGCAAATGTTTCCAAAGTTTGAAGTTTATAATATATCATATGAGAGCTCACAAACACTGCCTCTAAAGGGACTAAGTGCATTGCATATGCAAGTAGCCCTATGCAAGGCTACTCTACAAAGCACTTCCCGACATTCATGGGTGCGTTGGTCACATTGGGGGCAAAATTCTCATTGTTCCAGAATCTCCACTTGACTAGTGCCTTCTAGAAGAGTTCACATGTGTCAAACTTTGAATCCATGTGTCCATTTGACATCTACAAGATTGGTAACATGTCTTGCCTATTATTGGAAATTCATTGATTATGAAACTACCCTCAGCTCCTCTACAAATTGAGGACAGATCTTAGTGTTTGATAAGGAAGAATTTGTGTAGAGAAATGTTGGTGGAATTTCAATTGAGGAGATTTATTTGGAGTGACATATTGCTAGAGATATATGCATTGTGATGAGGCTGGGATGCTGTTAGAGATGGTGACACTAAATCAATCACTGGGTTGTAACCTCCCCTTCTATCATCAATAAAGATTACTGCTTATTTTCCCCTATATGCATCTGTATAAGCTTTGATTTTCAGTATCATGATTTCTTAGTTGATTTATATGGTTTATGCTTTATTGATTTAGCTAAATAACTTGAATAGACATCTTTATTATTGCTATCTCTTGTTTTTTAGTGTTCATTCTTGCATGAAATATAATTCACAGCCGGCTGTAATTTGAAGCTACAGCAAAAGCGATAGAAGGAGACTTTGGAAGCGCTTGGATCCCAAGTAGGTTCCTTATTTCATTATGTGTGTCTATTTACAATTAGGAAAGATAGTCGTAAAGTCTTTGACCTGTTGTTCTATATTAGCACCTATCTAGGGAAGAATGATTTATTCATAATTCATAATTCCGCATAACAGTAGGATTAGTTAGCAGAACGGTTTCTTGATTTTAATTGTTTCTTAGTTGTATATACATCTCTCTCTCTTTCAATAAAACACAGCATGTGTGCTCTTAGAAATTCATCCTTTCTTTCTTGCTTCTTCTTCCTTTTTGTCAGATGAAGCCGATGAAATGCTTTCCTAGGGTTTCAAGGACCAGATGTATGATATTTTTCAGCTACTCCCTTCAAAGTTTCAGGTGGGTGTTTTCTCTCCTACAATGCCTCCTGAAGCTCTTGAGATCACCAGGAAATTCATGACTAAGCCTGTGAGGATTCTAGTGAAGAGGGATGAGTTGAAACTTGAGGGTATCAAGTAGTTCTATGTCAATGTTGAAAAAGAGGATTGGAAACTTGATACACTGTGCGATCTGTATGAGACCCTGGAAATCACACAAACTGTTATTTTTGTTAACACTAGGTGAAAGGTTGATTGGTTGACAGACAAGATGAGAGCTTAGGATCACACTGTGTCTATGCTACTCATGGGGACATGGATCAAAACACTAGGGATATCATTATGGGGGAATTTCGATCTAGATCCTCACGTGTCCTGATTACAACTGATTTGCTGGCACGTGGCATTGATGTACAACAATTCTCACTGGTCATCAACACAGAAAACGACCTCCATCGAATCGGTCATAGTGGTAGGTTTGAAAGGAAGGGTGTGGCAATAAACTTTGTTGTAAGAGATGATGAGAGAATGATGCAAGACATGCATAGGTTCTACAATGTGGTTATTGAGGAGCTTCCTTCTAATGTTGTTGATCTTCTTTGAGGTCTTGTTAGAAATTTTTGGCTAGATATTTAAATTATTTTTATTATTTTTATTTTTATTTTTGTTGTCACACAATTCTTTATCTTGGCTCAAAACATGTAGTTATATTTAGGGCCAATAAATTTCACATTTTTTAGTACTGGAGTATGATTTGGGTTGTTCACCCAAATAAGGACTATAATTTTTTGTATTTTTATCACATTTGACATAAAAAACTCTCATGTGATATTTTTTGATGTTTCTATTGTTTATTCCATTGTTGAACCCCTGATGTATGAGATTGATTTATTCCAATGTTGAACCTCTGATATATGAGATGCACTCCTTGGAAATTTTGTACCACTTAGATTATTGTTACATGAAAAATATGATACAATATTTGCCCGAAAAATAATATATTTTTGTATTGATTCATAGATTTGCAATAAATATGATTTTCAACATGCCCTCACTTGGAAGCCTGATTGTATGAGCCCATTGGTGTGCCCACATGATAGTGTCATGTGCATTCCCTTATAAAAGGAAATTTTTGTGGGGATATTAAATTTTAAATCAGATTAATAAATGTATGATAATTATTATTTTAAAAAATTGAGATGTAATTTTGATTTGAGTATATTTTTTCCATTTTTCACATTTATCAAATTTTATAACCTTTTTTGTTTTAAATAATGATTTTTCACACACACACAAATATACCTTATTATTTATTTATGCATTTCTTCCTTATAAATCATAATACTTCCATTGTATTTGTCCATCTTCATATATCTATGGATGTCTTCCAAGTGCCTACTATAAGTTTGGGTTAAAATCATGTCGACATGGAGATATAATTTTAGAAGAGAATATTAGGAGCGTTGTTGATGAAATTTGTAAGAAAGTGGGATATGCCCTAAATAGAAATCAAGTCTTATTACAAATGTAGAAGAAGATTAAGAAAAAGATTAAAAAATGATGGAAAATGCTATATTTAAGCTCTGCAAAAAAATGAAGAAAAATAAAACAAGGTTCTAGAAAAAGTTAGAAGAAATTGAACTTCAACATGAGAATTTTTTATCATAATAAATATTCAACAGAAAATATTAATAATATTCTCTCTAAAGAAAATAAGAAGAAAGGATAAACATCAAGAATAGATCTTGAAACATGCTACAACTGAAAATTGAAACATGTTTATCCATTGGGTTTATAATATTAATAATATGTTTGGTTTATTAAACCATAATATTAAGGGTTAGTTATTAGTACTAGGGTTTAATATTAATCCCTTGTGCTTATTATGTTTATCCCTTCGGTTTATTATTTTGTTGGGTTTATAATATTAACAATTGCAAAGGTTTTTTTGATCACTTGGATTTATAATATTAATAATCATGTGGTTTATCAATACTTTGGGTTTAAAATATTAATTCATAGGCTTTATTAATCCCTTATGTTTTTAATATTGATCCTTGGGTTTTTTTATCCCTTGGGTTTTTCACATTTATCCCTTGGGTTTACTAATTGTTTGGGTTTGTAATATTAAATTGTTGGGTTTAATAGTTCCTTAGGTTTATAATATTAGTAATTCCTTGTGTGACCTAGCAGCTGCCACAGCCCTGAGCGTCTCTAGAGCAGGGCCTTCGCCCTCATCACCTCCCTGGAGCCAGATCTGAGGTTTCCTTCTCCCAATGCTGGTGCCTCTCCCTCAAACAACGCTCAACCTGATGTAGGAGTGGTTGCCTTTGCCTCTTTGATTGATTCTTTGGGCCCTCAATGGGCAAGACCAACTATTTCCAAGTTTGTAAAAAAATTGGACTCTATCCTTGAGATCTCTCTATCGCCTATTCTGCCCACAAAAGCTGCAATCTCTCTTGCCGAAAAAGGTCTGGTTGGCCAATTCACAGGCTTGTGGCCTTCCCCCAAAACCATTCAGAAATGGGTGGAAAGGAATTGGGCCCAGTTCACCCAAGGGAAAATCTCCATTTGCTTCTGTGGCAGAGGCTATTATACCTTCCACTTTGAATCCAAGAGCGATCAGGATCTCATTTTTCGCAGTGGACCATACTTCATGGACACCAAGGGACTATATCTAAATCACTGGACTTCTGATTTTGATCCAGAATTGGACGTCCCAAATTTTGTTCTAGTTTGGGTCAGATTACCACACCTCCCGCTACACTGTTGGGGCTATGAATCGGTGCGCACAATAGGGAACGCAGTCAAAAAATATATAGACAAGAGTGAACCCAAATAAAACATGCAGGCTTTCGAAAGGATCTGCGTCGAGGTGGATGTTGGAAAGGGCCTCCTGGAAGCCGTCAAGCTCAAGGTCAACAATTGGACACACATGTTGAGATTCAACAAGATGATGAGCTTAGTGAAAAGAGTCGCCTTCACTAAGTGGGCCCGTAGGCTATTTTTGGCACAAGTCTATTTTTAGACATGGTGATCATATTTCAGAAGTTGCAGGATGATATTTTTGGATGGTTGATCAAGTTGGAAAAATAGATAAAATTCTATTTTTAGAATATTGGGCAAAGTCTATTTATATATCATCGATCTAAAAATAGAAGTGTCGATTATTATTAGCTCTTAATAATAATCCGACAATAAACAGCAACTTATTCTCTTGGAGCACTTAATTTCAGTGCATAGATTTGGAAAATCATTGGGCTGAAGGAATAATTCAATTCCTAGGGTTTACTGGTGGTTCATGCATGGAGGACTAAGTTAGAACTGAAGTGGAAAAGTTATGACAGAGTTGGAAGAGTAGTTCATGGAATTTTTATTCAGTTTAACTCAGTTATTGGAGTTAAACTTAGTTGAGCTAGTTGTATATACGCTAACTAAATGATACACTAGTGAGAGTGGAGTGAATTAATTAGTTAATTAATTCAAAAATAATAACTCATTAATCAACTGAACAATACAGCAGTTAACTACAGTGCATGTCAGTTCCAGTGGAGACCTAGTGGAGAGATAGGTGAAAGGGAAATATGGATAATCTGTTGTGACTATATTGATGCATTGATTGCACCACACACACATTGGAGTTTCCAATGAGTATTGTGCAGTCAAGGCAAGGGTAACTCGAATTCATTTAGAGCTATTCTTCAGCAGGGATTGCGCAGTGGAGGCAGGCTAGCAGGAGGGTAGAAATCGGTGCATGGATTTACAGATTTCTTATGATTAGTGTGTGACGAGATATTGTACTGAGATATTGATGTACTAAGCTTTGTATGAGATTGTTACATGATATCCATGATACATAATATATGATAGTTGGGGTTTTCAGCTTCATGCTTTCTTGTTAAACAATTATGTTATGTGCGATTTTTCTTATTTATGCTTCACATTTGTTTGTAATTAATTTTCCACAAAAGATTAACAATGGAAGGATTCTGTATTTAGCAAGAAGATAAATATTTTTAGATCAAGATAATTTGGATATATACATGCATCTTGTATATAATTTCTACAACACATACAATAGCTGGATTACAATGAAATCCCCTACAAATGCAAGGTATGTCACGAGTACATCCATTTTGCAAATAGATGTAGTAAGAAAGAAGAAACTGAAAAATCTACAGAAGAAACCTGGATCCGAAATGGGAACAAGTGAAAAAAAAGAAGATGGCCACAAAATATCAACCAGCCTCCCAGCCTCCACCTCTGCCTGGTCTCCCCTCCTCGACCTCAAAATCCTCCTCTTAGCCCTCCTCCTCAATCCCTAATACCTTCTTGGGGGCCAACCCCTTTGATATTTTTTCCAATGCCCTCATTCCAACTGAGCCTCCTATCTCCACCATCTCCCCAAACCCCACCCCTCTGACCTCTCACTCCCCTCCCCCTCCTAGCTCCCCCCCCCCCCCCCTCCTCAAGGCTTCTTCTCTCAATAGGAGGATCCTCTCTCCCTCTCCAACCTTCTCCCCCACATCCTGGATCGATTCCTCACTCGAAATAAAACCAAAGAAACACCTCTTAACATTGAAAATACAAAGAAAGTTGGAAGGATATCAAACAAGGAAATAAGGGATGAGGCAGCAGTTAAAGATATATCTATAGGAACGTAATAGGGTCTTGAAATCTTCCTTGAAAAAGGTCCAAAGAACAAAGAGAAAGCACAACAGGCTCACAAAGGGAAGGGTCCCTCAGCCACCACCAATAGTAAACAATGATAGTTGTCTCTTGGAATTGTAGAGGGTTGGGTCACCCCTCCAAAGTAAACTTCCTAAAAGACTCATAAAAACTAAAAAACCAGACATCCTCATAATCCAAGAGACAAAAATCAGCAGTCAAGAAGTGGACACAATAATAGCAAAATAAAAAATCTATGAAGGGAAAGAAATCTCAACAAATGGAGCTTCAAGAGGAATTTGTACTATATGGAAAAAAGGAAAATGGCACATGCGCCATCTCACAAAAAAAGAGCACTGGATAAATACAATTCAGGAAAATGCAGAAAATGGAAAAAAAAGCAGCATTTATAATATATATTCTCCTAATCACTACAAGGACAAAGAGACGTGCTGGGAAACACTAAGAGAGAAAACAATGGAGGATTTTGAAGAAAACCTCATTGTAGGATGAGACCTCAACCTTATTCTCAAGGTGGAGGAAAAAAGAGTAGGCACCTTTCTGCCTGACCCAAACAGAGAGACTTTAGAAGAAATAATGGAGCAATGCAACCTCCTAGATATCCCTCCAAAAAATGGAAAATACGCATGGGACAACAAAAGAATAAGGAAGGCAAATATCAAAGAAAGGCTGGATAGGATTCTCATCTGGGACAAAATGGTGGCCAGCTATAGTAGAGTATCCTCAAGAATCATTCCTTCGATAGCTTCAGACCATAAACCTGTTCTAATTGAACTTGGAATGGCTGAAAACTATGGCCCCATTCCTTTCAGATATAATCAGCTTTGGGGCAGCCATGAAGAAGCTAAACAAGAGGTGGAAAATGTTTGGAGGAAAAATATTAGTAGTTCACCAACTTACATATGGGAAACAAAGCTTAAAGAAACAAAAGCCAAATTGAAAGATTGGGCTAAGACCAGCTACAAGGAGCCACACAAAGAGAAAGAGACCTTAAATCATGAACTTACAAAAATCCAAGAGGAACTTGAAAGCAATGACAGTACAGTTGAGAAGCAGGCAAAGGAAAAATAAATCCAATGGAAAATCTACAAGAACAATAGACAAGAAGAAGAAACATGGAGGCTAAAATCTAGGCAGCTTTGGATAGAAGCTGGAGATCAGAACACCACCTTCTTCCATAACTCAGCTCGAACAAGAATGATAAAGAACAACATTGAAAAATTAATTGGAGAAGAAGGACAAGAAATAAAGGGTCAAGAAAAAATAAAAAATGAGGGCTTTAGACATTTCAAAACCCTCTTAATAGCAGTGGATAGTCAGGAAAACTCAGAAGATTTCTTAAAGCATATTCTAAAGGCAATTGATATGGAAACAAACAACTCCCTCATTAAAGAAGGCACAGAAGAAGAAGTCAAGGTAGTTGTTTGGGAATTGCAGACGGACAAGGCACCAGGTCTAGATGACTTTCCCATTGCTTTCTATCGCACCTTCTGGAACCTCATCAAAAGGATTTAATGAAGATGATAAGATATGTTATTAGGAAGAGAAAATTTGGGGGTTCACCAACTCTACATTTCTAGCCCTCATTCCTAAAGATCCCCGTCGTTCTTCCCTTAACCGATTTCGGCCAATTTCCCTCTGCAATGCCTCTTATAAGATCATATCCAAAATTATTCCTGGTAGGCTCAAACCCCTTCTCCCCTCCCTTATCTCTGAAAATCAAGGTGGTTTTGTCCCCAGCCGGCAGATTGTTGACAATATTATCCTAGTGCAAGAAGCTCTCCACACTAGCCTCTCTAGAAATGAAAAATTTCGCATTCTCAAAATGGATATGGCTAATGCTTTTGACAAATTAAACTTCTCTTTCCTTACATCCGTTCTAAAAATATATTTTTTTTCTGATGACTTCGTCAACTTAATCCAGGCTTACACAACAGGCCCTTGGATAGCCCCCCTTGTTAATGGCAGACCTTGTGATTTTTTTCAAAGCTCAAGGGGTCTAAGGCATGGTTGTCCCTTGTCCCTTTTTCCCTATATTCTCATGGTTGACTCTCTAAGTCAAAAACTGGAGCACAGTATAATAAATTCCACCTTAATTGGTCTCTCTATAAGTAGTGGAACCAAAATAATAAACCACTCCTTTTTCGTTGATTACATTCTCCTTTTGGGTGGAGCTTCCTGCATCGTTGCTAGAAGATTCAAAACCATCCTTGACAACTTCTTGGATGTTTCAAGTGGACTGGTCAACAATGGAAAAAGCTACATCTATAGTTGGAATACTCCCATTAGAATTCTACAACGGATTTCCCAAATTTTGGAAATTCCTTATCAGAACAACTAGGATCATTTCCAATACCCTGGGCTGCCCATTACCAAGAAAAACATGAAGACTAAAATCTATATTAAATATGCTGAGAAAATGAAAGAGAAAATTCAAGCTTGGGGCATGCTTTGGTTAAATCAATTAGGGAGAATTATCCTCATCAATTCCATTCTTGTAGCCTTGGTTAAATCAATTAGGGAGAATTATCCTCATCAAGTCCATTCTTGTAGCCTTGCCTTTATACCAATTTTTTCTCATAACTTCTCCTGCAAGCATCCACAAGAAAATAGAAATTATAATCACAAGCTTCTTGTGGCAAGGCGGGAAAAGAGAAAAAAAAAATCAACCTAGTAAACTAGAAACAAGTTACAGCTCCTTACAAAAATGGAGGACTCTTCATAAAAATCCCTGGAATAATAAATATGGCCTTGGGAAATAAGATTGCATGGAGGTTCCTAACAAGGGAAAAACTCTGGTGGAAAGCAGCACTAGAGGAAAAATACCTTAATGCACCAAGTATTTCAATTCTGGAAAAAATTCCTCCAACTAGACCCTGCACTCAAATATGGAAAGTAATCTCTGGAGAAATCCATTTAATCAAGGATCACATCTCAATGAGACCAGGAAATGGAGAAAAAATAAATTTATGGAAGGAAAGCATAATGGAACATCCTCCCTTAGACAGTAACCCAGACATAAAGGATATAAAGAGATGGATGACAAGGGAAGGATTCAAAAAATTGGAAGATATTTTTAATTGGGAGTTAGATGGTGAAAGGAAACAATGGGCCAAACCCAATCTGCCCAATGACCTAGCAAACCAATGGAATCTCATGACTTCTCTTCTTGTTGGTGCAGCACCAATCGACAAAAATATCAAAGATGCCTTATATTGGATACCAACAGGAGGAGAGTATTCAGTTAAGACCAGATATAAAAAAAATTCAAGAGCATCAGAGGCAGCAAGAATGGAAATATTGGAGGCAAGCCTGGAAGGTGGAAACCCTCCCTAAGATAAAAATATTTTTATGGATACTACTGTAGAGAAAATAATTACCAGCAGAGAATCTAAAGAAGAGAGGAATATGTGGACCATCACAATGTCCTCTCTATATGAAGGCAGACGAAACAGTCCAGCATCTTTTCTTAGAGTGTCCCTTTTCTAGAAATTGTTGGGATATGATGGTGGCACCTATTGAAGAAAACTTTAACTATAATCTCCCTATAAGTTAGTTTATTAGCAAATGGAAAAGCAGCTTTCCTCACTCATTCAAAAACAAATCAACAATACAGAGATTCTGGAGCAGCCTTCCATCTTTTCTCTGTGGAAAATATGGCTAGCTAGAAATGGGAAATTTTTTAAAAACAAAATCCCCACAGTAAATACAATAACATCAAAAGCATGGGGATTGATGATTGAATTTCTCCTAGCCAAAGGGCTCTATGGAATAGACATGGCTCAACTCCAGGATGACGAAAGAAGCTAGATCAGTTTTTCCTTCAACAAGATCAGCAGCTATCCTCAACAAAAGAACACAAGGGTGCAACAAATCTAGAAAATTAAAAAGACAGAGGCAGAATTTCAAAGTTGGATTCATTCTCTCAATAGAGCCTACGTTTTCTTTGATGGAGCATCAAAGGAAAATCTAGGCAAATCAAGGTCAAGAGGCATCATCATCCCTCAAGATAAAACAAATTAGATAGTTTACAATTGGGGATTGGGACAAATGTCAAATAACAAAGCAGAGGCTTATGGACTACTTTTAGGCCTCAAAATCCTAAGGGATAAGAAAATAAATAATTCAATTATTTTTGGAGACTCTTCTCTCATCATCCAAGCAATGGTGAGCAAGTCCCTGCCAAAAAATGTAGCTCTCAATCAAATCCTACACAGAGAAAAAAATTTAGCAAATCATATAGGAAAGATTTAATATTTTCACATCCTAAGAGTAAACAACAAGCAAGAAAATCTACAAGAAAATGAGGAAGTACAAATAAATATAGGACAAGTTATAATTGATGGCACCCTATCTCATATCACTATTCCATGAATTATTCTCCTCCCTATCTGACTTCAAAGCATCTCCATATTTTCATTGATTAGAAAATCAATAGATATCTCATGATCATATTCGATCAAGTAACTCAGCTAATGTCAAAAAATCATATCAAGCATGATCCCTTTAAGATCCACCATATCTCTACATTCAGTACTCTCTCCTTACATATCACGCTGTCTCTCATGACTTCCCTTTGTAGAGATTCCTCTCTGATGGATTATAAAAATTGTGCCATGGTTTGGTTCATCATATTGTATGTCTCGGCAGTGCCTTCTTCTCAGCTCACGTAGCACTTCCCTTTCTCTCTTCCATAGAGCCTTCACCGCCGTTTTTTGTAGTATCCTCCCTCCACCCAGCACCTCCTTTCATTTGCTCGAAGCGTAGGCCATCCTTGCACTTATTTTGTGCCCTCTTACTCCTTCCCTCCCCATGCATATTCCCTTTTTTCCCCCCTCACTCCCATCTTCTGAAGCCCCTAATCTCCTTGCTTTCAGCTCCTCTTACTCTGCTCTTTCCTATTTTCACCAAACAGGATTTTCTCTTCAAATAAGGAAGAAGCGCAACATCAAAAAAATAGAGGATCTTCTACTCAGAATCTGGAAAATCATGCAGCAACAACAAAAACAATAGAAACAGCAAACAGAAAGGAGCTCAACGCAAGTGCCCACACTCTTCTTCAACAAATGGACCCCTTAGAAGACAAGCAGCACCCATGTTCATTCTGCAAATCCCACAAAGTGGTGATTGAAAGCTTGAGAAGCCAAATAAAGCAAGATAAGGCTCAAACTAAAGAAAATATGGCTGTCATTCACTCTCAATGGGACACTTGCAACAAAGATTTAATGACAGTCAAAAATCATTGAAACCATCTGGAAGAGTCTCTCAAATTCATAAAGGAAGCTCTTAGAAAAAAATCAGAACAAGGCTCCACCTCTCAGGATCAAGGAAGCATATATAGAGGCAGTGAGAACACTATGAACAAATGATCCTTCAGATCATTTGATCCTTTTTTTTTATGTCTAAAACTGCAATAGTAAATCTAGTTTTAAAATGAAAGTTAAATGTATTTTTCTCTTCGATTATTTTTTCCGACAATATAGCACAAATGTAATAGCCTCTACCTCAAAGAGGAGGGAAAAAAATAGCATCTCTAGCAGCACTCATGTTGTAATGATCCCCCAGCAGATAAAATCACTTTGTATCAAGATTGGGAAAATTTTGTACTGAGGAACTTCTTCTCCTCCTTCTTTTCAGATAATATAATAAAACCGAATTTGTGCAAAAAAAAAAAAAAAAAAAAAAATTAGTAATTCCTTGGGTTTATAATATTCATGATCCCTTAGATTTATTAATCCCTTGGTTCTAAAATATTAATTCCTAGGGTTTAGTAATCACTTGGGTTTTAATATTAGTTTTTTGGGTTTATTGATTGCTTGGCTTTATTAATAATTTATATTTATAATATTAATTCATTGTGTTTATAATATTAATAATCCCTTGTGTTTATTGATCCCTTATGTTTATAATATTAATAATCCATTGTTTTTGTTCATCCATTGGGTTTATAACATTAAAGCCTTGAGTTTTCTAATTATTTGGATTGGTAACATTAATAATCCCTTGGGATTAATAAACCCAAATATTAAGGGTTAAATATTAGCGCTAGGGTTTAATATTAATCCCTTAGGTTTATAATATATATCCCTTCGATTTATTAAGAAATTGCACATTTTTTCCATGTCATTGGCAGCAAAATTAGGATGGAGGATTCTGACAGAGGACAACCTATGGATGGAAGTGGTTAAAATAAAATATATAGATCCACTCACTGTGGACGAATGGATCATATTTTTGAACACAGGTTTTTCCAAGTCATCTACAATTTGGAAAGCTATTGTGATGGCACTGGGTCTAGTGGAAAAATGATTTCATGGAGGGTATGGAATGGAAAAATGTGTAGGATTGGTTTGGACCCACAAGATGGGTGCAGCAGACATTTTACACTCACTAAAGACCTAGTGGAGGCTCTAGAACAAAAAAGGGTGTATGTTCCAAGCCAAATTGGAAAGCCTGAAGATACATCTATCTGGACACAAGCATGGAAATATCGGCAGAGGATCATATGATTGACCAACAGTGGAGACAGGAGTGGCAAGGATATATTGAGGAATTAGCCCGCTTGAGAGTGCAGCTAAAAGAATTTTTGGATCCATTTATTGGGTACATGCAAAATTAGGCATATATACACCAAAAAAATGTTACGGGTTCAAAATGAAAAGTAAAGGGGCGCTCAAGAATGGTGGTTTAAAACATTGTGGAAATTAGAGGGGCTTGCAAAAACAAAACTATTATGCTATTGTATTCTAAAAAGAAAGGTTTTGGCATGGGATTTACTTGAAGGAAGGTTCCTAAATGGCCCGGGTCGATGTTGTCAATGCAAGGACGCTGAGGAGTCCATAGAACCCCTTTTCATTTCTTATTGTTTTACCAAAAATTTCTAGGAACACACCCTGTCGTTTTTGGATGCCACAACCTCCCCTTCAATTGTGGTTGCGGAATGTGTGGTGATTATTTCATTACTCCCTAACTCAGATCCATGCAAAACACCAAGAATCATTAGGATTGAAAGGATAAACCAATATATCCTTGGGCATATTTTGATGGGGCAGTTGATAATCATAGGAGATGTGGTGTGGGCATGATAATCCATGAGAAACAAAATGTCTCAATTGTTGCATGAAGTTGATGTTCAAATGAAACTGTTGTAGATATGTGGAGCATTTCTTATGGTGATTGTTGATCATTCTAAAACTTCCCTTCTGTTTGTATGAACTACAGGGGACAGTGGTCTGTGTGGATGACTGTTTCCTTCCCCAAAATGCAATTCTTCCATTATCGTCAAGCTTGCACAATGGAATACATCTCTTTGTCATATGTGGGATACTTCTGGACTGTGTCATATTTCCTCACTATGATATGCCACTAGATGCCCATATTGAGTAAGAACTGCCCCAATAGCATAGTCTGAGGCATTTGTCTCGATATCGAATTGTTGTTGCAAGTATGGTAATGTGAGCACAGGAGCAGAGCAGAGGCAATTTTTCAACTCGACAAACTCCTTCTGTTGAGATTCACACCAAAATAATTTTTCTTTCACTCCTCCCTTGGTGACTTAGCTCAAGTGCCAAGTGATATGATAGAATCCCAACACAAACATGCGGTAGAAATTAGCAAGACCCATAAGTTGTGGAGCTTTGTTAGAGTGGTTGGGACTGGCCAGTCCTGAATGAATTGGATCTTGGTTGGATCCACATGCACCCCTCATTCATCAATAATGTATCCCAAATACTAAACCTGGGTCATGCAAAACGTGCACTTCTCCAATTTGGCACACAACTTGTGTTTCCGCAGTGTTTGTGGACATGTCGGATGTGGTGCATGGGGCTCTTCCCAAGTTTAGTTGAAGATCAGGATGTCATCCAATTACACTAATACAAATTATGAGTTGGTAAATGGCCACAATATGTCTTCCATGAGCCTCATGAAGGTTGTGAGATCATTTATCAACCCAAAAGGCATTACCAACCATTTGAAAAGGCCCTCCTTGGCTTTGAAGCCAGTCTTCCACACATCGAAGGGTTCGATTGGTACCTGGTGATACTTGGACTTCAAGTCGATCTTTCTGAAATAATTTTCCCCCTTGAGTTCATCCAGAAGGTCATCAATCTGTGGGATTAGGTACCTATTCCGGACAGTGATCTTGATCAATGCCTGATAGTCAATACAAAGTCTCCAAGTCTCATCCTTCTTCTGCACCAATACGATTGGGCTCCCATAGGGCGATGAACTTGGTCGGATGTGACCTTTCTGCAGTAGCTCCTAAATCTGCCTCTTAATTTCTTCATTCTCCATAAAAAAGTGTCGATAGATTGGTCCATTGGGTAGCGGCTCACTTGAGGTCAAATCAATGGGGTGATTGACCTAACAGTGCAGAGGCACCCCTGCGGGTGAGGTGAAGATATCCCTGTACTCGTCCACAACCGTTTCCACCTTTTTTTTCGTGTGGAGGAGCTCTGTCTCGAGGTCATGGCCACAATATTATTCTTTCCCTTAGGGTGGATTACCAGGAAAACAAAATTCCCATTTTTGGAAATGATTTTACTACATTGTTTTGCAGTAACCAAAGATATGGCGGAAGCTGGTGCTACCTCTGATATCATGTACAACTTATTTCCCAAAGTAACAATTACAGTGCGAGGTCGAGACTCATACATAGCATGTCTCTTCCACAAGTATGGTTGGCCTAATAATACATTAGAAAAATCAAGAGGAGCAATGTCACATAATACCTCATCTGTGAAGGGCTTGATTTTGTAGGGAAGGCGACATTGTTGGCTTATGCGAAGATCCTGTCCTTGGTGAAGCCACCCAATGGTTAGTTATTAGTACTAGGGTTTAATATTAATCCCTTACACTTATAATGTTTATCCCTTCGGTTTATTATTTTGTTGGGTTTAAAATATTAACAATTGCAAAGATTTTTTGATCGCTTGGATATTAATAATCATGTGGGTTTATCAATCCTTTGGGTTTAAAATATTAATTCTTAGGCTTTATTAATCCTTTGTGTTTTTAATATTGATCCTTGGGTTTTTTTATCTCTTAGGTTTTTAAAATGTATCCCTTGGGTTTACTGATTTCTTGGGTTTGTAATATTAAACCGTTGGGTTTAATAGTTCCTTAGGTTTATAATATTAGTAATTCCTTCGGTTTATAATTTAATCCCTTGGGTTTATAATATTAATGATCCCTTAGGTTTATTAATCCCTTGAGTTTAAAATATTATCCTAGGGTTTCGTAATCACTTGCATTTTAATATTATTTTTTTGGGTTTTTTTATTGCTTGGCTTTATTAATCATTTGTATTTGTAATATTAATTTACTATGTTTATAATATTAAAATCAAATTTCCCGGATGCGGGTGGGTAACGAGGCAATCGGCATCCAACTTCGCATGATGTCTGTTTTAAATACTCCAGCTCAAGTCTTTAATGCTGTGTTAATGCAGCTCGTCCCTCATAGCCTATCTGCTCATTCTTCAGTCATGGCGCTCCACCGTGAAATCATTTGTGCTCCTCCCCTGCGCACTTGTTGCTCCCTTGCCACCATTGAGTCTCGCTCACGCACCATCACAGGGAAACGATGCGCAATGGGGGGTCTGTGTAGATTTCATGTTTCCCATAGCATTTTCTGCAATCTCAGTCGTTCGTCCTCCGTTTCAACCAGGAATCCATCGCAAGCTGAAGCCAAATTCCTTTCGGTACTCCCCTATCTCCACAATCCTGCTAACATCTTCGCTATCACTGCTCTTCATACCATGCCAAGATTGCGTCAGAGAATGTGCTGCAGGAGGGGTAGTTCCTGTGGGCAAGTTAACTGCCAGTCCTCCTCCTCCACTTCTAATTCTTCATCTTACTCTTCAGACTTCAACCCTGTTCGCTTTCCTACCTCCAGGAGGGTCATGGACGAGGTCAAGGGAGGCCTAATTCTGTTGCGCACTTTTGTCTTTCCTCCAGGGCTCACTCTCACCATGCTCGACTTCAATACCCCTGTACTTTCAGAAATTTATCCTTCTTAGCCACGGTCACCATAGAACTTCGTGAAGTTTCCTCTGGTCTTGTTACGGCGACTCCTGGAGTGGCTCTGGAGACAGCAAAGGAAGACACGCATGGAATTTCACAGAATGACAATAGGCAGAGTGCGGAACCTGATGGCATTGCAACTCAGGATGTGGGCCTGCAAGCAAGTTGTAGTGTTCCAACTGGTGGTGGCCCCACAAGCAAGGATAGCCCTCCTCCTGAAGAAGAAGATCCATACAAATATGCTTGTCGTATCGTCAAGGAAGAGCCATTCGCCTCTCATGAAGTTTAATCAGGTTTGCACTCTCTGGTTTTTTATTTTCGATGGCACGAAGGTGTCCAATTCCCTCCTATTTCACAGTAAAATTATGTTCTACAGTTCTCTAGCACATATTTTTACTCTCATGTTAAACTGTCAGTTTCCCTTGAGTGGGCGGCATACTACTGCATATGTCTTTAATTTTGGGCGATGGCCACAGCAATTCAATATGTCAGATTTTGGTTCTGCAATGGGCAGCATCTGTAAGAGCCCAGTAAATCTGTTAAGGTCTATGAATTAACTCTGGTCAATTCACAATCTAGTCACAGGAGTAAGTTATTTCTCTGAGTCAGACAAGGTCATGGTTTCTGAAATTCTCATGGTCATCATCCAGTTAGTTTTGTTTGTCAATGACAAGCATCGTAATGAGCGAATGCCGCAACTTTGGGCTAGACCTCTTGAGGCCTCTGCCTCTCTGTAATTTTATTTTTGTATCAATATAGGAGTAGACCAATTCAGAAAAAAAAAAAAAAAAAAAAAAAAAAAAAAAAATATATATATATATATATATATATATATATATATATATATATATATATATATATATATATATATATATATAGATAGATAGATATTAAAATCCAATTGTGTTTATTAATCCCTTGTGTTTAAAATATTAATGATCCCTTGTTATTGTTCATCCATTGGGTTTATAACATTAAAGCCTTGATTTTTCTAGTTCTTTGGATTGGTAACATTAATAATGCCTTGGGATTATTAAACCCAAATTGTAAGGGTTAAATATTAGTGCTAGGGTTTAATATTAATCCATTAGTTTTATAATATCTATCCCTTCGTTTTATTAAGAACTTGTATATTTTTTCCATGTCATTGGCAGAAAAATTAGGATGGAGGATTCTAACAGAGGACAACCTATGGATGGAAGTGGTTAAAAGAAAATATATAGATCCACTCCCTGTGGATAAATGGATCAGACTATCAGACAAAGGTTTTGCCAAGTCATCTACAATTTGGAAAGCTAGATTGGGATTGAAAGGATAAACCAAGATATCCTTGGCACATATTTTGATGGGGCATCCAATAATCATAGGAGATGTGGTGTGGGCATGATAATCCATGAAAAACAAAATGTCTCAATTGTTGCTTCTATGGGAATTGGAGAAGGCACAAATAACTTTGCTAAATTTCAAACTTTAAAACTCCTTATTTATTGGCTCATCCAACTAGGCATTGTTTCAATAAAAAAATTTGGGGACTCCATGAATGTCATAAATTGGGTTAATAACTCATAGAGATGTAAAAAAAAAATTTACTTCCAATTCTAGAAGAGATACAGGAATTAAAAATTCATTTTTTACTTATTTCTGTATGACATATTTACAGGGAACGAAATGGGGTCGCTGACCGTCTTTCTAAAGATGGCCTACAAAAAGATCTAGCTTGTGCCACATAGTGGAGAAGGATGCAAATGGGGTCTGTGTGTCAGACTCCAGGCCATACTGACAAAGGGTTTCATGGTTTTTTTAACCTAATGTTTGCACTTTGTTTTTTTCTCCAGCAAATGCTTTATATTCTGGAGATATTTTTGTATCTATATTTTTGGACAGATTTTATATTAACCACATTGTAATGTGGTTGGTTATTATAGAATGTGGGGAATTTTCTCCGAACAAGAGGCCCAGGCTACACATCATGTCTTTTTGTAGATTGGTTCACTTCGGATGCTTATTGTGACACATAGTTATGTTGTTACAACTAGTTTATTTTTGTTTTCTATTGGATAGATGATATAGAATTATGAAGGAATGCAATAAAATACATAAATACACATAAACACAGAGATGCAATAGAAATAATACTTCATTTCATTAATATCACATAACTGAAATATGCTTACAGACAAAATGGAAATCAACTAGCTAGGGCGTTGGTAGCTTATCTCAAATTGATGTGGCGGCTACAGGACTTTAAACTGTGTTAAAATGAAGCTTGAAGGCCTATTTATTATTTAGAAATAATGTAAAATCATAAACATCCAAAAACCTAACCCTAGGAGATGAAACGCCAAACTATGGGCCCCGTTGGGGTAAATTGGTACATCAATTTTCCAGGGTCATAAATTTGGCATACGATCTTTGTTTGACGCACATGATACCTCATTATAAAGATATATACGAGGACTACAATTGATGATAGTGAATTTTGATTCCTTGACTCACATTTGATTGCAGAAATATTTCAAATAAAACGTTGTTTAGGGCCTCAAAACGGCTCTAAAATTTTAGAACACAAAAAACTGCTAAAAATAATATATTATGCTACAATTAAGGAAAATGAATAACTGAAATAAAAAATGGTGGGGCCCCTAGTGGAATAGGTAGGTGGCCACCAATATCCACCTGGATCATTCCTCCCCCCTTTGGATGCAATGGTCCCCATTGTTTTGAGTTCCTCCATGACATGAGGAAACATATGCTGAATTTGGTCCCTGGTGATCCACTTGCCTTGGTACAGGAGTTGGCCATCTTTGACAACCTGATACAATTGGATCTTCTACTGGAAAGTGTTCTTGATTTGCATGTCAATGATACAATAAGTGGTGGCATGTTCCATGATGTTTAGGTTTAACTCTGTTGGTGTGAGTTATTCTGCAATGTCGTAGATGTCAAGTAGAGGTGGAAATTAGGGTCGAAGGCGGTCCACATTGAACACTGGCTACAGATACAAGATTGGTGGAATACTGAGCTCAAAGGAATTGTGCCCTACAGCCTTGGTGATGGTATATGGCCCATATCGTAGTGGGAAAATCTTATGGTGGGGTCTAGCGAGGCGCTCCTTCTGCAAATGTAGCCACACTTTATCGCCCACCTAGAAGTTGTGTGGCACCCAATGCTAATCGTGTCATTGTTTGTACATGGCATTGGTTATGCCAATATTTCATGAACCTATTGGTGGATGTGTTGAATCGGCTCTATGAATTTGTTCGCCTTTTCAGATTCAGACTGGACATTAGCCGAATCAGCCTGAGTAGCTGCAAATGGAATGGCTACTTCAATGGGACATAGTGGCTGGAATCCCAAACCCACCTGAAAGGGGATGTGGCTGGTTGAGCTGTGGAGAGCTCAGTTATAGATGTGTTGTACATAGGAGAGACTCTCATCCCATGTGTGTGGACGGTTTGAGTTGTGTAGAATGTGTACGATCATCATGTTTACGACCTCTGTCTCGCCATCAGCTTGGGTATGGAAAGTTGTGGACTTGGTGAGCTTGGTGTCCAGCATTGACCATAGGTTGGACCAAAATGTACTGAGGAACCTACTATCATGTTCTGAGATGATAGACTGTGGGATTCCAAAGTGTACCAAAACTTTTTCAAAGAATATTTTAGCAGTGGTGGTTGTTGCGATATTCTTCTTGTAGGCCGCCATAATGGCCATGTTCAAGAATCTGTCGACGACCACGAAAACACAGTCATTTCCATGCTTCGTAGAAGGAAGGCCTAACATGTAATCCATGGATATGGACTCCCAAGGTCGACTAGGGGTAGGTAGTGGAGTATAGAGGCCCTGCTTCTTGATGGTTTGTTTGGAAATGGTGTAGGCAGTGCAGGATCTAATGTACTTCTCGAAATCCAATCGAGGTTTTGGCGAATAGAAATACTTCTACAATACTGCCACTATTTTCTCAACTTTGAAATTCCCAACGACCTGACTATAGTGCGCTTCCCAAATCATCTTGGCACGCTCGCTTGAAGGAACACAAAGGTGTCCCAGGTAACATAACATTCCATCCTGGAGGTGAAATTTTGGAAATTTCTTACCCTCCAAGAGTGTCTTGTATTTGTGGAAAAATTTTGGATCGCCCTTGTAGATAAGTGGCCAATCAGAAGTCTCGTGCCCACAAGAGTTGAGCACAGTGGTTATCACCACGATTGGTGGTCGGCTGGAAGTCTGCAACATTATTCCTGATTTTATACTTGATGTTTACATGAAACTGTTGCAGATATGTGGACCACTTCTGATGGTGATCGTTCTACAACTTCCCCTATGTTTTTATGAACTACAGGGGTCAGTGGTCTATGTGGATGACCGTTTCCTTTCCCAAAATGTAATGCTTCCATTATCGGCAAGCCTGCACAATGGAATATATCTCTTTTTCATAAGTGGGATACTTCTGGACTGTGTCTAATTGTCTCACTTTGATATGCCATTGGATGCCCCTATTGAATAAGAATTTCCCCAATAGCATAGTCTGAGGCATCTGTCTCGATATCGAATGGTTGTTGCAAGTATGGTAATGTGAGCACTGGGGCGGAGCAAAGATGATGTTTCAACTCGGCGAATTCCTTCTGTTTAGATTCAGACCAAAATAATTTTTCTTTCGCTCCTCCCTTGGTGACTTAGCTTAAGGGCCAACTGATATGAGAGAATCCTAACATGAACCTGTGGTAGAAATTTGTGAGACCCGGAAATTTGCAGAGCTCTGTTAGAGTGGTTTGGGATGGCCTATCCTGAATGACTTGGATCTTGGCTGGATCCACATGCACCCCCCACTCATCAATAATTTATCCCAGATACTGAACCTGGGTCATGCCAAAAGTTCACTTCTCCAAATTGGCACACAACTTGTGTTGTCGTAGTGTATGTAGGAGCTTTCGGATGTGGTGGAGGGGCTCTTCCCAAGTTTGGTTGAAGATCATGATGTAATCCAAGTACACTACTACAAATGAGTTGGTAAATGGTCACAATATGCCATTCATCACCCTCATGAAGGTTGTAGGAGCATTCTTCAACCCGAAAGGCATGACCAACCATTAGAAAAGGACCTCCTTGGCTTTGAAGGCAGTCTTCCACACATCGAAGGGTTCGATTGGTACCTGGTGATACCTCTACTTCAAGTCGATCTTGCTGAAGTATTTTATCCCTTGAGTTGGTCCACAAGGTCATCAATCTGTGGGATTGGGTACCTATTCTGGACAGTGATATCATTCAATGCCCGATAGTTAATACAAAGTCTCCTAATCCCATCCTTCTTCTGTACCAACACGATAGGGCTCCCAGAGGGTGATGAACTTGGTCGGATGTGACCATTTTGAAACATCTCTTGAATCTTCCTCTTGATTTTTTCATTCTTTATAACTGAGCTTCGATATATTGGTCCATTGGGTAGTGGTGCACCTAGGATCAGATCGATGGGGTGCTTGACCTGACAGTGCAAAGGTACCCCTGCGGGTGGAGTGATTATATCCACGTACTCCTCCACCACCTTGTCCATCTGTTGTTGTCGTGTGGAGGAGCTCTATATCAAGGTCATTGCCACAGTATTATTCTTTCCCTGAGGGCGGATTACCAGGAAAAAAATTTTCCCAGTTTTGGAAATGAGCTTACTCCATTTATTTTTAGTAAGAAAAGAGATGGCGGCAGCCGATGCTACCTCTGATATCATGTACAACTTATATCCCAAAGTAAAAATCACAGCTCGAGTTCGTGAATGATACAAAACATGTTGCTTCCATAATTATGGTTGGCCTAATAATACATTAGAAACATCAAGAGGAGAAATATCACATAATACCTCATCTATGAAGGGCTTGTTGCTGTAGGGAAGGCGATACTGATAGCTGACGCGGAGATCCTGTCCTTAGTGAAGCCACCCAATGGTGTACAATTGTGGGTGTTCTCTGGTCGGCAAGCCCAAACGCTTCATGACCTATGCTGAAATGAGGTTCTTTTAGCTCTTGCTGTCGACAATGAACAACAACGGGGAACTCTTTACCCACATCTGGGAATGGAAGAGGCACTCACCCTCCTCTGGATATTCTGGTTCCTCCTTTTGGATATTTGTTGTGGCAACAATGGTTTTGGGCTCCGCATCAATAATATACTTCCCTTTATCATTCCCCTTGTTGGGTTATGATTCAAAGTCAAAGCATGCATCTGATTCAGAAGCCTTCAGCTCGACCACCAGTGACTCCTTAGCACAACACTCACTTTTTTTGTGAGTGGAGCTCTTATGTAACTCACACCACTTTCCTGTGTTCTTCTTTTGTTTCTCAGTGTTGTTCTTTGCTGGACATTGGGTTCAACACTCCCCGTGTGTTTCACGACATGCACTAACTGCCTCTTGTGGATCCTAAATCTGGAAATTGTAGCGAAGACTAATGCCTACGGGTTTTTGTCTTACGGAAAACGTGATTCCAATAATTGGAATCAGAGCCACAGGTTTCGAGTTCGAAACTCACCCGGCTCACATTGGGGGGGAGATTGTTGGACATTGGGTTCAATGCTCCCCGTGTGTTTCGCGACATGGACTAACCGCCTCTCGTGGATCCTAAGTCTAGTTATTGTAGCAGAGACTAATGCCTACAGGTTTTGGTATAACAGTAATCATTATTCCAACAATTGGGCCACCCCACCTTGGCTTTTTCCTTTGTTATGCAGTTTAGGGGCACCTTTCCCTTGCTTCTGATTCGCAGATCCAAAGTCTCGCTTATTCTCTTTAAACATCTGCTCAATCTTGGTAGCATACTGATATGTTGTGTCAAGCGAGAAGATGTCGAGGAACTCCATTTCCTCTTGAATGTATATGTGTAGACAACTACGGTACTTCAGCACCAAATGTTTCTCTGAATCTTTGATACCCAATTTTTTGCGCAGGGTATGGAAAAGATTCGTCAGCTCATGCACATATTGATCCCTTTGTTTCCGTAGCGTAGTCCATTGTATGTACTTGTCCCAATAGCTCCCCACAGGATGATATTGGTCATGAATGGAGTCTCGGAAAGAATTCCAAGTGGGCAAGGCATAAAACATAGAGGGTTCCCTCTCGTCCTTTTTCTCACAGTAGGTTTACAACCAATCCTTGACATGGGGGATGATTTTGAGGAGTGTAAAAGTGATATTTTCCTAGTTGGAAAAGTCATGAACCAAGAAATACCCTTCTAATAGATTTTACCATCTATCTATGACGTCTGCATCTATTTGGCCCTCAAATATGGGAATTTCAAAGTTTACTTGTACACTAAAAGGAGTTGCGCCTCCAGAGCGGTTGTTGGATATAGATGTGACGGCGGTGGGGAGTCGTTGAAGGATCTGGGAAAATTTATCCATCATCGCATTCCTTTGTTTCTCGAGGGCCTCCTCGAGCAATATTTTGATAGGATCTCCTACTCCCTCGTCTTTCTTTTCATCTCTCGTGGGTGGCCGTCGGGGTTTGCAAGGTTCATCTTGCAAAGGTTCAACCAGATCGAGCCCTAACTCCTTATACCCTGACCTCATTGGGGACATGAAAATAAGGATCGAGAAAGAGAAGACCGCTCTGATACCACTGATTCGGACTTATGCAGGAACACAATAAAATTCATAAATACACATAAAAAAAAAAGATGTAGCAGAAATAATACTTCATTTCATTAATATCACATAACTGAAATATGCTTACATACATAACTGAAATAAACTAGCTAGGTCACATATCTATTGAGGACATTGTGCATATCTATTGAGGACATTATTAAGATCAACCTTGGAAGACATCCTTTGGACTGGCCCTTGAGGTTTGAAGACATCCTTGGAGTAGCCTGTTGAAGCACTTGAAGAAATATCTGGAGTAGCCTTGTTGAAGCATCATTGAAGATATTCTTGGAGCATTATTGAAGAAATCTTGGAAGCATTTTTGAAGTAAGTATTACTTGTAAAATTTAGATTTGACCAAGTTGGAGCTTGGATTTGAAATGATTGGAGTCCTAAACTTTTAACAAGTTGGATCTTGGAATTTGTTGAGAGGATTGGAGACCTAATTTTGACCAAGTAGGAGTTTTGTTTTATTCAAGGTTAGAGCCTTGAAAAATTCAAAATATCGGTTGTACTGGTTGGAGCCTGATTTGATGTACAAGAAGATTGGAGCCCTCACAATTTTGATTAATAAAATTATTTTTGTTTAATCTCTTATGTTTTGGTTTATTTTTTTATAAAAAAATTAACTGGCATAAAATAAAAATTGAAATAAATATTGATTCATCCCCCCTCTCAGTATTTCCAACTATTGGAATTAGATCCATCTACTACAAATAACAGCCTAACAACGAGAAGAAGGATTAATCACAATTCCTAGTAAGGATGTTAGGGTCCCCCAACTTGATGGAACAAATTTTACCTTTTGGAAAGTTAGATTGGAGTTCTAATTAGTGTACCTTGGAGTCGAAGTTTGGAAATATGTGACAAATGGATGCAAGATCCCATTTCCTCTTCCAATAAATCCTAACAAAAAGAAAGCATATATGGAAAATGAAAAAGCTTTGAATTTTGTAGCAACTTGTCTATCAAATTCAAAATTAACTAAAGCAATGCATATTAAAAGAACAAAAGAGATGCGGGACAAGTTCATTAGCATATATGAAGGAGATGATAAATTCAAAATAGAAGAGCTCCAAACTTTAGAAGGAAGTTTGAAAATATCAAAATGAATGAAGAAGAAGACATTGTTGCTTACTTTCTTTAGGTATACGAAGTCCTCAATTCTCTCAAAGGATTAGGTGAAGACATAAAAGAGAATATAATTGTCTAGAAATATCACTTCCAAACCGCTTCGATGCCAAATTCAATGCCATATAAGAATTGAAAGACTTAGATTATTTGAAAATGGATGAGCTTCATTGAATTATTATTGCATACGAAATGATAACAGGAAAATAAACTGACAAATAATTTTCTTTCAAAGCCTTCAAAAACATCAAGGAAGGGGAGGATTTATGACTGCAATAGTGATGATTATATACAGAAAAGAAAAGAAAAAATAATGCAATTTCTCAAGAAGTTGAAGAAAGGATCCAAACTCAAATGTAATTATCCTCTCATTTGTTTTAAATGTGGAAAGGTAAGACATTATGTTTCAAAGTGTCCTTTCAAGGATCGTAGTGATGATGAATATGAACCTAAAATTCCTTTCAAAAATAAAGGTTGAAATGAAAAGAAATTATTCTCTAAACAAGACACTGATGATTCTGATGTAGATGAACCTAAGAAAATATTCAAGAAGAAAAGCTCAACCAAAATAAATTTCTTCTTCGTGCAAGATAGTTATGATTCTGATGAAGATGATGATTATGAGGGAAGTAGAGAATTATTATTTATGGCCGTCATGGATGACATAGATAAACCTGAAGAAGAAAAACAAGGAAATGTGGATGAACTATTGATAAGTGCCATTGATGAAAATGAAAAACTAAGAAAAAAGAATGAAAGGTTATCACAAGAAATCATCTCTCTAAAAATTTTAAGTGAAGAAAAGAGGATAGAAGAAGTATTAAACATCAAGCTAAGCAAGAAGAAAGTGACTTGCGAAAAATTAGAAGTTGAAGTTTTCTCTCTAAAAAGGGAATTAGATAAGGTCAAAAAAAACTTGAAAAGCTCTCAAATCGTAGATCTCAAGCACTCAAATACCACAACATGACAAATCAAGACTTGGCTATACAGGTGAATCATCTAATTCAAAGGAGAAAACAATTTTCCATCATGCAGAAGAACCAAGAAGCTTAATGGTGATGCTCTTCGAAATCATCCAAGAAGTGAGAATCGGGTTGACACACCAAAGGGACCTCCTTGCAATCCAAGGAATGAGAAAAATTTTTACTATAATTTAATGTGACATCAATCCAAGCTCATATCTACTAGTATCAAACTATTTTCCTTGGTCATTGTTTCCTTCGTAAAAAAATTTGTCATAATGAAGGGAATAATGTTGGCTCAAGAAATTATGGAAAATTATGGAGGGAATAATGTTGAATCAAGAAAGTATGGAACTAATTACCAAAATAATACTATTTATTAAAGAAGACAAAATCAGGTTAGGAATTACAATTCATTTGATCCTCTTTTAACGTATAGTCTAGAATGCTCCAAATGCAATAGTCCAGGTCATGAAGCACAAAATTGTCCACTAGAACCAAGAGAAAGGATATGGAGAAAGAAGACAAGAGAAATAACTCCTGAAAATTGTGGCCAAGATTTGTGTGCACAGTATGAGGAAAACAAATGGTTTGTAGATAGTGGATGTTATAGGTACATGACTGGTGAAAAAAATAAGTTCCTCTCGCTAGACAATGATGGAAATGTGACTTTTGAAATTAGATCTACTAATATTCTTGGTAAAGGCACAGTGAGTCTTATAAATGGTAAAGACAAAGCACAAAATGCACTATTCATTAAAGGACTCAAGAAAATTTTCTAAGCATCAGCAAAGTATGTGACCAAGGACATGATATCTTCTTTAGTTCCAAGGATTGTGAGATCAGAAGGTCTTATTCAAGAAAAATTGTGGGAAAAGGAGTAAGAAACAAATAATGTATACATTCTGAGAAAAATTCAAGAAGAAAATTGTTACATGAGTCAAGTAGATGAAAGCTAGTTATGACACAAGCGATCGGGACATCTAATCTTTGATAATTTGGTGAATATTATCAAAATCCAAGCAGTAAGAGACATTCCCATAATTTCAAAACTTGAAAATGCTATTTGTGCACCACGTCAATATGGAAAGAAAACAAGGACCAACTTCAAGACAAAGGAATGTTCATCATCAAAGCCTTTATAAATCATTCATGTAGATCTATGTAGGTCAACTAGAACTCGAGGAGAAAGGTACTTTATATTATTCATACATGAGTATACTAAAATTATGTGGGTATTTTTGATAATATATAAGTGAGAATCACTAGAATGTTTTAAAACCTTCAAAGCAGAATTTTAAAATGAAAGTGAGTCAAAAATAAATTGTTTAAGGACAGATAAAGGTGAAGAATTCACCTCAGGGGAATTCAATGAATTCTATGAAAAACATGGAATCAAGGGGGAACTATATCTTACTATGAATCCACAACAAAATGGAGTGGATGAAAGAGAGAACAAATATTTACAAGATACTGCAAGAACAATGTTATTAGCAGCTAATTTACAACCTAAATTTTGGAGAGAAGCAGTTGGGACAACAGTGTATACTATGAACAAGGCACAACTCTGAGTGAATGATGACAAAACTTCATATGAATTATGGAAAGGAAGACCTGCATCAGTGAAACATTTTAGAATATTTGGAAGTAAATTTTTTATGAAGATCAATGATGATTCACCTGGAAAGTTCAATTCTCGAATTGATGAAGGAATATTTCTTGGATATTCTACAAGAATCAAGGCCTACAAATGCTACAACAATCGGTTGCAAAACATAGTTAAAATTAGTAATGTAAGTATTGATGAGGCTCTTCCTTAAAAATAAGTTGAAATCAATTGATAATATCCTTTTCTTGGAGATCTAGAAGAAGATATTTCAAAGGATGAAAAGGAGCAAGAAAATCAAAAGGAATCATCTCAAACTCCATCAAGGGTAAAGTTTGTTCAAAAACATCATCCAGAAGATCAAATTATTAGTGATGTAGATGATGGAATAAAAACTTAAAGAAAGATGACAAACACACCAAAAAGGAATGGCATTTCCCTACTATCCAAGATAGAACTAGAGAATCTCACTCAAGCTAGTAAGGATCCTCATTGGATACAATCAATGGAAGAAGAGATGCATAAAATCGAAAAGAATGGAACATGGTGGCTAGTGCGTATTCCAAGGGACAATAATTTCATAGGAACCAAGTGGGTGTTCAAGAATAATATGAATTAAGAAGGACAAATCATCAAAAACAAGGCAATGTTGGTGCACGGGTACTCTCATATTGAAGGAATTAACTTGAAGAAACCTTCGCTCTCGTAGCCTGATTGGAAGTTATAAGGATGTTTTTGGCATTTTCTTCTTCAAAAGGCTTCAAATTTTATCAAATGGATGTAAAAATAGCATTTATAAATGGCGACCTAAAGGAATAAGTATACATGGAACCACCAAAATGGTTCAAATTAGCAGAAGGAAAAGATTTTGTTTACAAATTGAAGAAGGCACTATATGGATTAAAGCAAGCTCCAAGAGCCTGGTATGCTATACTTGATCATTATCTTCAATAAAAAGGCTTCAAGAAAGGAGTTGCAGGAAGAAATATTTATATGAAGAAGAACAAAGGCAACCTATTGATCACACTCATATACATATATTATCTAATTTTTGGAAGCAACAATGATACAATGAGTTAGGAATTTTCCCAAAATATGTCAAAATAATTTCAAATGTCGGTGATTAGTGTGTTATCTTACTTTCTTGGAATTCAAGTAACTCAAACCAAATAAATTATGCTCATATCACAAGAAAAATATCTCAAATGTATTCTTAAGTGATTTGGGATGGAATAATGTGCTATTGTGAACACTCTTATGATTACAAGTTGTAAGCTAAGTCAGGATGATGAATCTCCCATGGTGGATGCTAATCTTTACATATCAATGATTGGAAATATTTTATATCAGGAAACTCCACAACTAGACATCATGCAAGTAGTAGGAATGGTGGAAAACTTCCAATCAACCCCTAAGGAATCTCATATTCTAGTTGTAAAGAGAATACTCTTGAAAGGCACTCTTGTTTTTGTATTATGGTACGCTAATAGAAATAATCTTAACTTAATAGCATATACTGATGGAAATTGGGGAGGAAGCGTTGATGATTGAAAGAGTACTAGTGGGAATGCATTCTTCTTTGGAGACTATCTTGTTTCTTGGCTTAGCAAGAAACAATCATCCATGTCTCTCTCCACAATTGAATCCCAAGTACATATTTGTTGCAGATTATTGTACACAAATCCTATGGTTGAAGGATGTCAACATAGATACAAATTATCCTATCACCATCTATTGTGACAACACCAGTGCAATCAATCTCTCAAAGAATCAAGTTATGCATTTTAATACAAAGCATATCCCAATCAATTATCATTTCCTCTAAGAATAGGTTTCATAGAAGAACATCAAAATGTATGTCAATGCTAAGGAGAAAATTGAAAATATATTCACAAAACCCCTACCTTGAGAAGTATTTGAACATATTTTTCAAAATATGGGGGTCATCTCTCTTGCATCATGTTACCACTCAAACTAGTAGGGGTCCTAGGAGGGGATAATATCATAGAAACCACTAGGTCAAGTGGAAAAAATGGAGAAATATCCCACTGTCACCTCAGCTAAAGGTCCTTGCTCTTTATGGAATTTCACCCATGGGAGGAGTCTCGGTATGAGAAGAACCACTAGGAAATATATATTAATGATAGGATGTAAAGTGATTCCAAATCCTATTCACAAGAGAGGCTCAAGTGATAATATTACTTGTTGTAGAAGCAACATGTATGGCTCTCTAAGAGGGCTAAGAGGATACATGGTTTAGGATTGAGAAGTATTTCTTGATAAGAGTTTCCCTAAAACAAAGAATCCTAGAAGAATAGGGTTCTAAGAAATCATTGTGAAATTGGTGTTGCAACGTTGCGGTACCACAAAGAAGCCCTAGTGGACCCTATTACCCATCACCAATGGGTAGTGTATATAGGAGAAACTTTTTGTCCTACATGGTCCTCAGTTGGCAGCCAACAGCTCCTTGCAGCCACAAGATAGCTCGATGTGGCATTATCTCCACCACCTGATCCAGCCATGTGGTCCCCCGCCCACTTGTTATGATTGTATGTTTGAAGGTGGGCCTCCCAACCCCAAAGGTATGGCTTTCATTGGTATAATTGAGTAATTGTCCTTACTTGTCATGGGCACTTCAGGGCATGGATTTTTGGGGGGATTCGGTGGAAAGAGTGGGCTAGGTTTGTACTCTTGTCTACACTACCTGATTTTGTGGTTAGTCATGTATCTTAATCTCGTGGGATCTCCTTTACTTTCTATTAGCTTTATGGCTGCCACTACATGGGAAATAAAAATTTTGTTTGTGTGGTCCCACTTCCCGACACCATATGCTTCACTATATTCCACACATTTTAGCCCCATTCATCTATTTTCCCATTCACGCCCACATGTCTCCACTAGGTCCACATTGGATTACCCCCCCCCCCCCCTCTGCACCTTGGGTCGGGCATGGAATGATGCCTGAAGGTTGATGCAGCTAAAAATAAAATCAAAATCAAAATTTGGCCACCCTCAATAGGAAATGTACAGAAAAATGAAAAATATGGTCAAGACATACAAATTTAACACCTAGGAAAAAGCCAAACATGAGATCTACCCCTTCTCCATGGCCATCACCCCAGTTCCTATAAGCCCTAGATGATCCCCTTCCATCATTAATGAACCCATGATTGTCCCAACCCCTAGTGGGAAATATATTGCCCCACCTCAAGGGGGTATCCACTACTATATATTACACGACATGCTCTCGTCCCCTGGAGCCCCGAGCAGTTATGAAGAAAAATCAATGAAAAAAAAAATGGTAGGGATAACTCATGTACCATTATTTTCTCCCTCCTACACTCATATACCTAGGTTTGGGCTTCCCTTATTATAAATACCCTTGTACAATGACATGTGTTCTAGATGATTCTCTTGATCCCCTCTATGTTCCATTACTCTATCATTTTCCACCTACAACTTAAAGGGTGTACCATGGACATGTAACCCCCTTTATAGGTTGAAACCACCTAATAGGGTCTTTGAATAACTGCCTTATTGATACTGGAGACACTTTTACATGCTAAATCCCACTATGGAAGGGCATGCCACCATGAAGTTCCCCATTGATTCCATGACTTGTAAGCTCTTTTAATTGATTATTCTAATGATTAGTTGTATTGGAGGGAAAGGGAACACATTGGAACTTATGCAGGATTGCAGGTGGGTCTCCATTTGGGGCTTGGTCTCCCTATACGGGGTCCTAGTCCTCGAGAGGGCCACATTGGCACTTGTAGGGTGAGAGTTGAGAGCCTTGGGCCTCTACAATAACATAGATTACTTTTTGGATCCCTAGCACCACTCATTGATTGTTTCCACCTTTTGGATGAGGAAGATGCACTTGGTTCGCCATGCCCAGCTGACTCCACACTTGCACCATACACTTGGCAGATGTTCCAAGATCCAGATGAGGATGTGTCTTACCGTAGAGGGCTTATTTCATCATCCTGACTCTTACATATGGATTACAGGAATTTTTTATCTAGTTGGAGACCCATGAATGTATCCTTCTTCTCCTCACATCCATTTGGGGACACCACGGGGATTTTCTTGGAAACAAGGGGCCAACCCCTTGTCCACTATGTTTGATGTTCATCCTCACATCATGGCACACTATGGACTTCATTAGCCCTCCTCAAAGTCCCAACGACTCACTTTATTGATGATTCTACCCTCTTGAGAGGCTTATTATTGTGTTATTGAGCTATCTTGGTGGGCTTGTCACTAAAGGATGTTATTATTTCACATTATTTTATTATTTGGGGCTCAATTAGGAAAAATTAGGAAAATTTAACTCGTTAGTGATTGTATAAATACAAGTGAGGTGATTCATTTTCATCATCATCACTTGGATTGGGATTTAGTAGCTCTTGAGAATTTCGTATTCCCTTTTGGAGGACAAGTTTGTATGTTATGGATGAATTTTTATGTTTGGATATATTTCTTTTGTCTTGGAGCTTCATTATTGGAATAATATGATGATTGGATATACTCATGTGTAGATGTAAGTACTATTTTCATGCTTATTCTTGTTATTTACTTTTTCACATGAATGTTGACAGGATTTTCACTATACCAATCAGAAATTTACTGCTTTCCTATGCGAAATTGTGGAAATTTTTATATTTTGTAGCATTGCATCATTGCATGGGCCATGTATGAATGGGTTAATGTTCCTAGAGATTATTTTGTTGAAATACATATTGATAAGTCATTAATTATTGCATATCGAAGTATAAATATCTCAAGTAGCTTCTCTCATGCCCTAATGTCATTCGAAGTTTCTTAAAGACCTCCTTGATTGGGTAAACCTATTCCAAACCATAAATTATCCTTGACTCCATCTCTCCCAATGGATAAGGCACTAGTCCTTCCATAGGTGATCATCCTCAACAAATATTTTTCTCACCTCTTCTTCTTCTTCTTCTAGGCCTAACCTCCGTGGGTCATTTAGGGAATCACTTATATCATGTTCTATCCATTAAAAAACTTTTATCTATTTTCCATTATTTCGCTATGGTTTCCTCTAGAGGCCCTCCAAATTTCAAGAAATTCTGACCATGGGATCTTGAGATATAGCAAGCCTTATCTCAAGGATAGTTTCTTGCCCTAGGTTTCCCTTAGGTAGTGTCCTCATTTGGATCATTTCATTATATTCTAATAATATTTTTCATATGGTCCTCTTCTCTTCCACAATTAGGTCAAGGCCATTTTTGGTTGGTCAATTCCACTTCGTGGACCTACTTCTGCGTCCACTTGGTCTCTTGTGGTCCCACAAATTTACAACTCCAACTCCACAAAGATGACATAAATACCTATTCTCCATAAGTATTTCTAAACCTAGGAATCATATTTAAAAGATATATTCCCAAACCCTAGCCTCAAGCATCCTCTTAGCCCTTCCTACAGATCCTATCACCTTGCTTTCCAGACAATAAATCCATATAATTGACTTTCTCTTATGAATAGGCCTTGGGAATCACCCTTCATCTTTTCACAAACATATTTAGTATTTTGATTCCTCCTTTACCGGGTCTCCCCCCATCGGTGAAAGTTCATAAATATCAGGGAGCCTTAGTTGAGGTGAAAGTGGGCTATCAATCCATTAATGCCCTTGACCTAGTAATTTCTTTATAGGATCCCCTCCTAGGAACCCTTCTTGATTGAGCGGTAAAATTTTGGCACCATTTTCGGGGACACAATACATGTGTCTTATTTCCCTTATGAAATCATTGATATATTATTATTGGTGACTCCATTAGAAGAACGAAGTCCTAGTTCTTCATTGAAATTCAAATTTAATGTGTGTAGGGTGAAGAAAGCATCCATCGAGGCATTTTAACTCACCCTGGTGACTCCATTTTGATCCTAATATGGAAAATCATGAAAAATGGATTATTGTCAAAATAAAATTACCCTTGGATTTCCATTTGAATAACTCAATGATCAAGATCTTCAAGAACTACAAAAGAATGTGGAAAAATATGTCGAGTTTATCAAGATTTATTAGAGAACATGGATAAGGAATTCATGCTCAAGCTTCATAAGTCAACACAAAAATAAATCTACATAATGATGTGTGCCTATGAGAAGGATCCTAGTTGTATCTTTTACTTTTCTGGCCTAACATGTGCTTTTAATATTCTGACTGACCTAGTCAATGAAAAATATTATAATCAATGGAAAAGCCCCACACAATGTAATCAATTGGATGATCAAGGTAACATTAAAGAAATTTCAAGTGTGAAGGAACATCATGAAAGTGAGGAATATATAGAATAAGGGGATCCATATAGAGAGGATCATGATAGCCATAATGCCACATAGGACCTTCAGGATGCAAACCTCAATATTGAGAATGTGCATGGCATGAGTGAGAGCCCCATTGAAGATCATAAGGATGAACACGATGAAATGTACACTTACATTCAAGAAAGGGGGTTTGAAGATATGAGTATTGTAGCTTACTGTGAAGATGACATTTATCATTTCTTGTGTATTAATGAGGGAAAATGGGATGTGGGTGGCCATCATTTTGACAGTGGCCCTATTTATCAAATTGACACTGAAAATAAGGTTGAAATTTATTCTCCTTTTCTCCAGGATATTACTCATGATGATATCCTTACTTATACCATCAAAAGGGATGATTGTGGTTTTCCTTCACATGAAGAAAGTTTATTGGAAATGGCAGACCCCATTTATGACACCGATAATGAAAATGACAAAGGCCTTGTTTTCACATACCTTCCCTTAGATCCCGATAACAGAGCTACATTACCCCTAAGCCCGCACCTTTCCCTTTCTCACATTAGCACCATAACTTATGATCATTTTTCCCCTCCTAGGTATTATGTTGAGGAAGATCCATCCATTACAAGCATCTCTCATTCCCTTTCATACCCTCGAGATTGTGAATATAATTGTCTCATTGAGAAACCAATTTTTTGTCCCTTTCGGAGTCCCTGGTCCCTTTTCCCTTCCCATCTTAACTCTGGGGTATCCATGAGGCATAAAATTATGGAAAATGGTTGTGATAGGGAATTCTTGTGTGTGATCATTCATTCTTCCATCGTGTTCTTAGAAGGAGAGTTTTTCACTTCTAGATTTCCTATTTTCCTTCTCTTATAATTTTCTTTTACCCCGAATGGATATCATATTTTTCCGCCTCAAAACCACATCATCCTCCGTATAATTATGTCAACATTCACTTTGGGATTTTTTTCATGAGTAATCATATAGGCACACACACACACACACAGATATATACTCATCTAATGATATGTTGGTTGCACTGGATTTATGATGACACTTAGTCTTAGCCTTGTACCATATGCATGTTAGGATAGGATGCATTGCATGTTGATTTTCGCATTAGAACTAAAATCATATGATATTAATAATAGATTAGTTGGATTAAATTTTCATTTTACTTTCTTGTTGATTTTTATGGCCTAATACTAACCATGGATGATCATAAGACACCATAAAAATGTGTTTCCCCATGTGCTTTGTATTTCATATGTGCAAGTAACAAGTCTGCAGTACCAAGAGATTGTTGGTGTTCTCATAACCTCTTGTTCGAGAATCTTCATGCACTTACTTGAGAGATCGTGTCCCAATTGGAGCCAGATGTTACCCACCAACTGTGGGTAGTGTATATAAGAGAAACGTTTTCTCCTATATGGTACTCAGTCAATATCCAGTAGCCCCTTGTAGCCACCAGATGGATCGATGTGCCATTATCTCCACCACCTGAGCCAGCCATGTGGTCCCTCTCCCACTTGTTATGATTGTATATGTTTGAAGGTGAGAATCGATGACCCAAAAGGTATGGCTTTCATTGGTATAATTGAGTAATTTTCCTTACTTTTCATGGGCACTTTATGGCATGGATTGGTGGGTGATTTGGTGGAAAGAGTGGGCTAGTTTTGTACTCTTGCTCCACTGCCTAATTTCGTGGTTAGCCTTGTATCCTAGTCCTGTGTTATCTCCTTTTTAGTCCATTAGATTTATGGTTGGAACTACATGGGAAATACAAATTTTGGTTAAATGGTTTTTCTTCCCAACACCATATGCAGCACTCCATTCAATTCATTTTCTCCCCATTCATCTATTTTCCCATCATTTATGAAGAAAAATAAATCAAAGGAAAAAGGCATATGAAGAAGGGTTGAAAAAAAAATGGTCGAGGTAACTCATGTACCACGATTTTCTCCCTCCTACACTCATATACCCAGGTGTGGGCTTCCCTTATTATAGCTACCCTTGTACCATGACATGTGGTCTGGATGATTCCCCTGATCCCCTTTTTGTTCCATGAATCTATCATTTTCCACCTACCACTTGAATGATATACCATGGACATGTCACCCTCTTTAGAGGTTGAAACCACCTAATAGGATTAACACCTTATTGAGCCTGGAGACACTTGCACATGCCAAATCCCACTATGGAAGGGCATTCCACCATGAAGTTCCCCATTGATTCCATGACTTGTAAGCTCTTTAACTTCATTATTATAATGATTCATTTTATTGGAGGGCAAGGGGACGCATTAGATCTTATTCAATATTGTAGGTGGGTGTCCATTTAGGGATTGGTCTCCCTATACGAGGTTCTAGCCCTCTAGAGGGACACATTGGCACTTGTAGGGTGATCGTTTAGAGCCATGGGCCTCCACCATAATAGAGAGTAATTTTTGGATCCCCAACACCACTCATTTATTTCTTGTGTTCCAACTTTTTTATGATGATGATGCACTTCGTTCACCATGCCCAGCCGGCTCCACACTTGCACCATACACTTATCAGGTTTTCCGGGCTCCAAATGAGGATGTTTCTCACCGCAGAGGGATTATTTCATCATCCTAGTCATTACATATGGATTATAGGCATTTTTATCCAGTTGGAGACCCATGTGGATATCCTTGTGCCCCTCACATCCATTTTGGGGAACCATAGGTATTTTCTTGGAAAAAGGGGGGAAACCCATTTTCCATTATGTTTTAGGTCCATTCTCACATCATGGAACACTCTAGAATTCATTAGGCCTCCTCAAAGTCCCAATGACTCACTTTATTGATCATTCTACCCTCTTGAGAGGCTTATTATTTTGTTATTGAACTATCTTGGTGGGCTTGTCACCAAGGGATGGTATTATTGCATATTTTATTATTTACAACTCAATTAGGCCAAATTAGGCAAATCAAACTCATTATTGATTGTATAAATACAAGTGAGGTGATTCATTTTCATCATCATCACTTGGATTGGGATTTAGTATCTCTTGGGAATTTTGTGTTCCCTTTTGGAGGATGAGTTTGGATGTTATGGATGAATTATGATGTTTGGATCTATTTCTCTTGTCTTGGAGATTCATTATTGGCATAATGTGATGATTGGATATACTCATTTGTACATGTAAGTACTCCTTTCATGCCTATTCTTGTTATTTACATTGTTATATCAATGTTGTTGGGATTTTCGCTATATAAATCTGAAATTTACTACTTTCCTATGCGAAATTGTGGAAATTTGATTTTTTGTAGTGTTGCATCATTGCATGGACCATGTATGAATGGGTGAATGTTCCTAGACATTATATTTTTGAAATACACCTTGATAAATCATCAATTATTGCATAACGAAGTTTAAATATCTCAAGCAGATTCTCTCATGCCCTAATGTCATGTGAAGTTTATTAAATACCTCCTTGATTGGGTAAACCTCTTCCAAACCATAAATTCTCCTTGACTCCATCTCTCCCAAAGGGTAAGGCATTAGTCCTTCTATAGATGGTCATCCTCAATAACTATTTCTCTCACCTCTTCTTCTCCTTCTAGGCCTAAGCTCCATAGGTCATATAGGGCATCACTTATATCATATTCTGGCCATCAAAAAGCTTTGAAAGCATTCCCATTGTTGCGCCATGGTTTCCTCTAGAGGCCCTACAAATTTCAAGAAATTATAACGGTGGGATCTTGAGATATATCAAGCCTTAGCTCAAGGATTTTTTCTTTCCCTAGGTTTCCCTTAACTAGTGTCCTCATTTGGATCATTGCACTCTATTCTAAATATATTTGTCCCCTAATCCTCTTCCCTTCCAAAATTAGTTAAATCCCCTCCTTGGTTGATCAATTCTACTTCCTTGACCTAATTTTTGGTCCACTTGGTCCCATGTGGTCCAAGAACTTTACAACTCTAACTCCACAAATATCACATAAAATCCAATTCTCCATAAGGATTTTCTAATCCTAGGAATCATATTTACAAGATATATTCCCAAACCCTTGCGTCAATAATCCTCTTAGCCCTTCCTTGATAGCTTATCACCTTGTGTTCCAAGAAAGAAATCCATATAATTGACTCTCTCTTTTAAATAGGCCTTGGGAATCACCCTTCATCCTTTCATTACAATATTCACATTATGATTCCTCTTATATTGGGTCTCCTCCCATCGATGAAAGTCAGTAAATAGTAGGGAGACTTAGCTGAGGTGACCGTTGGGATATCACTCCACTAATGCCCTTGACCTAGTAGTTGTTATATAGGATCCCCTCCTAGGACCCCTGCCAGTTTGAACTGGTAACAAACTTGAACAAGGTCGAGGGTTTAGGTTTTGAAAAAAAAACTAATGTATTTGACCAACTTATGGAGAAGAAGAGGATCAAAGGACTTATATTTCTCTTGAAATTTGAATGCAATGATGAAGGCACTAACCCAGGGAAACCTAGGGAGAAAAATTATCTTTGAGCTAGGGTTTGCAATATCTTGTGATTCCACCTTGAGATTGGACCCAATTTTTGAGAACCTCTCAATGATACCCCACCATAGTTCTTGACTTATTTTCAAGGAATTTCTCTGGCTAGAAACAATTTTGTGTGATGTCGTAGGAAACCTACTAGGGTTACGTCTTAGAAAAGGAAAAGAGGTGAAAAGAGTTTTCTTTTGATGATCTCCTAGGACTAGACTAGTGCCTAGCCTATTGGGAGAATGGATTCTAATGAGATCAATTTTTAGAGAGAAGTATTCCCAACCAAGGAGTCTTCTAGTAATTTCATACGGCTCTTGAAGTTGTAACTAGGTAACTACTAGAATTTATACTTCTTGATGTTGCAATTGATGACTTATCAAGGGAAATCATGAACAATAATGTACCCCTAGGACAACAACTCACCATACTTCACAATAATCATATGAAAAATCCCTCAGAAATATGAGATTAGAAACTTCACATTAGCATTAGGGCAGCTTCACCAGCTTCATGAATGAAAATATATCATAGATCATTACATGAGACAAAGTAAAAAATAAAACTTGAAAAAGAGTACTCACAAGTATAGCGAAATTATTTCAATCATCAAAATTCAAGAAAATATAAGCTTCAATACAATAGATAAGCTCTTCCAAACATAGAAATTCATTAATAATCCAATTCTTCCATTGACAAGGCTATTGAAATTCCCAGAAGAAACAATGATCCAAATCCAAGTGATGATTAAATGAAATGATCATCACATCAATATATGTCCTCCCTAAGGGGTTCAATTTGCCTAATTAGGCCTAATAACGCCCAAATAATAAAATAATGTGCAAAATTAACATAAATTAGTGACAAACCCACCAATATAGCTCCAAAATCTAACAATAGGCCTCCCAAGAGGACAAAATAATAAATACAATAGGTTGAAGGGCCATTGAGGAGGCCTAGTGGAGTCCAATGCATGCCAAGGTGAATGAATGGGCTCCAAACATAGTGATCAAGGGGTTTTCCCCTTGATATCCAATCAAATAAATTGTGGTGTCCCCAAGTGGTTATGGGGGCACAAAACATCCTCATGGGTCTCGAAATAGACTGAACAAGCATGTATCCCATCTGTATGGGCTAGAAGAATGGTGCAAGCCCTCCCATTGTCTCCTGCAATGAGACACATCCTCATCTAGGCCCTGGATCATCTGCCAAGTGTGTGGTGAAAGAGTGGAGCCCCCTGGGAAAGGTGGTACAGGAACATAATCATCGTCCAATAGGAGGAACATGAGCTATTCATGAGTAAAACTAAAAGATCCCATGGATTGGAAATATTCTCTCTTTTATGGCAGACACCCCTGGCTCTTAAGGCTCACCCTACAAATTCTTATATGACCCTCTAGAGGGATTGGACCCCATGTAGGGAGACCAAACCACAGATGAAGCCCCACCTACATTCATGTATAAAATCCAATGTGTCCCTTCACCTTCTAGTACAATCAATCATTAGATAATTGAGTAAATGACCTTAAAAATCATGGAACCAAGTGGACATTTCATAGTGGCACATGTGGGCTTTAGAACGTACAAACCAAGGATCTTATCAGGTGGTTTCAACCTTTAAAGGAGGTGACATGTCCATGTTACATCCATCAAATGGAAGGTGGTATGTGAAATAATGATGGAATGGAGTGGGGAATCAGGGGAAGGAGTTGAACCACAAGCCATAGTACAAGGGTAGCTAAGAAAATGGAATCCCACTCTTGGGTATATGAGTATAGGAGGGACTAATCATGGTACATGAGTTACCCTGACCATTTTTTTTCCACCCTTATTCATATGCCTTTTTCCTTTTATACATTTTTCTTTTATAAATACTCGAGGCTCCAGGGGATGATAACACGATATGTAGGATATAACAGTGAATATCTTCTTTAGGTGAGGTAGTTCATCGCCCACCAAGGTTTGGGACTATGATGGGTTCCTAAATGATGTAAATGGGCCAATGTGATGAGACCTAGGAACCAAGGTGATGGCCATGATAATAGGGGTAGAGCTCATGTTTGGCTTTTTCCCGCGTGCTAAATTTGTATGTCTCAACCATATTTTTAATTTTATGGTACATTTCCTGTTGAAAGTGGCCAAATTATGTTTTTATTTTCTTTTAGTTGCATCAACATCTAGGGCATCATTCCAAGCCCAACCCAAGGTGTGGACAAGGGGAGGGGAAGGCTAACTCCTTATGGACCAAGTGGAAAAATGTGGACTCAAATGGGAATTATGGTGAATGGGGTTATGATGAGCGAAGTAGAGTGATGCATATGGTTTCGGGAAGCAGGATCACAAAACCAAAAATGGGGTTTCCCATGTAGTGCCACCCCTAAAGCTAGTATCCAATAAAGGAGATCCCATGGGACTAAGATACAAGGTTAACCATCAAATTGGACAGAGGAGATAAGAGTAAAAACCAATCCCACTCTTTTTGCAGAATCCTCCTACTAATCCATGCCCAAAAGTGTCCATGATAAGTAAACAAAAGTACCCAACTACATAATGGCAAACCATACCCTTAGGGTCGAAAGGCCCACCTTCAAACATATGATGATAACATATGGGAAAGGGAACACACAGCTGGCTCATGTGGTGGAGATAATGGTACATCAAGCTATCTGGTGTTGTAAGGGGTTGTTGGCTACTAGCTGAGGACCATATAGGACAAAAACTTTATCCTATGGATACCACCCACGGATGGGGGTAACACATCCCATTAGAGCATCCCTTTGTTATTAATTTCAAAGTGGAAGAATATGATAGGGGAGAAACACGATTACAAGAGGAGAAGCATGATGACAGGGGTAGTAGCACAATGACAGGAGGAGCATATTATTGTCAATGATAGGGGGAGTAGCATATGAGAATTTTTTTCCATCAATAACAAAGGGGGAATTGTTTGAAGAGATTATTGTTATTGATGTCAAAGGAGATACCATATCGATTATTTGTTTGCATAACTTGTAAAGGGCTGCAAGCCCTTTCCAACTAGTATTTACTCTTCCTCTAACTCCTATTCTTTGAGGTATTTTGAATTTTTAAGGTAGAAAACCAAAAATTTTATGTAGGTCGACATGAGCACAAGTCGGCCCCTCGCCCAAAAAGATATGATATTTCATAAGTGATCAAACTACTATAAATTGACATAAATATTCCTCCTTTTTTCCCATCCATTTGGTCAATCAAGTAACGAAGAATTCAAATATGAGGTAAGAACAAGGAAGAGTGCACAGCTCGTTAACTAAGGAGCAAGAATTAAAACGAAGATTATATTTGGTGTTTTATATTGGGAAGTTCTCTATTTTTTTGTGGCTTATTGGATCATTTGAATAGGCACCTTACATCTCTCTTTTAAAGATAGTTTCAACCTTCATTTGAGTAGATTACAGGCATGTGATTTAGCTTATGTTTGACTAGGGTTTTGGCCTCTTGTTAGACTAATCCAAGACCCCTTCAAAAATTATCTTGAAGGCAACTCAAGCCTTTGAAAAGTGATGGTGTTGAACCTGTAAAGACCTCATTCTTGGACCTGTAAATACCTTAGTCTTGGCCCTATTACAGATCAAAACTTTGGCCTTGTAAATACCTCAGTATCGACCCTGTTACTGCCCAGAAATTTGACCCTGTAAAGACCTCAGTTTCAGCCCCTATTACAGACCTTACTTTCGGTCTATGTAAATCATAAATAGACCTTTATTCTGACCCTGAAATAGCACATACTTTCATCCTTGTAATCAATTAAATGTTACGTCATTTGTATGTTTTTTTGGAAAAAAAAATTGAGGTTTGGATCAATCGTTCAAAGTAAACTTTAAGAGCCCTGGAACAGACCTAGTGAAGCAAGCTTGGGAACAATCCTTGGAAGACTTGAATAGACTCTTGAAGAAGTTATGTTGAATCTAATTAAGGAGGTCTTGAATCCAAATTCAAAATCATCTTTTGAGAGAATATTTTGACATCTTTTAAAGTCCCTTTCGAGCAAGCCCTCAATATTGAGGCCTATTGAAGAAATCCCTTGCAATAGGCAATCTTGAATACTTTTTGAAGAACCTTGTGCAAACCTATTGACGACATTATTAAGAGAAACCTTAGAATACATCCTTTGGACCAACCCTTGAATACATCCTTGTAGAATATTTTTGAAGCACTTGAAGACGTATCTGGAGCATCCTTGTTGAAGCATCATTAAAGACCTTCTTGGAGCATTATTGAAGAAATATTGGAAGCATATTTGAAGTAAGTATTGTCAAAAAATATGTAACTAGGTTCGGTCTTCATAAATATGAAATGTACCTTTGATTCTTCTATCTTGTAAAATTAAAGAAAATAATATTATTTTTATTTTTGGAGCATGGGTTTCATGCTCAAGGTATTTTATTTTAGAGGTCAAACACCCATTGAGTGCTTCCAGGGTTTTTCCTAGGTCAAGAAGTCAAAATAATCACTGTCATAAGTTTAATATCCCATTGGGAACATTGTAACTTGAAAATAAAATTACTTTTGTCAGTAAAAGTGTCAAAATACCCTTTAATACCAAGTCAGCCTGCCAATATAGAATTCGTCCTATTTTGAGGAGCCACGTCCACCTTAAGAAGCCTATACAAAGGAGGGAACTCGACCTCCTTGGAACACATTCATCACTCACTCATTCAAGCGAAGGAGAAAGAAGAAAAAGGAAGAAAAAAAGGAGGAGGATCAAGAAGACTTGCTTCTGGGCTATTTCTCTCTAACACATGTGAAGGAAGGCTAGGGTTTCTGCTACTAGTCTAGGTTTTTATTCTGCAAGTTCTATCTTGAAGAAACAAGAGAAGGAAGGTCATCAAAGGTCACATTAGGTCATTCTTAAGCACCAAAAAAAGGTAAAATCCAAGTGAAGGTCTGAGGAAGGCTTAGGAGGCTAGAATAATCTCACACGTGTGGCAGCAACTACTACTAGGAGGGAAAAAAATTCATACCTGCAGTAGAGGCCGAAATTCTGCAAATGTGAGGTTGAATTTGTGCTATTGGAAGATATTTGACTGGCTTTGACTTGGAAAAAGGAAGCACGTCATCTGGAAGGGTTTTACTTGGTATTATAAGGTATTAATCTTGGTCTAGACATCTTGGAATATGTCAATTGAAGAATCTATAAGAAGAGAAGAGAATTGTGGGTTTTCCTCTCAAGAGGAGAGGTTTTGACCTTGGCTTGTAGCCTACTTTTTTGTGTTCTTATATACTATTGTTTTCCTTGTTTTTTTAGTTGTTTTATGATACACAAACATAATAATAAGTGAAGAATCTAATAAGTAAGAAAAAGTAAAAAGACATCACAATCAGTTATCAAGAAAAGATAAATAATCCTAACTATTTCCATATATATTTCTCAACATGGTATTAAACGTAAGGTTGGCTAAGGGCATAATGAATATCTCCTCTACATTGAATAATTTTCTAAATAAATGTAAAAATATGGAAATTTAACTCAAGAAGGGCATCAAAGAAGTGTGGGATGTCTTATTTTCTTCTAAGGAAGTGACAAAGCCATCTACAAAGGACGAAGGATTATTCTCAACACTCACTGGCACATTTCAATATGAGAACATTTCGATGATTAATAGTGGAGCATCAAGTCATATGATTGGTCAACATAATAAATTGAAGACATTATCAAAAGTGAATTCATCTTACTCCGTATAACTCGGTGATAATAAAAGATACCCTATGAGAGGAATTGGATCAACCTCGATTGAGATGGAAAATGGAGGAAACATTCATGTCAACAAAATTTTATTTGTTCCAGGTTTTCACAAGAATTTACTTTCCATTTAATGCTTAGAAGAAAAGGGTGATCGAGTTTCATTCATTGATGAAAATTTTGTAGTATGGTGTAAAAACCCAAACATAGAAGATGTTATAATGATTGGGATACGTGAAGGAAGACTTTATAGATTGATTACTCCCCTCAGTCAAGAGTTGGTTCACATTGAAGTTATCCCATGTTAAATCTAGCATAGAATATTTGGTCATCTCCACTACAAAATCTTACCAATCCTAAATACCATAGTAAATTCCATCCACAAACTGAAGGAATATCATGAAGGAGTATGCAAGGGATGTGCATTGGGTAAGAACACCAAGAGACCATTTGGAAGTAGTGCTTCAAGGTAAAAATAAATCTTGGATCTTATTCATTCCGATGTTTATGGTTGTATGACTCTAAATTCTCTTGGAATTCATCTATATTATGTCACATTTATAGATGACCACTCCAGGAAAACTTGGGTTTACTTAATGAAATCCAAGGATGAAGTCTTTACCAAATTTCAAGAATTCAAAGTTGAATTAGAGAATCTTATAGAAAGTAGAATCAAGATATCGAGATCTGATCATGGCTGAGAATATACTTCAAAAGAACTTATAGTTTTCTGTAAGGATTCTGGGATTAAGAGGGAGCTTATATTCCCATATAATCCTGAACAAAATGGAGTTGCAGAATGAAAGAATAGATCCATTGAAGAAAGTGTGAAAGAAATGATACATGATCAAGATTTTTTGAAATTCCTTTGGGGTGAGGCAAAAATATAGTTTCATACATATAAAATCGAATTCCCCATAGATCACTAGATAACTTAACTCATGAAGAAGTTTTCAACCAAGTTTAGATCATCTCTTATTTTTTTGTTGTTATATTTATATTCATATACTAAAGTGAAAGAAAAAGAAGTTAGATTCATCAAGAATAAAGGGAACATTTGTTGGCTACAGTAATTCCTTAAAGGCCTATAGGATCTACATAAAAGAAGGACACTGAATAGAAGTTAGTCAAGATGCGATATTTGAAGAAAGTATTGAGTTTAAGAAATCAAGGATCTACCTATGTACTCTAATGATGAAAAACTTTCGGTATTTGAAGAGGAATTTATTAGGGAGTAAGATTAATCAAATCATGAAGATAAAGGTCCCAATGAACCTATACGGCCTGTGGTAATTCTCGAGACTATAAAGAGACCTAATTGGTTGAAATATACTCTATTAGATGTTGAGGGACGTAGAGCGACTAAAGGCACATTTAGGGAAAGCTAGAAACCCAAAAGATAGTTTGGGTATGCAGCTTATATGACAAATTTAATAGAAGCAGATCCATCCACTTTGTAATATTCCAAAATTTGCATGGAGCAAATTGGAATATTAAATTTTGTTGATTTCACTTAGGAGATGAATAAATGGGTAAGGAGGCCCATGCATAATAAAAATCTAAATAAAATCCCTCATAATGTGAAATGGGATCAACATATAGGCTATATTTCACACCTTCATGTGTGAACGGGAACTTTTGCATGTGGACAAGGTCTAGTTTGACCAAGTCAACAGCGCTGGAATAGGAGGTGGAGAGCATTTTGTGAGACAGCGTAGAGATAGTGGGAGGAAGATTCCTTGGTGGAGGAAACCATAATTGAGTGGGGCCCAAGGCAAGAAGGCTAACACATGTATAAAAGGAGGGCAAGGTAGCCATAGCAATACATATTGGTGAATGATAATTTGATGTGTCTGTTTAGACTATTCTGCATTCTCTTGTTGTTTAGAAAAGTTGTTGTGCTGCTTAGCACAAGGATCTCCTGTTTAGGAATCCATCTTCTTTATTGAGAGGCCTCTTGAATGAGATTGTACTAATTTTCCTCACATCCAGGCTTGAGGCCAAGCATCCTCCTTTAGCTACGGCGTTATTTCTGCAGCATTATAACATTGTGTTGCAGGGTGTTGCAGTGAGGGTTCACAACACCACTTCCTGCACTCATTTTTCAAAGGAGGGAGCCTCCTTTCCTTTGGGAGATCAGTAAGGAAGGCTCAAGAGAAGAATTCATATCTTGGCACTTGGCTAGAGGACTTGCATCAGCTACAGCACAGTCCCTTGCAAGAACTGCATCATTTCTTGCAGTGTTGCAGCGTGAGGGTCAATCCCCTCAATCTTGAGCTTGTTTCTTATGGAAAGGGCCAACCCTTCTCCCAAAAACATTGTAAGAAGGATCATCCTTCAATTCTTGTATTATTCAGCTGTATGTATGCAAAGCTTCAATTATACTGTGTTTTTCAAGTCTAGATCTGCAAATCTAACATTTTGTACTTTGTACTTTCATGAAACCCTTGTCAGGTTATTTCTAGAATATGTAAAAGGGGCTAGAACTCCATTTTTCTTCATGCTCTAAGTAAATAAACTCCAGATATATTGTTTCCATTCCATTGTAGTAGAAACATTCTAAAAATCACGCTATGCATGCTTCAGTAATTTCTGCATTACATAAGTCATCAGGTTTGGGCGTTTTTTAGCCATATCGGGACCGGGGATCTATTTAAACAAGAAGAGGAGATTTGTTTCTAAATATTTTCTGGGTGTGAGTCCCATATTACATAATATAAGGTATCCCAGTGTTATTTCTCTCTATTATAATGCAATTTTGTGGGAATAACGTTTTTATGGTCTAAATGTTGCATTTTACCCACTTGGAATGATGTAAAGGAGCTCCTTTTTGTTGTTGTTACATTCATTTGATGGAAATGTGTTTCTCAAAAAAAATTATGAGATAATTTCTCACTGCTACTCCTGTATTGTGCCTATGCACTTCTGCATTCCCATTTTGGGATATTACACACTTTTGAAGAAGTTTTCAAACATCAAGAATGGAAAGATGTTATAAATGAATAATATCAATCGATAATGAAGAATGGGGTATGGGAGATCGTACCTAGGCCTAAAGACAAGTTTTTGGTATCTTCAAAAAGGATTTACAAAATAAATCAGGTGGAAGATGGAAGCATTGAAAATTATAAGGCAATATTTGTGGCTAAGGGGTTCTCTCGACAACAAGACATCGATTATGAAGATACATTTTCTCTGACAAAAAAATATAAAACTATTTGATCATTGGTCTCTTTGGAAGCATCGATGGGATGGAATTTACATCAAATGGATGTTAAGACTACATTATTGAATGGCACAATTGATGAGGAAGTCTGTATAGAGAAACCCTTGTTATTTGAATTCAAAGATTGAGAGGCATGTGTATGCAAGTTGAAGAAGGCATTATATGACCTTAAGCAGGCACCAAGGGCATGGTATGCAAGGATGGGTGCATACCTTCAAATATTTGGCTTCACAAAAAGTTCTATTGATTCGAACCTTTACTTCAAGATTGTAAAATGTGAGCTTGTAATCATTCTTCTATATGTGGAAGATCTTCCCTTGACAGGTGTGGAAGGTCAAATTGAAGAATGCAAGAAATAGCTAGCATCAGAATTTGATATGAAGGATCTTGGGTTGATGCACTATTATTTGGGACTAGAAGTCTAGTAGGGACTTGATGAAATATACCTATGTTAAGGTAAGTATGTGATCGACAGTGTTGAAGAGGTTTGACATGATGGATTTCAAACCAACGACAACCTCGATGATCACAAACTTGAAGAGACTAAGGAGTTCTAAATCTAGCCCAATGGATCTTACTATGTATAGAAAATTGATTAGCTCTCTGACGTACTTGGTGAATACCCGACCAGACATATGTTTTGCAGTGAGTATTCTCATTTAGTTCCAAATGGAGTCGAAGCAAGATCATTGGATAGCAGTCAAGCATATACTAAGATATATAAAGGTAACAATCCTAAAATATAATAGGAGGAATGATGTCCACTTGATTTGATATACAAATTCTGACTGGGGAGGCAGTGAGAAGCATGGAAAGAGCACTGCAGGAGGATTTTTTAGTTTGGGATCCTCCATGATCTCATGGATGAGTATAAATAAAGATACGATTTCTTTGAGTAGTGTTGAGGTTGAATATATTATAGCCTGTGAAGTGAGCATAGAATTTTCCTAGTTCAGGAAGTTGTTATCTAACTTATTTGAAGGATCGATTGACCCTACAGTGATACATTGTGATAACACCAATTGTATTATATTTTCTGAAGACCCATTTTTTCGTGGAAATACAAAACATATCAACATCAAGTATCACTACATTCAAAAGCTAGTACAATATGGTGTGTTGCAGCTACAGTATGTCTTCATCGATGAGCAGGTAGCTAACATATTGACAAAATATCTTCCTAATAAGAAGCATGTGTATTTGAGAGACAAGCTTGGTTTGGTTGATATATCCTCCCCAATTGAGAGGGAGAGATAGGCACATAATTATTGTCTTCACTTGGGAAGATAGAATGGAGGATTGGGTAAGCATCTAGCATCTGATACACTTTGAGGATGAGGCAGGGAATCCAAGATAAGATTATTTGAGGACCGATATTAGTTGAGGACTATTTATCCGAGATAATAATATTCCCATGAAGGACATACTCTGTGAACACTCGGGTGGGGTTTGTATTGTGAAGCCTCAAGACTGCCTCAATTTTGACATCCATTTTCATTATCTTTCCTTCTTTTTGACAACTCCATAAGCTCAAACAAGTATTGAAATGCACATTTTAGCTTGTTAATATATCTTAATGATCTATTTTTCATATTTTCAGATGTTCCTTATTATTAGAATAAAATTTGTATTTAGCCATAGAATTAATGCAATTATGCAGCTAAATTTTGTTTCTATAGCCACCGCCATGATTCAATAGGTTCCAAGAAATCAATGAATAATCAAAACACATGGGGATTTGATGAATGATATGGTTATGTATCCTATCCTATCTACTTGTCTAGAATCAAGGAATAAAGTGCTTAAGATTGCGATCAAAGTGTCGGTCAAAAAAGGAACCGGAACAAGCGATTAAGAAATATTGAGGCTTCATGATTTTCTCTCCACGTAACAAATCATGAAGCGATGAAATTCATATTTTTGTTGAGATTTTCATAAATATTTTTCTTATTCTCCAAAGGCGTGAAAGCCTCAAACATTTAATACAAGACTGTTTTAAATACCAGGTTGTGTAATTATGAAACAAGTTTGAATTATTGCGAGATTGTTATGTTCTGAAACTCTGTTTTATTCATTAATTAAAGAAGGAAGCATTTTCGAATTTTGATGCATAATTTTTAAAGCATAGATCAGAATCCATTCTTTTGTGGAGGGCCCCTACACAGAAGAGGTTTATTTGTTTAATTTTTTGTTCTTTCATAGTTCAATTTTTCTTGCTTTCGCTGAATTTTTTCATATATATACATCCTCTGTTTCTGTTGTGATTTATATCATAAATATACTCTTTCTTCATTTTTGTTTCGTATCCCAAATACATGCTTTACTTTAATACTATAGACATATTATTTGTTTTCATTTATATTTCAATTGTTTTCGGATTTCTATAGCATAGATGATCAAGTTTATCATTGTTACTTCAATGTTTGGTACCTTCATTTGTAGAATATGGTTATGTTAAGAAAGATGTGGTGTTTATGGTTGAGTGGATTTAGAGATAATTTATCATAGTGGTCGGCATATATTGATTTATTATAGCTTAAGATTCATCATTCAGACTAATTTATTTTCATGCAATATATTTTTATCATAGATTAGTTTCCTTTCTTAAATAAACATTTCCTTTTCTTCCTTCTTGAAATTTTTATTTTTTAATCATTTAAATATTTATTTTAATAAGTGTCAATACTCTTTAGTGATTTCTTGTTTCAAATTTAATTCATATAAATTTTCCAAAATAATACAAAAATATTAAAGTTCCTTCTTGTTTCTAGAACTTTAGTTTTCTCAAAGTCAATATTTCACCATTAACAAGGTAAGATATTATTTTCATCATAATTTTGGAACTTAGTTGAATTTAGATTTCATTTCACAAATTATAAGTTTTACTTTATAAATTCCACTTATACATTCAAAATAAACACAAATCCTAAAAACAACTTTAAACATATAAAATCAACACAATGAGTTCAGTAAGAAAAGGCTTCTAGCATATATAGTGCACTTTCACTTCATAAGATTACCAACTCCAGTCAATAATTTATGATAACAATTTAATACATTAAATTGACTAAACATTTTGGCGTTGTTGTTGGGGGAAGTGTAAATAGGAGCCTTGTCTCTTAATCTAAAAAAAACACAAAACAACAAAAACATTAAAAAATGACATGCGTAGAGAAAGAGATTCTAAAGGTAGATTTGTAGCTACATGTATAAGTTTGATCCCAACAACACCACTCACTTCATCAATACCTCACAGTGCCACACCATCTACCCAAACCCGCATTCCATTCTTAGCAGGTAGACATAGACTTCTTGAACCATTAAGATCAGAAATTCAACCTAGAGACTCTCCAACTTCATCAACTGAAGCAATTGTGGAAGAAGAAGACCCTATATCCCCAACAGAAGGAGTATTCTAACATATATTGGAGAACAACTCTTAGCCTAGGAGCTATAAATCCCTAGTGAGGAAGAAGAAGAAGTCTTCTTTAATATAACATTGATAGAGGAACCAGAAGAATCATAAGAAGAGCAAACAATCCCAAATTTAGAATCGTACATTAGTTCTAAGGAATGTACAATGGCTGGAGAAGGGTAAGGAGAAGTGCACAATGTGAATTATGACCAATTAATACTAGGAGGAGGTGGACCTAGGATTGGAGATGGAGGACAAGGTAGAGGTAAAGGAGAAGTAGATCCTGTTGGATTTCCTATACTTGACGAAGATACTACTACCACAATGAATAATATCTCACCCTCCAACCTTCCCAATTTTCATTGATTAAAAAGTGAATATCCTAAAATATTTTTGTTTGAATTCGAATTTTTATGTAAATAATATGACTACTTACTCGATTCTCAAAAATTGAAATTGTTTCCTGCAACTCTTAAGGATGCAACATTAAAATGGTTAATGGTATTAATAACACATTCTATTATGACATTGGAAGAAATTAAGAATGAATTCTTAAAAAAAATACAAGGATTACTACACACCTCATAATCGAAAAGATGAAGTTTTTAAGATGATGCAAAGAGAAGATGAAAACTTGGAGGACCTGATTGAGAGATTCAGTTACAATATAAAAAGGCCTAAGATGGAAAATTTGGATGAAGATACTTTAAAATCTCTCTTGTTGAAAGCCATTAGAGATTAAAGGATAGATATTCCTAATATTATGGGAAAGGGAGACATTTCTCAACTATCATTCCCTGACATTTCTGAATTATGCATACATCTGTCAAGAGGAAAGTCAATAATTGGGAGGAGTTCAAGAGATCTTATTCTCTCTAGAGTTTATAAATATGTAGCCGGAATAGTAAGTAGGGATGAAAAAGGAAATTTACTTGAAGAGTTCAAAATAGATATTTTATGGAATCTTAGTGAACAAATAGACACCTTGAAGTTACAAAAAAAGCAAAGAAATGAAATTGATGCCTTATGTATCTTTTTTCCTAAGTGTGGAAAGAAACATGCCTTAAGAGAATGCCCTCTTGATTTAAAAATCATAGAAACCTGTGTCATATGTACAGAAAATCATGAAACAAAGAATTTTCCTTCCATTCCAGGTCTTAAAGCCATTTACCAAGAGAAAATAGCTTCAAACCATATAGATCCTCTTTGTTTCGTTGCTAGAAGACCATGGAAAGGACCACAAACTCAAGGTTTCAACACTTAGATGTATACTCAGCGCCCACAAATTATTGGAATTCATCAATCCCATGGCAGCGGCCCTGGTCTCAACCCCAACCTTGGACTCAAGGATTGTGAAATCCTTATGCTATATATTCTCAATATCACCAATATCCACAACATTTTCCTCAAACCAATCAACAACCTCAATTTCAAAATCAAAACCCACAACTTTCATTACCATTTCCACAAAGGCCAAACCAACTACTTGCTCAACCACTTCCAAACCCAAAGAATAAAAATGCACAACCTATTTATAACATGGAGGTGGAAAAAATTCAGAATTATATGATAACTCCACTAGATCTTAATAATGTTCAACTTAGATATGGTAGAATATTAGAAAATAAGTTTCCTTATGTTATTATTTATGAAAAAAGAAAAAGATGATCATTCTGATGAGGAGATTTTCTTCATCAAGATAAAAATATTCAAAATAAAAATATTCATTCTGAAGAAGGGACATCTCTTCATAAAAATAAATATTTTCAAAATCAAACACAAGATAATCCAATAAACTCAACTCCAATCATAGAGCAACCTTTGGTATCTATACCAAAACCTCCTTTCCCTGAAAGACTACAAATTGATAGAGGTTGAAAAACAAATCATGTTGCCTAACTATGATATATTAGATGAATTGAATAATGTTTGTATCAAAATTCCTTTTCTACAAGGCATTAAATAAATTCTAATCCTTGCAAAAACAATAAGAGAGTTGAGTGTAAATAAATCCAGAAGAAAAACAAAGGAAGTAAAAGAATATAGTTAGTAGGGAAAATTGCAGATCTCATGATGGAAAAAATAGCCATATAGAATATTTTGTTCCAATAAGTCCCATTGTGAAAACACACATCAATGGTATCAAAATCTCAAACACATTGATCGACTTAGGAGCATCCATAAACATCATGAGTAAACAAACTATGGAACAATTAAAACTTCCAAATATTCAATATACACCAACATTGTTACAAGTAACAGATAGATCTGTTGATCCAGGTGGATATTGGTGGCCACCCAGCTATTCCACTTGGGGCCCCACCATTGTCTCTTTCAGTTTTTCACTTTTGGCACAACTTACTATTTTTAGCAGTTTTTCAAGTCATGAACTTCCGAAGCTGTTTTGAGGCCATAAACGACGTTTTTTGGGCATCGTTTGTGCAGTGTATATGATCCCATTATGGAATAAATATTCGTATTCAACAGTGTATTCCTTAGATGTATCTTTCTAACGATGTATCATGTGCGTCAAAAGGAGAAAGTATGCCAAAGTTATGACCCCAGGAAATTGATGTACCAATTTACCCCAACTGGGCCCATATTTTGTCGTTTCATCTCCTAGGGTTAGGTTTTTGGATGTTTAGGGTTTTCCATTGTGTCTCAATAATATATAGGCTCTTGAGCCTCATTGTAACACAGATTTTAGAGGCATGTAACTACCACATCTCTTCTCAGAGATATGCTACCAACGCCCTAGCTATTTTATTTCCATTCTGTCTGTAAGCAAATTTCACTTCTTTGATATTAATGAAATGAAGTGTTATTTCCATTGCATCTTTGTATTTATGGTTATATGTGTACTCTATTGTGTTCCTGCATCGATGCGGATCAATGGTATCAGAGCAGTCTTCTTTTTCTCGATCCTTCTTTGCATGTCCCCAATGAGGTCGAGGTATAAGGAGTTAGGGCTCAATTTGGTTGAACCTTTGCAAGATCAGCCTCAGAAACCCTGATGGCCACCCATGGGGGACAAAAAGAAAGAGGAAGGAGCAGGAGATTTTTAGAAAATTATATATTACAGAGCAATGCAACACATAAAAAATGCGGAAAAAACAAGCACACAAAACACATAAAACCAAAGAGACACAGATATACGTGGTTCACCCAGTTTGGGCTATGTCCACCCCAAACAGCCAGTCCTTCCTTTCTATTATCCATCAAAATGAAGAGACACAACCTACAGCAGATCCGCTGTAATATCCTTTGTTCTCTCTCACAATATCCCTATCTATTTCTCGCTCTAAGAATACATATACAATGCACAGGCACAATACAATACCCTCATACAAAATGAGGGGTTGTGTTCTAGGGAAAAAAACCCTAAACTAAACATAACTTCTACCTTCAGGTCATCTGCCTAATGAACGGCCCAGATTGACTAGAAATTACTATAATTTTACAAGGCAATTTTACATCTGTTTTTAGCTTCGGGGGCGCTGCCCCTGAAACCCCCCACCAGGGGGGGGCTCCATAAAGTCACAGCCAGCCCCCCAGACCCCCCAGGCAGCGTTTAATTACGGGCAGTGTTGCCACCCCATTAAGGTAAAGGGGTCCAATGTTGTGATACAAAATAAACAAGATAATTGGGCTTCACACCCAACAACTCCACTTATGCTTCATTTGCTAGACAATAACTCCTCTTTGGACCTGGTTGTTTCTCATCTTCATCGTTATCCTTGAAGACCAATTGAAACTGAGCATAATCTCAGTTTCTCACTAGTTACAACTTTTGTTAGCATATCTACAGGATTCTGGCTAGTGTGTATCTTTTCCAACTTCAACTGTCCATCTTCTAATACTGACCGTATGAAATGGTACTTGAGTTGTATGTGTTTAGTCCTGGAATGAAATGTTGAGTTCTGTGCAAGATGAATGGTACTTTGGCTATCACTGTATAACATGCCCATATCATGCTTCTTACCTAATTCATCCATAAACCTTTGTAACCAAATCATTTCTTTACTAGCCTCTGTAGCAGCAACATACTCTGCTTCTGTTGTTGAAAGTGCAACAAAACTTTGGATTTTTGAAACCCAACTGACAATTGTTCCACCTACAGTAAATACATATCATGTAGTGCTCCTCCTGTTATCTCTATCACCTACCATATCTGCATCAACTTATCCCTATAGAGTAATGTTTGAACAACCAAAGCATAATGATTGATTTGTGGTACCTCTCAAATATCTAAGAATCCATTTTACTACCATCCAATGTTCTTTTCCTGGATTGTTCATGTACCTGCTTACAACTCCCACTGCATGTGCAATATCAGGCCTTGTGCAGACCATTGCATACATTAGGCTTTCAACTGCTGATGCATATGGAACTTTAGACATATAGTCCATTTCTTCTTGGGTATTGGGGCACATATCCTTACTAAGTTTGAAATGGCTAGCAAAAGGTGTACTAACTGTTTTTGCATTCTGCATATTAAATATTTTCAACACCTTTTGTATGTACTCATTCTAAGACAGTGTTAATTTGTGATTTTTCTTGTCTATAGTTATTCTCATACCAAGGATTTGTTTTGCAACTCCCAAATCCTTCATTGCAAAGGAATTTGCCAATTTTATTTTGAGCACATTTATTTCCTGCATGTTAAAACCTGCAACAAGCATGTCATCTACATACAATAACAATATAATATAGCTTCCATCATTTTTTCTTTTTCAGATAAACACAATGATCAGAGTGACATCTAGTATAACCTTGTTCAGACATGAACTTGTCAAATTTTAGATACCACTGCCTTGGAGCCTATTTTAAGCCATACAAGCTCTTCTTTAGCCTGCACACTAATTTTTCTTTCCCTTTGACCTCATATCCTTCTGGTTGCTGCATATAGATCTCATCCTCCAAATCTCCATGGAGAAATGTTTTCTTTACATCTAACTGTTCAAGATTCAAATCTTCCACTACTACAAGACTTAAAATAGTCTTGATTGAAGTCATCTTAACAACAGGAGAAAATATTTCATCAAAATCAATACCTTTCTTCTGTGCAAACCCCTTCACCACAATTCTAGCTTTGTACCTATGTTTTCCTCCATCTTCTTCCTTCTGCCTATAAACCCATTTATTCTGCAATGTTGTTTTACCTGCAGGCAACCTGACTAAGTCCCAAGTCTGGTTATGTATTAAGGATTCCTTCTCTTCTTACATGGCTAGCTCCCACTTCTTCCTGGTTTCAACCTGCATTACTTCTTCATAACATTCGGGTTCACCCGAATCAGTCAAAAATAAATAATATAATGAAGGAGAGTATCGTTCAGGGGGTCTACTTATCCTGGTAGATCTTCTTACACCACTTTCAGGTGTTTGAGGTGCCTGTTGTTGTTTTGGTGGTTGTTGTTGTTGTGGCTGTTGATTTTTATTATTTTCAGGCACCTTTACTTTTTCTGTGATCTCATCAAGAACTGTGTATTCTTTGTTTTCTTTTTCCTATTTCTTTTCCTGCAACTAATTCTTATACAAAACCTTTTCATTGAATATTACATCTCTGCTCCTAATGATTTTGTGATTTTCATAATCATATAAGCGATAACCAAAATCATTAACACCATATCCAATAAAGGTACATTTATTTGATTTGGCCTCAAGCTTTGTTCTATTTTCTTTATTAATATGGACAAAGGCCTCACAACCAAAAGGCTTTAAAAAAGAGTAGTTTACCTTTTTACCTGTCCATGCTTCCTCTGGAATACCACCATCCAAGGAACTTGAAGGCCCTCTGTTTATTAGATAAACAGAAATATCTACAGCATCTACCCAAAATTGTAAAGGCAATCATGCATGCAATCTCATGCACCTTGCATGCTGCATGATTGTTTTGATCATCCTTTCTGACACACCATTTTCTTGTGGTGTTCTTGGAATTGTCTTCTCTCTGTGAATTCCATGCTCTGAACAATACCTATCAAATTCTTTGCTGCAATATTCACCTCCATTGTCTGATCTGAGACACTTAACCTTCTTTCCTGTCTCAATCTCAACCAAAGCTTTCCATTTCTTGAAATTATCAAATACATCAAATTTATTATGAATATAATAAATCCAAGTTTTTCTAGTTTCATCATCAATAAAAGTAACATAATAACGAGAGCCACTGAGAGATGATACTGGAGCAGGGCACCATACATCTGTATGCACAAGCTCTAATTTTTCACTCTCTTTTTTTTCCCAACTCTGAGAAATATGACTCTCTTTTTTTTCCATAAACACAACTCTCACATAAATCCAAATCAACATTCTTCAAACCCGGAAACAAATTTCCTGAGTGAAGAATCTTCATCCCCTTCTCACTCATGTGTCCGAGCCTATGATGCCATAATTATGCATCTAATCCTTTGGAAGTTAAAGAATTAACAGAGTTAGAAATACCATTGCATAAATACAATGTACCAACCTTTACACCTTTTGTTATTACCAGGTCTCCTTTGGTGACCTTCCAAGTTTTATCTGTGAAAGTTTTCACACAACCTTCACTGCCTAACTGCCCTATTGAAATCAAATTTTTCTTCAGATCTGGAACATAAATTATCTCCTTTGATAGCCATTGGTTTCCATTCTACTATTTTACAAGAACCTTACCCATTCCAATAATTTTACAGGGTTTATCATCACCCAAACGGACTTGTCCAAAATCTCCTTGAACATAGTCATGAAAATATTTCTTATCAGGTGTGGCATGGAATGAGGCCCCTGAATCTACCACCCAGGAATCAGTAACATTTTCTAAAGAAAGAATTAAAGCATCTTGTAACACATCACCTGTCACATTTGCTTCATGATTGTTTTCTTTTTGTGTGTCTCCTTCTTTTCCCTTCCGAGATCTACAGTCTTTCTTTAGGTGTCCTTTCTTTCCGCATTTCCAACACACTATCCCCAATCTGGACTTGGATCTACCTTTCCTTGATTTACTGCGATATCCTGAGCTCTTTCCTCTTTCCATTCTTCTTCCCCTAGACTATGCACTCAAAGCATTACTTGATGTCTCACCGGAGCTTTTCCGTCACATTTCCTCGCTAAGGATAGCACCAACAACATCATCAGACTTTAAAGTACTAGATACAGAGGCAAAGTTACTAATGGCCATAACTAAACCATTCCAGGTTTTTGGCAATGAGCACAAAAATAACAGAGCTCTAACTTCATCATAGAATTTTACCTTTACAGAACTTAGCTAACTGGTAACTATATTAAAATCATTTAAATGGTCTGCAACAGATCCACCTTCTGACATATTCATATTAAATAAACGTTTCATAAGAAATACCTTGTTTGAGGTTGAGGGTTTTTCATATAGTTTTTCCAATGCCTTAATCAAACCCTCTATTTTTGTTTCCTTCAAAATATTGAAGGCTACGGACACCGCGAGGCACAACCGTACTGTTCCAAGTACCTTTCTATCGAGAATCTCCCATTTTGCGTTTGTCATAACCGTCAACTTCCTTGTTTTTCCGCTCAATGGTAGGTACAGATATTTTTGATACAAATAATCTTCCATCTTTATCTTCCATCGCGGGAAGTTTTGGCCGTTAAATTTCTCGACCCTAAACTTACCATCTTCCGACATTTCTCCCACTCAAACTAGGAACCCTTCTTTCCTGCGAGTTTATTAGCCAAATAGACCTTCGGCTTTGATACCATTTGTTAGAAAATTATATATTATAAAGCAATGCAACACATAAAATATGCAGAAAACACAAGCACACAAAACACATAAAACCAAAGAGACACACATATACATGGTTCACCCAGTTTGGGCTATGTCCACCCCGAACAGCCAGTCCTTCCTTTCTATTATCTAGCAAAATGAAGAGACACAACTTACATTAGATCCATTGTAATATCCTTTGTTCTCTCTCACAGTCTCCCTATATGCTTCTCGCTCTGATAATACACATACAATGCACAACTACAATACAATACCCTCATACAAAATGAGGGGTTGCCTTCTAGGGAAAAAAACCCTAAACTAAACATAACTTCTACCATCAGATCATCTGCCTAATGAACGGCCCAAATTGACTAGAAATTACTCTACTTTTACAAGGTAACTTTACATATGTTTTTAGCTTCGGGGGCATTGCCTCCGAAACCCCCCACCAATGGGGGGCTCCATAAAGTCGCTACCACCCCCTGGACCCCCCAAGCAGTGTTTAATTAAGGGTGGCATTGCCGCCCCATTAAGGTACAGGGGTCAAATGTTGTGATACAAAATAAACAATATAATCAGGCTCCACACCCAATAGATATCCTATCAAAATATTGCTCGAGGAGGCCCTCGAAAAACAAAGGAACACAATGATGGATAATTTTGCCCAGATCTTTCAAAAATTTCCCACCGGCGGTGCATCTGCATCCAGCAGCCATTTTGGAGGTGCGACTCCCTTTAAGGTACAAGTAAACTTTGACATTCCCATATTTGAAGGTCAAATAGATGCAAATGTCATAGATAGATGATTGAATATATTAGAAGGATATTTCTCGGTTCATGACTTTTCTGACTCGGAGAAGATTATTTTTTCACTCCTCAAAGCTACCCTGCATGTCAAGGGCTGGTGGGAAACCTAATGTGAGGAAAAGGACGAGATAGAACCCTCTCTGTTCTCAACCGTACCCACTTGGAATTCTTTCTGACATGCCATCAAGGAACAATACTATCCCATGGGGAGCTATGAGGACAAGTACATATAATGGACCACACTACAGCAACAAAGGGATCAAGATGTGCATGAGGTGACGAATCTCTTCCATACCCTGCGCACAAATTTGGGTATCAAAGATTCGTAGAAACCTTTGGTGTTAAAGTATCGTAGTTGTCTATATAGATATATTCAGGAGGAAATGGAGTTCCTTAAGATCTCCTCACTCGGTACGGCATACCAGTATGCTACCAAGATTGAGCAGAAATTCAAACAGAAGAAGCGAGACTTTGGATATGCGAATCAAAAGCAAGGAAAAGGTGCCCCCAAACCAAAAAACAAAGGAAAAATCCAAGGCATGGCAGCCCAAGAAAACCTGTCAAAGCTACAAGAAAAGAAAAACACCGCGAAGCCAAATAAGGACATGGGAAAGTGGTGTGAGTTCCATAAGAGCTCCACTCACAATGCAAGTGAGTGTTGGGCCAAGCAATCGCTGGTGGCTGAGATGAGGGCTTCTGAATCATATGCATGCTCCAACTCTGAATCAGTACCTAACAAGGGGAATGAAAAATGGAAATAAATTATTGATGTGGAGCCCAATGCCACTATTGCCACTGCGAAGATCTAGAAAGAGGAACCAGAAGATCCAGAGGAGGAGGAGTGTTTCTTCCACTCCTAGATGTGGGTAAAGGTTTTCCCGCTATAATTCATTGTCGAAAATGGGAGCCAAAAGAACCTCATTTCAGTAGACATCATGAAGAAGTTTGGATTTCTGACCATAGCACCCCCACAGCCATACACCATCAGGTGGCTTCACCAAGGACGAGATCTCTGCATCAGGCAGCAGTGTCGACTTCCCTATAGCATCAAGACCTTCACGGATGAGGTATTATGTGACATCACTCCTCTTGATGTTTGTGATGTATTATTATGCCAACCATACTTATGGAAGCGACATGATGTGTATGAGTCTTGACCTCACGTTGTTATTGTTAATTTGGGAAATAAGTTGTATATGATACCAGGTGTACCACCATTTTTTGCTATCTCTTTGTTCACTGCAAAACAATGCAGTAAGCTCATTTCCAAAACTAGGAAAATTTTTTTCCTGATGATCCACCCCTAGGGCAAGAAGAAGACAATGGCCACGACCTCCAGACAGGGCTCCTTTGCACGACAACAACAAATGGACACGGTTGTGGAGGAGTACAGGGACATCTTCACCTCACCCACAGGGGTGCCTCTGCACTGTCAGGTCAAGCACCCCATTGATCTAACCCCAAGTGCGCCACTACCCAATTGACCGATCTATCAACGCTCTGTTATGGAGAACGATGAAATAAAGAGGCAAATTTAGGAGCTACTACAGAAAGGTCACATCTGGTTGAGTTCATCACCCTGTGGAAGCCTGATTGTGTTGGTACAGAAGAAGGATGGGACTTGGAGACTCTGTATTGACTATCGAGTGCTAAACAAGATCACTTTCCGGAATAGGTACCCAATCCCATGGATTGATGACCTTCTGGACCAACTCAAAGGGGCGAAATATTTCAACAAGATCGACTTGAATTTTGGGTATCACCAAGTACCAATCAAACCCTTAGATGTGTGGAAGAATTCCTTCAAACCTAAGGAGGGCCTTTTCGAATCATTGTTCATGCATTTTGGGTTGAAGAATGCTCCCGCAACCTTCATGAGTTTGATGGAAGACATCTTGCAGCCATTCACCAACTCATTTGTAGTGGTGTACTTGGATGAAATTATGATCTTCGTCCAGACTTGGGAAGAACACCTCTGTTGGCTTGACCAATTCTGACCCAGGTTTGGAGGTGAAGGTTTGCCAACAACTAGGGGGTCTAGTGGGGGTCCAGCAACTACACGCTCTCCCTCCAACTCTAGGATGGATACATTTCGCGGGTCTTCATCACATTCCTCCATTGATATATTGTGACAGTTGACAATCCTACATCTGCATCTCCCACGTTGGCGCCCCATGTGCTACACAAGGGTGTGATTCATAAAATACTAAGGCATCTATATCCTGCAGAGCTTTTTCAAGTGCCTCTGTTCCACCTATCAAAAAAAATGTCCCTATGAACTCGTCCTTCAAGGTTTCACAATGGCGGGTGCGCTGGTGTAATTCTGCATCTAAATACCATGTGGTCGGGATTGGCCCAAGGCATGAATGAACAGGTGGACCCATTCCTCCTTAGTTCTTTCACACCATTAATCCATCCATGCGGACAAGTGCTTGCGTGGGTCCCCTGGGCCAAGGAAAGTCTTTACGCGCAGGTGAACCAGAGGGTCAAACCGTAGGACCATCATTTCACGACACTCTTCTCAATCCTAGAACGTCCCCTTATGTGTGTCCCACTACCTTGCAGGGGCTACGCACATGGCTATATTAAGGGCCCACAGCCTTCTCTCTCATGGGACTTCAACTTCAAATGTTCGCAAAAACTCCTTAATACTACCAGAACCATCAAAGTAGGGTAGGTCTCTTACCTCTGAGGAGATACAATAGAAGTTCTTTGTGATTCTAAGACATTGCAGTGCAGATACATCATGTAACTGATTCTGCCAATTTTCTATCTCCCCATCAGAGTCAGAGAAGCATTCATTTTCATTCTCCCAGTAAATCACACCATCAGCCATAGTATTGATCCAATCCTTGTCCCGAGAAATTAATTTGTAGATGTGATCCATATCCTCTTCTTCGCGCACTGGTTCTGTACACCGCTCTCCTTCTGCAGGGTCCAGTGGGACTATCACCCTCGTTCCCTCATTCTCAAACACCATTATCCTTTTCTTTAGGTTGATAATTCCTCCCATGTCTATTGCCCAATACAGTCCTAGGAGCGCAGGATAGGGGTCCACATCTTCCACAATCTGAATTACCTCAAAGTCGGCGCGGACCTTAACTCCTGCAATATCTACCATAATATTTTACAGCCTCCCCAATGGTATGATATTCTGTTGGTTGGCCATGTGCAGCTGGATAGTAGACCATTCCAACTTAGGCTCTCCCATCTGCTACCAAGTTTGCTTGGGCAGTACGTTCGCATCTGACCCCAGGTCCAAAATAACCTGATCCATTTCATAGTCACCAATCTACGCTGTTAGCCGCATTTCCCAACCAGTGTATTTCTTATGCTTGTAAATTTTGTGCACATCCTTAACTTCTGGGGGAGGGTTAGTTCTCTCTACACAATTGTCTATTAGTGCTTGCAGATTTTCTACTACCCTCTAGTTGTGTAGCAACTTCATACATGCTTGTAGAAATGGTTTAACTTAGTCTTCTTTTTTAAGGTTTGCTGGAGATCTCGAAGTAGATGCCTCATCCTTAGTAAAGTCTTTCCGAGATGCAAAAAAGGTTTCCTTTTCCTTCTGTAGGTCCAATATTTCCTGTTTGACAACTGCTTTCCAGATAAGAGGTTCAGCCTTGGCTTTCTCCTCAGCTCCTCCAGTAGCCATGCTGCTATGCATTATGACATTAATACTTGGTCCTTCATCACGTGGTTCCGCCTTAATCCTCTGCACATTCTTTGTAGGTGTATGTTGTTTTTCCTACTTTTTTTCTATCAGGACTAGATAGTCTTCAATCAAATGATCCAATTGTCTACAATAATTGTAGCATTGTCGTGCAGGGTTCAGGCAGTCCCTTGCGAAGTGCCCTATTTCTCCACAGTTGTAACAGATCAATTTTCCTCTTCCCCGACTTGCGCCTCCACCCCTTCCCCCTCCCCTGCCCCTTCCTGGGGAGCCTCCTCTGCTTGAGGGAGACAGTGGTGAAGAAGGGTCAGCCTATACCCTATATAGGTTTCCTCAATCTATCATCAAGTCATAAGTCCGACAGTTATGCTCATCATGTCCCACAGAGGAGCAGAATCGACACCATTGATGCTTCAACTCTAGAACATAGGCAGCAAGATGTGGATAGTGGTTAGTATCGTGTATCCCAGAAACACGACAATCAGTGCACCATAACATCGTACCACTTGGCCCCGAAGCCTCCTTTGGGCATAATGGGCTAGGTACCCCAGCCTGCATGTAGTCTGTCAGCAGAGGACACTGATCCTTGGTATGGCCAGACACCCTGCATCTTATGCACCATATGTCTAGGCTAGCCTCTTTCCCTCATTCTCTTAGCAGGTTCTATATTTCAAGGTGCATTGCCTCCAGCTGTCCTTGGATTTGTTATACACCAAACTGGGCATCGTCTATTGGCGCAGCCTCTAGTTTCATAGCAATATCCAAGGCTTTCTCTTGTGTCTCAATTTCCTGTTGTCCCATAGGTCCATGCGGGTGAGGTAGCAGCATAGTAATAAACCATTCCTTGTGATGCCTATCATCATACTGAAATTCTCCATCTCTGATAACCTTCTTTAACCACTGATCTGTTGAACCCTTAGTTAAACTAAGAGGGGGGGGTGAATCAGTTTAACACATTCATGGACTTTTAAAACTTTTCATTAAACTTTATTAACACCTTCATTTCGTGATCAACATAATGTGTGAGAAATTTTTATTTGTGAGCAGCAATTAATAAGCAGACTAGATAATGTACCAGCAGTCTTAATATGTGAGCAGCAAGTATTAGAAGAATAGATATACCATATCAACACAATGAAATCATGCACATAGACACCAGATATAAGTGGAAAGCCATAAAGGGAGAAAACCACATATTATTATTGTTTTGATGCAAAGGCAAGCTCCAACTCCCTCTCACCACTGATTTTCTATAGGCTCCAACCCACAGGAGGCTCCTACCTCAATTCTGCAAGCTACAACTTGCAAGGAAGCTCCAACTCCCATCAATTTTCTGCAGGCACTAACCTACAAGAGGCTCCAACCTCAGTTAGCTACAACTGAAAATTTATCAAGCTAAAACTTGAGGTGGAAGCACCAACTCCCATATATTTTCTACAAGCTACATCCTACAGGAGGCTCCTACCTCATTCAGCTACAACTGACATATATCAAGCTACAACTTGATAGGGAAGCTCCAACTTCCTTACTCTTTCAAAAGAAAAACACTTTCTGATTTACCTTGGATATCAGCTCTGTTCTGTACCTTCTCTTCTGTTGTCCATCAATCCTCATATCTGCCCTGCATCATCTTAGCATCTTCTCAGATTCTCTATCAGCTCCTCCTTCTCCTCTGCCTTATTACTTCATTTCTGCATTCTCTTACCTCACTCTCTCTAACTGTTTATGCATATCAAAGTGATATCATTTACAGAGTTTGCCTCATGACTGTTTGTATTCCACAGGGAATTCAAAGTGAATAGCCCTGACTATTTGCCTTCTGCCTTCTGATTTCTTTATCCATCTCATTCAGAAAAATATATGAATTTGTATACATTTCAGTTTTTCAGTGGAGTTTTGTTTTCCTACCGAAGACTTTCCAATGCATCACAAACAATATAGAACAATTAAAACCATTTACATTCATTTTTCCAATTACATATCTCAATTTCACTCAGTCTTCTTTCCAACACTTGGCTTGTTGGTTTTGTATTTTCTGCGGTTGTCAGGTAACTGTTCTGCCTACCTCTACTATTCACTGCAATTGTGTATCTGCAGATGTCATGTAACTGTTCTGCATACTCTGTTCACTGTCTTTTTCAGTTCTGCATATTCTCCAGCTTTCTATGAATGTACACCTGTCAAACCACAATTTCATTCCTGTGCATATTCATCTGTTCACTGTAATTGTGTATCTGTCTTTGGAATAATCACACTTCAGTCAATAATTTCATTTATGTTCTCTACAGTTTTATTAATCCAAACTTTAAACCTCAGTCAATACACTTATGAGTATTTGAATCAACTTTCGACCTTGATGGTGAGGTCCCTTCTTACCCACATATTCTTCTGACAGTGCATATGAAATCCGCTTTCTAATTCATGCCCAATTTTATTTCAATCTGGGAAACTCGCAACCTTTTAATTTCTATGCTTCTGAAAATAATGCACTTCCAGTTTTACCCAGATAAATTTAAATCTGGCAGACTCTAACATTATGCGGAAGCTCTAATTTTTGCTTCAAACATGGGGTTTACAACTTTATGGTTAAGAACCATATGCTAGCATCCACCTCACAAAGATTCGGATCAATCAATCAAAACTTTGGAACAAGACTTACTGTATTCGGGCCCACAATATCTAACTTATCTATTTGCTGATGCGATGAATTAACCAATGGTTATAAACCCAAACAATCAACCCAGATTCATATTTCTCTAGTGATGGTGCCAATGCGATTAATCGCAATCGCAACTTTTGATGGTATGTTCCGATGTTTCGCTTTAACTCCGATGCGATTGGTTCCTTCGCAAATGTTCTGATGTTCCGCTTTAACTCCAATGCGATTGGTTCCTTTGCAAATGTTCCGATGCTATTAATCGCAATCGCATCCTTCGATGGTATGTTCCGATGTTCTGCTTTAACTCCAATGCGATTCATGAGGGTCTCACCTTATAATATTTCGTTTGTTTTAAACCCAAAGTATCTCCATCACGCATATATAACTTTATATATAGCCACATTATGACTCTATGGTCCGGTAACGTATATTATATCAGATATTAGTCTTCGTGTGGGTTAACATTTTAACATCCCACCATATGATAGTATTTCACATCCGGGCCCACAACTCTAATCAAACATATATATCATTTAATTCTGCAACCATACATATATATATTGGGCCTTTCTCTGTATGGATAATTCTCTTCCTTTTATATATGATTATGAAATCATATGTTAGAACCCACTTGTTCCAAAGTCCACACCTTTAATTCATTTCCAAATGAAATGCGCCCTTTGAACAGTATTACCATAAAACCCTTCATATGATTTTCCAGCACTACTATATAGTCTTCGCCTCATCCGAGGTTCCTCTCATAGTTCAATTCATTATTCCTCTCGTGGGAATTAGTCACGACTTGACCATCACAACCCAGGCATCACCACTTATATATATATCAACATATATATATATATATACTCCACAACTCAACGTTAAAGAAACATCATTGAACCTTGGACTTAGAATTAAAACCCAAGCGCTAATTAATTAAAAAGCCACCAGATATGAATGTTCACCATATATATATAACCCATACTTCAAATAAAACCAACCACCAACATTAAACCACTACTTGGGCCCACGCAACACAACATAAGTCTTCACGACATTAAAATTCCAGCACCTATATAGATATTTATTCGGGCCCACCAATTAACACACCGCACACATCCAACGGCTGATGGAGTGTCGCATTATCTTCGAAAATCCAACGATCATCACGCGTTATCACACAATTTAGGTGCACAGCTATTAATTCTCAGAAATCACGCGATGTAAGTGGTTTTTACAAATTGCCTTTGGACACGCGTCATCCAGTCTGTGGAATTGTGTTTTTATTTCAAAATCAGCTTACCGCTTATTAATTGTGCGAAACCCACAAGCTGGTTCTAAATCCTACTTTCACTATTCCTCACAGTTCTTCCTCTCCTTTATGGTTCCGCTTCGTTTCTTAACTTTTTTCTAAACTCCAACTCCTTTCTTGGTCTAGGTAACACAGATTTTAAATTCTCCACAGTACCTTACTATTTGACAATGCTCTGACGCCTCGACTCAAATTGCCATTCACAAGGATAAAATGCATGGATTCTATGAAATTCGTCATGCGGGCAATTCACCACCAGAACATATATTCGACTGGTGCCTGTTGTCATAACTCAATAAAATGAATTGACTCTAATTATTTTAGTAAAGGAACAGGCTCGATTCTTATGGACTTGTGAGAAGAATTAAAAGATTCTAAATAACCAAAGACTCGGCTTCAATTAATAGGATGGATCTCTTCAGAAGTGCTTTCCTCCAAACCACAAACTGTAGACTCCACACCAATTAACGCGTCCAATAACCAATAAATTTTGTACGATGACTCCCTATAAAATCGATACAGATTTTCCCAAATTGATACTCTTCAATATTTCCTTACCATGCCTCACAATTTTACCAAATGAATTCCTAAAAGGCTCATTTAACCAATTAATTCCACACAGAACCACTAATTTAACCAATAGAGCAGAGTTCACAACTTTCCCACATAACTCAACCATTCCTCCTCAAGTATCAGATCACGAATACATATAAAATTCACACAGAGATTTAGAACAGTCCTCAAGCATATGTTTCATATATTAAGTCTTTAACACAGGGTTTTACCCATATTCTCACAATCAATAGACCTTCTCTAACTCTGCCTCTAAACAGGATATGGATTTTCTTCAATTATCTGCAGAACACCATAAAACCCTTGCCACAAAGTTTATTTATTCAACACTGTTTTTTTTTTAACCTGATTGACTCACACCACACCACATAATTGCACACTACAGCATCATAGACCCATTTAAACTTCTTCTTCACTACTCTGCACCTTGAATAGCTCTCTGCTTCAGTTCACTACTGCCTGCCTCTGCTACCTCTCTACTGCCTCTGCCACCTCTCTGCCACTTTTCTTCTCTCTTTTCCATCTCCTTTGCCATCAATGACCACATTTCCAACAGTCTCCCCCTTTTTCACTGATGGAAATACCTTAGTGCTCTCCTTTTGCTTGATTTTCCTCCCCCTTTGACATCAATGGCAAAGGGTTGCACATTTCTTAGTGTGCTTTCTGCATTTCCTCTCTCTGAGTTGTGTTTAGGCCCTCTTCTTCTGACTTTGTACCATGCTGCTCTAGACTGGTGTACAAGAATTGTTGAGAGAACACTTTGAGGATTATTGGACTTGAATATACACTGTAAATTGATACAATCCAAAGCATAGTCTCCTTTCACTAGTATAAGGCTGAAAGTGAGGATAATGACACTTCATAGAACATATTTTATCTACCTTATCTAATCATAAATGCATCATTGGATCAAACCTTAAATATTGTGAATGCTCCATGTGACATATCAAGATTGCTTCAGCTATACTTCATTCTATATTATAATCTTCATCTGTGATGCATATCTATTGAGGAAGGTTGTAGATGGAGTCTGTCTTCTTCTGCAATACACATTTGTGGTACAACATCTGTTCAATTGTGATGATGCCAATATGTCTTTTATAGGCGTGGTTCACTTTTCTTGCCTGTTGGTGATGATATGAGCTAGGATGTTGATAATGATATTACACTTAATAGCCGTAGGTCCTTGTTACTGATGTGATCAATGAATCAACCAAAATTTGATCTAAGAGATCAAATGCCTTTACTGCTTGCATAATGTACTTTCAAAACAAACCCTTGAGACTAGATACATTCAGTGTATTAGTCAATCTCACTTATCAATCATGCACTTTCCTTTATGACATAAGGAGGTATGTATGTCTATGATCAATCTCTCTTTTAAAGGTGAATTACCAGCAAAATCCTTTATGCTGAAGTAAGATTTGGATGAATTAATAAAAGACTTTTGAGCTTAAAATGGTAATCACAACTAGTCCTTTATGCTTCATATACTTTGATTGTTCTATCAGGATGATCTTCCATAGAAGCATATTCAAGATGTTTAATTGAAAACTCAGCAAACAGTCTTCACACAGTTTTATGATTGATATTAAGGAAGAGGCCTTGAAGTTATATATGTATTGACTTCAGGAAGGCATGCAATTATATATAGAGAAAGATACTGCTTCAGAGTTCAATATAATGGTTCAAGTGTAAACAAAATATTGATCCTTTAGCTCTGCTACTAACCTTTTCATGCTGAATGCAGAATCCAGATAACGTTGGGAATACTACCTTGATGTACTTTTGCCATAATCCTTTGATCCTGAGGACCTATACCATGTTCTTGCTCCACTGATAATACCTGGTATTCTATTGATAGGCATGTTGCTTGTACCAAATACCCACATTGATACCACTTTCACTTCAGCTCACACATGAACCCATAGATAAGACAACCTTCATAATTTCTGCTATTGAGCTCTCTATTGATTTCAACAACAATCATCAATATACTGAATCTGATCTTAGCCTCATTAATCTGTTTCTCTTTTTGTCATTCTGTTCAGAGGAAAGTCATAGCATTTTCCTTTTCTAGAACTGCTTCAGATTAATTGTTGCTTTAGATACAATTCAACTGTTCTAACATAGTGATCTTAGGGAAGACATCTTCAATTTCTTTCCTAGGACTCTTCATGGGCAGATCACTCAGAGATTTATCACTTACTTAATTGTACTCCTCCAAGGGGACTTTTCATAGATGAGTGATGTAATGATATTAATGATGACATGCACTTTTCTTACTCATTATTCTTAATGTGATTCATTGTTAATTCTAGCAGTATGATGCACAATGTGATCATCATTTAAGGTGTTGATGTCTTCTTTCTATTACCATGGCTTCTTTTTTCCTTCTCTTCTTCCAACAATATATCAGCGATTGAATGCTTCTGATAATATTCCTCCTCTGTAGTTCTCTGTTAGAGGAATTTTCCTTTCCCTTCCTGATCTTATAACTGATTTCATTCTAAGGAGCTCTTCTTAAACTACTTTCATGGGGACTATTTATGAACTTCTCTCTCCCTGGGATGTTGCTTCATATTTATTACTGGATGGATTTTTGCTTTGCTTCCTAGAGAAACTCCCCCTGAGACTATGACGGATTCATTATGTGATTGAGATAATAGGCTCCCCCTTTCTCTTTTCCTTCCATACTTTATTGGGGTTCTTCATAATGTCTGCACTTCTTTTTAATTCATAGTTTTGATTGATTTGTTTTGATTCCATCATCTGTTTAGAGTTCTTTAATGTATATGGAAGATTACATTTTCTTGCTTTGTGACCACACTTGAGGCATACATAACATCTTATTTGACCAAGGTACATTTTATCTGATGTATAATAGTTTGTTCCCCTTTTTAATACAATTTACATTCAACAAATTTATGTCCACAATTATTGCATGCATAACAATAGCCATGGAAATGATTTGTGTACCTGATGAAAGATTGTCTTTTCCATTTGCTTGCTTGAGGGGTTCTTCTCTTTTGCTGCATATTTTGCTGGTTCAAGTTGATATGCCTTGTTTTACAATGTGTTGCAATATGTCCTGGTTTATGACAGGAAAAAAATGTGATATTTTTCATAGGAGGGAAGAACCTCCTTTGACATCTTCCAAATTTATTCACTTCATAATCAAGAGTGTATGTGCCTTTTTCAGCTGACCGTTTCATCCTTTCATTATCTGTACTTTCATGTTGCTGCTTGTTTTTGTTTGTTTCTTCACAGATCCTATTCGTGTTGGTTTCTGCTTCTGTAGGAATTTGTTGAGTTGCTTCACTGTCTTTTACAGCTTTTACAAAAATGACATTCTTGTTATCTTCAACCTTGGACTTATTGGTTTCACCTTCATATCCTATCCCAACCTTTATGAGAGGTGACCTTTGAGCCTTTAGAATCTGGTCCAACTTTCTAGAGCTTTTCATTTGAGGAGTATTCATTAATAAATATCTTTGGGCCTTTTCTAATTTCTTTCTCAGGCTCACTACTTCTTCTTCCAATTTTTCACAATCCAGATTTTTCTCTCTCATTTGTTGCAGCAGAGTGTCTTCTATTTTCCTTGCTTCTTCAAGGTGTGTCTTCAGGCCAACAATTTCTTTATTATCTTCATATTCTCTCTCATCACATATTTGCACCACTGTCTTAAGGTCTTTGTTTGCATTCTTCAATATTTCTATTTCAGTCAAAGCAATATCAAGTTTGGCTTTTTCTTCAGTTGTAATTTCTTCATGGTTCTTATCTCCATTCACACTAGCAGGTACTTCATTTGATTAAAAATTTTCCTGTTGACATGAATTTTTCTTCTTCTTAATTCTCTTCTTCTTCTTGACAACGCAGTCCTTAGTGTCTGCTCCATGCATGAAATGCAATCTATCCCAAATTTCTTTTGCAGAGGTTAAATCCACTATTAACTCAAGATACTTGTTATGAAGATTGTTTAATATCACACATTTTACCTTGGCATTCCTATGTTTTTCTTGCACCAAGGGAGAGTCTGTGCAGTAACCATCACATACAAGTTTCCATACCTCAGTTTCATAAGCCAATAATCCTGTTTTAACCTTATCTCTCCATTCAGGAAATTTTTTTGTACTCAACACAGGTACATTTTGATAGTCCATGACTCAACCAGATCTCCTTCAATATATTAAGCTTACACCAAAGGAACTGGCTCTGATACCAATTTTGAACCCTTAGCTAAACTAAGAGGGGGGAGGTGAATCAGTTTAACACATTCATGGACTTTTAAAACTTTTCGTTAAACTTTATTAACACCTTCATTTCATGATCAACATAATGTGTGAGCAATATTTATTTGTGATCAGCAATTAATAAGCAGATTAGATAATGTACCAATAGTCTTAATATGTGAGCAACAAGTATTAGCAAAATAGATATACCATATCAACACATAGACATCATGCACGTAGAAACCAGATATAAGTGGAAATCCATAAAGGGAGAAAACCACTTCTTATTATTGTTGTGATGCAAAGGCAAGCTCCAACTCCCTCTCACCACTGATTTTCTATAGACTCCAACCCACAGGAGGCTCCTACCTCAATTCTGCAAGCTACAACTTGCAAGGAAGCTCCAACTCCCATCAATTTTCTGCAGGCACCAACTACAGGAGGCTCCAACCTCAGTCAGCTACAACTGAAATTTTATCAAGCTACAACTTGATGTGGAAGCACCAACTCCCATCTATTTTCTGCAGGATACAACCTATAGGAGGCTCCTACCTCAGTCAGCTACAACTAACATCTATCAAGCTACAACTTGATAGGGAAGCTCCAACTTCCTTACTCTTTCAAAAGAAAAACACTTTCTGATTTACCTTGGATATCAGCTCTTTTCTGTACCTTCTCTTCTACTGTCCATCAGTCCTCATATCTGCCCTGCATCATCTCAGCATCTTCTCGGATTCTCTATCAGCTTCTCCTTCTGCTCTGCCTTACTGCTTCATTTCTGCATTCTCTTACCTCACTCTCTCTAACTTCTTATGCATATCAAAGTGATATCATTTATAGAGTTTGCCTCATTACTGTTTATATTCCACAGGGAATTCGAAGTGAATAGCCTTGACTATTTGCCTTCTGCCTTCTAATTTATTTATCCAGCTCATTCAGAAAAATATAGCAATTTGTATACATTTCAGTTTTTCAGTGGAGTTTTTTTTTCCAACCGGAGACTTGCCAATGCATCACAAACAATATTAAACAATTAAAACCATTTACATTCATTTTTCCAATTACATATATCAATTTCACTTGGTCTTCTTTCCAGCACTTGGCTTGCTAGTTTTGTCTTTTCTGCTGCTGTCAGGTAACTGTTCTGCCTACCTCTGCTATTCACTACAATTGTGTATCTGCAGCTATCATGTAACTATTATGCATACTCTGTTCACTGTCTTTTTCAGTTCTGCATATTCTTCAGCTTTCTATGCCTGTACACCTATCAAACCACAATTTCATTTTTTTGCATATTCATCTGTTCACTATAATTGTGTATCTATCTTTCGAATAATCGCACTTCAGTCAATACTTTCATTTATGTCATCTACAATTTTATTAATCCAAACTTTAAACCTCAGTCAATACACTTATGAGTATTTGAATGAACTTTCAACCTTGATGGTGGGGTCCCTGCTTACCCACATATTCTTCTAACAGTGCATATGAAATCTGATTTCTAATTCATGCCCAATTTTATTTCAATCTGGGCAACTCACAACCTTTTAATTTCTGTGCTTCTGAAAATAATGCGCTTCCAGTTTTACCTAGATAAATTTAAATCTGGCAGACTTTAACATTATGCGGAAGCTTTAATTTTTGCTTCAAACCTGGGGTTTACAACTTTATGGTTAAGAACCATATGCTAACATCCACCTCACAAAGATTTGGATCAATCAATCAAAACTTTGGAACAAGAATTAATGTATTCGGGCCCACAATATCTAACTTATCTATTTTCCGATGTGATAATTAACCAATGGTTATAAACCCAAACAATCAACCTAGATTCAAATTTCTCTAGCGATGGTTCCGATGCGATTAATCGCAATCACAACTTTTGATGGTATGTTCTGATGTTTCGCTTTAACTCCGATGCCATTGGTTCCTTTGCAAATGTTCTGATGTTCCGCTTTAACTTCGATGCAATTGGTTCCTTTGAAAAAATTTTGATTCGATTAATCGCAATCGCATCCTTCGATGATATGTTTCGATGCTCCACTTTAACTCCAATGTGATTCGTGAGGGTCCCACCTTATAATATTTCACTTGTTTTAAACCCAAAGTATCTCCATTACGCATATATAACTTTTAAAGCCACGTTATGACACTATGGTCCAGTAACATATACTATATCAGATATTAGTCTTCGTGTGGGTTAACACTTTAACATCCCACCATATGATAGTATTTCACATCCGGGCCCATACCTCTAATCAAACATATATATCGTTTAATTCTCTGTATGGAGAATTCTCTTCCTTTTATATATGATTATGAAATCATATGTTAGAACCCACTTGTTCCAAATTCCACACCTTTAATTCATTTCCAAATGAAATGCGCCCTTTGAACAATCTTACCATAAAACCCAAATATTGTTTTCCAGCACTACTACATAGTCTCCACCTCATCCAAGGTTCCTCTCGTAGTTCAATTCATTATTTTTATTACCAAAGTATGAACTTTGGTCCAACTACGTGTAATTGCATACATATTTGCCTCCTCTCATGGGAATTAGTCATGACTTGACCATCACAACCCAGGCATCACCACTTATATATATATCAACATATATATATATATATATATATCAACATATATATATATATACTCCACAACTCAACATTAAAGAAACATCATTGAACCTTGGACTTAGAATTAAAACCCAAGCGCTAATTAATTAAAAAGCCACCAGATATGAATGTCCACCATATATATATAACCCATACTTCAAATAAAACCAACCACCAACATTAAACCACTACTTGGGCCCACGCAACACAGCGTAAGTCTTCACAACATTAAAATGCCATCACCCATATATATATTTACTCGGGCCCACCAATTAACACACCACACACATCCGATGGCTGATGGAGTGTCGTGTTGTCTTAGGAAATTCAACGATCATCGCGTGTTATCACACAATTTAGGTGCATGGCCGTTAATTCTCAGAAATCACGCGATGTAAGTGGTTTTTACAAACCGCCTTTGGACACGCGTCGTCCAGTCTGTGGAATCGCTTTTTTATTTCAAAATCAGCTTACCGCTTATGAATTGTACGAAACCCACAAGCTGGTTCTGAATCCCACTTTCACTGTTCCTCACAGTTCCACCTCTCCTTTATGGTTCCGCTTCGTTTCTTAACTTCGTTCTAAACTCCAACTGCTTGCTTGTTCTGGGTAACATAGAGTTTAACTTCTCCATGGTACCTTACTATTTGAAAACGCTCTGACGCCTCGACTCAAATTTCTGTTCACAAGGATAAAATGCATGGATTTTATGAAATTTTTCATGCGAGAAATTCACCACCAAAACATATATTCGACTGGTGCCTACTATCATAACTCAATAAAATGAATCGACTCTAATTATTTCAGTAAAGGAACAGGCTCGATTCTTATGGACTTGTGAGCGGAATTAAAAGAGTATAAATAACCAAAGAATGGGCTTCAATTAATAGGATGAAGCTCTTCAGAAGCGCTTTCCTTCAAAGCACAAACTGTAGACTCCACACCAATTAACGCATCCAATAACCAATAAATTTTGTATGATGACTCCCTATAAAATCGATACAGATTTCCCCAAATTGATACTCTTCAAGATTTCCTTACCAGGCCTCACAATTTTACCAAATGAATTCCTAAAAGGCTCATTTAACCAATTCTTTCCACACAGAACCACTAATTTAACCAATAGCATAGAGTTCAAAACTTGCCCACAGAACTCAACCATTCCTCCTCCAGTATCAGATCACGAATACATATAAAATTCACACAGAGATTTAGAACAGTCCTCAAGCATACGTTTCACATATTAAGTCTTTAACACAGGGTTTTACCCATATTCTCACAATCAATATCCCTTCTCTAACTCTGCGTCTGAACAGGATATGGATTTTCTTCAATTATCTGCAGAACACCACAAAACCCTTGCCACAGAGTTTATTTATTCAACACTGTTTTTTTTTTAAACCTGATCGACTCACACCACACCACATAATTGCAGACTACATCATCATAGACCCATTTAAACTTCTTCTTCACTACTCTGCACCTTGAATAGCTCTTTGCTTCAGTTCACTGCTACCTCTCTGTTGCCTCTGCCACCTCTCTGACACTTTTCTTCTCTCTTTTCCATCTCCTTTTCCATCAATGAAAACATTTTCAACGTGATTAGCTTCCCATACAGACTTAGTGGGTCCTTATCTAAAGTATTTTAGGTCAGTTACCAACTACGAGTAGGACTTAGGCTTTCAGAACTGTTGTTTTAAATTTGTCTTAATCCTAAATAGATGGATCTGCATGCTATCCTATGTATCCCATATACCAGTCCAAGGCCCTTCCCTCAAAGGCGAGGGATAGCTACGCTCTCTTTACATCATCGGTAGCCACATTCTGCACAGTCCATACTGATTCTGATACAAACCAAAATCAGTCCATATCTTCATCTCCTACACCCTTGAAGGTGGGTAGCTTCATGTGTGTGGCCATATCTTATTCTGGTGGTGGTGGAGGTGTGGGTGAGTTTTTACCCTTATGTTGACTTGAAGGTGGTGTAGTTGGAGGACTATTTCTTTCGTGTGCAACTGATTCTCTTAATGGACTGTAGATGGATCTATCTCCTTCTTTATTAGTTCGGTAGTACTTACCACTTCACATTGTAATCTCGCTCAGATCAGAGGTCATTCACTCAGTGTGGCTGCACAAAACGCCCTTTTCGCACAGTAATATTTTAATTAATAATGGCAATTTTTTCAAGAAATTTCCCTGGAAACCTTTGAAGAAACTCTGCTCTATTTTAGATTAGGATACAAACTGATCAAATACGAATTCTTTCACAAATCCTCCCAGCACGCTATCCACCCAGTGAGCTACCGTATGGGTGATTGTATTGTCAGTCCTTTCCAACTATTGAATCAATTCTAGGGTCCATTGCGTAACATGATCGTCCTTCCAACATGTCTAGAATTCCATGAGCCTTGCCAACCACTCCTGAATCTCATGCGCAGAGGTTACAAAGAAAATTTCATAGACTTCAGTGAAGATGTACTTGTTCTTTCACTTCTCAGCTGTCAGCTTCGTGCTGTGATTCTCCTTTACAGTGAATTCCTGAATCTATATTTCAAACCACTCTTCAATTTCCACCCTCTCAGGTCTCCAATGACCTCGTTGCATTACCCAATTTCCCTCTCAAAATTCCAAAATTCTCCTGGTCCCGGCATATGTGATCCAATTGGCCCCAGTTCCTGCGCACTGAATTTCTGGAGAACGTGCATGAAGCCCAGAATCATGGAAGGGCCTTCTATTACTCCTAGTTGTTTCTCCTCATCGTGTCGGTCACATGGGAAGCCCTCGAAGTCCTCCCCGAGCTAGAACCAGATATGTGCAAAGGGGCACAGTATGCGAATCTATGGGATTCGAAGGATGAAAAGCGAATTGAAGACAATAAGGTCTTCTGGGTCCTATTTCAGACTGGGCTCAGAGCTTCCATTCACTCTTGATCATGCTTGTCACCAGCATTTCATGACAAGTACAAGAGCATCACAGCGTTCCAAGTAACAATGCACAATGTACAGATCAGGGGCCGCAAGGATCCTGCGTGGGTATCACTCTCGTATATGGTCACTGGCGAGGAGGTGGATTTCCTTATTGCTACTTGGATTCCGCATTGGAAATTAGGTACGGAGGACACTGTAGGTACGAGCACCACAAATTTCACCTTGCCCACCACCACCAAAGAGACCAGAGGACAGGGTAAGAGTACTGGGAAGGGAGTGGACCCGGAATCACACAAGGATGGATAGGGAAAAAGTACCGAGAAGGGAGTGGACCCTAAATCATAGAAGGATTCACAGCAGGATCTGGGTGCAAAGGGTCTGTATGCAGGAGGTCTTTACTCCCCTTGAGGTACGAAACGAACTGGTGACCCTGTTAAAGTACCATGGAAGAAGCAACGAGCTCAACGGTTGGAATGAGACATAGGAGTTACTTTGACAGAGGAGGACCTGGAGCAGATCATCGACGTAGTCACCCTTGCTGCAGAAGATAAATGGCAGGATCTAGAAAATCAATAGAAGGCCATGATCGATACACTCCAGGCTGAGCTCTAGGCTCTACAGCTCAAGACTGACACCCTGAAAACAAGTATGATTCATATTTGAAATATTGTCATTGATGGCAAAGGAGAAGACATGAGCAACACTTGGACTATCATTCAAAGGAGAAAAGAAGCAAAAAGCTGCAGAGTGGGAGAAGAGTGGGAGTTAAAGTAGGAATAGGGTTTTTGTAAGCCTTTGGGTAAAGTTGGAAAAAGGCCACTGATTGAATATCAGGCCTGGAAGGAATTTTCCATGTAAATACTGTTTTTAAATACAGAGATTTTATTTCTGAATTATATATTTTACAGATGAATTGATTTTGAGAATCTGAACTCTGGTTGATTTATATTATTGATCAAATATTCATTATTTTAGTTGTGTGGCATTGATTGAGTAATTTAGCATCATAGTAGGTCGATGTTATGAAAATGTCGTAGTGGGTTGAAGTCCATATAGGGCTTTTTCTATAAAGGAATCAATGAAATTGAATTGTAGGAATGAATAAATTCTTGTGCACCTGAATGGTCTAAGGATCATGAAATAGAAGAGATGGTATGGTCGATTCATGCAATGGAGAAGCATTGAAGAGCCATGAACCGAAATAACAGAGGAATGATATAGCGAAATTGAGAATGGCAGATTGAGTTGTTAGCATTGGAGTCTATATTGTAAAAGCATTTGATACACATATAATTGTGCACATGCTGTGAAATCCGGAAGTGGAATGATGGCTCAATTGCAGAGATGAACAACAGTGAGATGGGAGCGAAAAATTGAATGTAATGTAGCAATGGTTAAACTGTGAAGAGTATGCATAGGTTTGCGTCGAGGTCGAAAGGCAGCAAACAATGTAAGGAATTTGTGCAAAGAAACAGTGAAAGGAAAACAATGAAGGTGCAAAAGGATAGCAGAATACCACACTAAAAGAAATGGAACCTTGACGTCAGAACCATGAGGGCGGTTTTGAGAACAAAAACTAGCAGTTTCGCACTACTTAAAAATGGTAAGTGGATTCGCTAAAAAAAATGTGATATCATTATTCGAAGGACACGTGGCATAAGTGCTAACTTTAAAACCACTTTTATTGCGTAAATTCTGAGAAGTAAAACTCGTGCATCTAATTTGCACGATGATCGTTGGATGAGTGTTCAATTGAGTTCTGGAACGCGAGAAGCTATTAACCATAAGATCTATTCAATAGTTAATGAAGGTATGTATGGGACAGAATCCAATTATTGTGTTGATGTTGGGTTAGTGTTAAAACATTAATATGGTTCGAGCATAGTGTGATAAACAAAGTCAACAATTTGTTATTGATATGAGTTGAATATGCTGTGGGGACCAATGTTAAAGGTGCAGTGGTTTATGTTTGAACCAAGGTCAAATTTTTAATTTAATTAAATGTCCACATGATTGAAATGTGGGGCCCGAACAAGAGATACGTTGAGATGTTGGGGTTTAACCAAAGTTTGGAATGCTTATATGGCTCGAATACTATTAACGTTATTTACACTTGAGTGGTGTACTCAAAACCAAAGGATGAATGTTAATATAAACCAAGAATATATCTGGTGAATGGCAGATATTAAGATGTGGGTCGAAGATAATGCATATTGATACTTTGATAACTCTATCAAAGTCAAAGTAATAAATGCATTCATAGATGGTAAATTGCTGAGCATATATAAGTATTGTAAGTAGGAGCTAGTAAGTGTGTTGGTCGGGGTTATAATTTGGATTTTACTCCAAATTCAAAATTCATAAAGTGGGTTTATTTCTAAGGTTTATAACCTCAGATTTTTTAGGGGGGAAAGAAGATAGGCTTCCACATTAATTTAAATTGCCAGTCCAGAAAATAAAATGTTGAAATTTCCCATATTGGGAATTTGTATTGGATTGAAAATTGGAAAATACAGTCTACAGGCATAGAGAGCGGAGATTATAATTTTGGGTTGAGAGGTGTGGTTTTATAACCATAAGAGAATTTTATTTCAATATCTCAAATCTTAGATTTGAGATATAGAATGGTGACCCGCCATCAGGTGGTATCAGAGCTGGAATAGCTCTTTGAAAAGTTATTTTTTAAATGCATGTGTACTGAAGCAGTGAAGAAATTTTGGTTTTTAAATCTGTCGAACAGATATTGTAGATTTGAAGAGGTGTGCAGTGAAGGTATTCAGATTTGCAGAATCTAAATTTGAAATGCACAGGAATGAAAATGTGGGTTTGTTACACTAGAGCAGCAGAAAAGACAAATATACAGTGAGCCAAGAACTGAAAGGGTTGAATGAGATATATCTGTTGCAAATGTAAATGTAAATGTTTTAATTAATTTTATATTTTTTGTGATGCAAAGGCAAGTCTCCGTAGGCAAAAAAAACTCCATTGTAAAACTGAAATATGTACATATTAATATATTCTTTTGAACAAGATGAAAAAGAAATGAGAAGGTGGAAGGAAAAGATTCATGGTTGTTCATTTCTAATTCCCTATGGAATGCAAACAGTTATGAGGTGATCTCCATAAATAATGTTACCAACATATGCATAGAGAGGTTAGAGAATAGAGAAATGAGGCAGAGAGGGTAAGAAGAAGGAGGAGAAGATAGAGAAGCTGTGAACATTCAGAGATGATATAAGGCAGACATGAAGGCTGGTGGACAGCAGTGAAGAAGGAACAGAACAGAGTTGATATCCAGGTAAATCAGCATGTGTTTTTTTTTTAAAGAGTGAGGAAGTTGGTCCTTCCATATCAAGTTGTAGCTTGATAGATATGATTTGTAGCTGGCTGAGGTAGGAGCCTCTTGTAGGTTGTAGCCTGCAAAAAATAGATGGGAGTTGGAGCTTCCTTGCAAGTTGTAGCTTGCAGAATTGAGGTAGGAGCCTCCTGTAGGTTGGAGCCTACAGAAAACCAGTGGTGAGAGGGAGTTGGAGCTTGCCTTTGCATCACAACAATAATAAGATGTGGTTTTCTCCCTTATGGGTTTCCACTGATATATGTTGTCTATGTGCATGATGTTTATTTGTTGATATGGTGTATCTAATCTTCTTAATACTTGCTGCTCACTTATTAAGATTGTTGTTACATTATGTAATAAGTTGATCATGAAATGAAGGTGCAAATAAGTTTAAAGGAAAGTTTTAAAAGTCCATGAATGTGTTAAATTGATTCACCCCCCCTTCTCAGTTTAACTAAGGGTTCAACAATTGGTATCAGAGCGGGTTCCTTCTGTATCAGTTTAACAACTAGAAGGAGAGCCTAGGTCCCTAGGATGGCTAGTCTAGAAGGATTCTCAACAAATAAAGCCCCTTTGTTCACTGGTACAAATTATGCCTTATGAAAATAAGAATGAGGACGTACATAATGTCTCTAGGAATAGAAGTTTGGGTTGTTGTGGAATTGGGATATGGCCCAAAGGAGTCTGACTCAGAGAAAGATGACAAACTAGATTTTGTAGCTAATGCAAAAGCCATGAATGCTCTCTTAAGTGGACTGTGTGAGGCAGAATTTATCAAAGTAATGCACAACAAGACTGCCAAAGAAATATGGGATACAGTAGAAATCATCCATGAGGGAGACAAAAAGGTGAAGATATCCAAACTACAAGTCTATAGAGCTCAGTTTGAAAATATAAAATGAATGATGATGAAGACATTGCCAGATTCTTCTTGAGGGTTGCAGAAATTGTGAATAACATGAAAGCTCTAGGAGAAACCATTAAAGAATGTGTAATTTTTCAAAAGATTCTAAGATCTTTACCATCCAGCTTTAACCCCAAGGTTTCTGCCATAGAAGAAACAGCTGATTGGGAAACTCTGACCATGAACCAATTACTTGGAAACCTAAAAGCCTATGAGATGAGACTGCCACAAAGGAAGTCAAATGTGAGGGAGGCAGCCTTTAAGACATAAAATAAAAAAGAAGAAAAATAAGATATATGCTCTTGCTCTGATGAAGAAGAGGCCAAATTTGTCAGAAGATTGGATAGAGGCTCAGGAAAATATAAAGGTAAACTTCCATTTAAATGCTTTAACTGTGGAAGAGTTGGGCACTATGCATCTAAGTGTCCTCATAAGAAAACAAAGAATCAGACTCAAGAAACAAAGCAAGCCATAACAAATAACTGGCAGAAAGGGAAGAGATTCAATAGAAAACCATTTTATGCTCAGCAAGACAGCAGTGCATATGAAAGCGCAGATGAATCCTCTAATGGGGAAGTGTTGTTCTATACAACAACCCTCCCTTTTTCTAAATTTTAGAAATAAAATTTAGAAATAGGGTCCCTTTCTTTTTAGAAATAAAACACTTAGAAATAAAATTCATTGTTTTGAAAAATTTCATATTCAACATTCAAAAAAATTATGGTCCGATCTAATATACAAGGCCTTATCATAAAAAACAAATCAAAGTTAAAAGTTCAATCGCAATCGGAGAATCGGAGATAACCCTCAAAAGAAATTTCATATGCCCATTTCAAATCTTCCGATGCGATTAGTCCAATCGGAAAATTTTAAATCGCTAAGAGTTTAAAAGAGTTAAATATAACTTCCGATGCGATGCGGTCAATCGCAATCGATTAATCGGGACAATCTTTAAGAAACTCTTTACGCTTATTCGAAATTTCCCGATCCGATGTGCATTTGATAATAAACGCCTTTTAAAGAAAATCGAACATTTGTTTAAAAAATATGGTAGACCCCACCATTAGAGATCGGAAAGATCTGCAATCGCAATCGATCAATCGGGATAAACGTATTGTGATACTCATTTGCCATTTGAAAACTTCCGATGTGATTCATCTATTTTGCATACGAAGATTTTTGTTGAATATATTAATATATCACAAGCGCCAAATCTTTATTGGTACGAAGGCATTCAATAACGAATCAAATGAATATGGTTTGTGATTTGGTTTTAAATACTTAAGTGTGACCCAAAAGGAGCATTTACGCAATATACGAAACAAATGAATGAAAACCATAAATTCATAAATCATTCCGTTTGAGTGGCTTGTTGATCACGACTGAGAGTTTATTGTTTTGCAGAGCCAAAGAACAACAAGTTTTTTCATTCACAGACAAAGGGAAGCTGTAGCAGACGCATAAATGTCAAAGAGAGGAAGAAGAAACAAAACTGCTCTACCAGTGAAGCTTGCCGAAACTCCTACGGTCTCAAAAGAAAAGCCCATAAAGCCAAGGCTAGTCACAGATACATCATGCCAAGGTCTTGGGAAAATGACATGGGACACAGTCTACAACCTATTGGAAAAAGAAGACCCCAAGGTCACAGTGGAGAAGGCATCAGTTCCAGACGAGGATAGCTCGGATTCTGACTCTGATATCAATGAAAGAACACTTGCAAATTCATTTCTACATCGAATTGCAGCCAGAGCAAGCATCATGCCTTACTATGATGTAGTCCGATGGGTTATCGACAGTGTAAAGATACAAGATAGAATGTTTGTTTCAGCATCTGGAGTGCCTTTCGGTTCGTTTAAAGCAGAAGACTTGAAAGCAATGTACCACCTTCCAGACCCACAGAAGGTGTATAACAAGGAATTTATCAAAGAATTTGCTGATGATAACAAAGTCCAATCCAACCCTATCAGAAATTGGAGGAAAAACCCAGAGAAGCACCGAAATGAAGCATCCGGTATGTATTCTGTAGATTCTCTTCTGCCTCCATATTGCTATGCAGCTGCCATGATGTGTAGGTTATTTGGCAATAATAATTCAGCTAGGTTTTCTATACAAATGGTCCCATTAATCCTAGCAGCTGTGAATTCCGACATTATGGATTGGGCTGTTATTCTTTCTGATAGAATGGCCAATAGGTTCCTTGAATACAGACAAGAAAAAGATGCTGGAAATTCTACCCCCTTTTTCTTTTGTGCCTATATTCTTGATGCTATTTGTTTCAAATCCGAATTTCCCTTATTTGGATGGAAATGGACTCCCAATAACCCCCTTCCAATCCATATTTATCATAAATTGCTTTAAGATTCATTCCAAGCTAATGTATATAGAATCTGTCATGGTTTCCTCATTCCCGTTTTCCAAACCATTTTTAATCGCTTTCCTCCTAGGATTTCTGATAAAGCTAAAGCCGACCTGTCTGCAATCGAAGATTGGTTTGGGGAGGAAAAATTTACTTACATTAGGGTTTTTGGTAGTATAGTGGAGCCGCATGTTCTTACGCTTTTTGTTCCAGACAAACTTCTCGCTCAAGAAGTTTCTTATCAATTGACAATTGAAGGTATATCCAGGTCTTTGAACAACAGTAAGAAGAAAATGTGGCCTCAATTCCCATTCAATTGTGGTCATTTCACTCTAAATGATTTCAAGCATGCAGAAAAGGAAGTCTTCAAGATAAGAGGTTGTAAATTTGCAACCATTCCTGGAAGACAGTATGATCCAAAAAAGATAGCATTTGATGTCACTGCTTCAGTTTCAATTGCTCGTTTTGAGCATGAGCCAGATATGTTCGATGATTTGTTTATCTCATTAGATAATTTTCCTCAGATTTTTGATTTGATCAAGTCTACATTTCAACAGGAGGAAATAAATAAATTTCTCTTATTTAGAAGCCAGAGATTGTTGAGAGTACCTCTAGACCAGCTGAGAACTCAAATCCAAAAATCAGAGACAGAAGATACATCCGGCCAAATGCTAGTAGAAACATCTACCAGCAAAATCATTACACAATCGGCTGTCAACCAGCCGATTGTACATTCTCAAAAAGTGGTCACTATTGACAAACCTGATGCCCTAAAAGGGAATACTGCTCAAATGATAGACAAATGTACAAATATCAATGATGAGGTGCATAATCAAAAGGATGGATCAGATGACAAAAGCACCAAGCAGAGCATAGATAAAGAGAAAGAAAAAGAAATAACTAAGGAGATTACGGTTTCCACTAATCTTGATATTTATTCTCAGCTATTAAATCAATATGATCAGTTTGCTCAACAGCTTGGATTGCAGGATAAAGGTTCAGAACAAATAGAGCAGGATGTTGAAATCATTCTTGAACATCCTACAGGGCATATTGTATTAAAAGGTGAGGAGATCCCTCCTTTGGATGTATTTTACAGCCCTAAACATAAGGCTGTTGTCAAAAGACAAAGAAAGAAAAGAAAAACAGAACATGGTATATTTTCTACTCCATCAGAGGAGTTGATGAATATTGTTTATAAGAACAATGAAATGAATCCATTTGAAGACCTTACGAAATTGTCCCAGTATACAGGAGCTTATAGTGCTGCAATAGTGGATAAGGTTGTAGAAGTTTCTCAACTAATAACTCAGAAAGATCTTCACATAGCTTCACTGGAAGAACAAGCTAAGGAGAATCAGCAACTAATCAGCCAATTGCAACAACAACTACAGGATCAGACATTCAGGTCTAAAGAATTGGAGAAACAGCTTGCTGAAGAAAAGAAGAAGGTTGATGAAAAGCTTTTAGGCAAACAACAGCAGCTAAATGAAGAAATTTCTAAGTTACAGAGTCTGTTACAAAATGAGGAAAAGGCAAGAATGATTCAAGAAAAGGAATTTCAAGCAACTTTGGATAAGTTTAAAGGTTAGCCAAAGTTAAATGAATTCAAATCGGAAGCCCTTGAGGCTAATAAATTATTGACTCAGCAGTTAATTGAATTTTGCTCAAAACTGTCACAAGCAGAACCCTTGTGTGAGATTACTTCATCTTTGATCCAAACTATCATAACTCTTAGACAAGAAATAGATGATGCCGATGAAAAGATTTCTGAGTTTCTCAACTGGCAGGATACAGAAAAGGGAAAAGAAGCAAGTCTTCCTAGGATAGAGGAAAAACACAAAGAAATCTTGTTTACAGAATGGGAACATCAATTAATGAAATCTGATAGAGCAATATCAAGGGCCAGAAATATAATGAATAATCTCACGCAATTCATAAATGACAACTTATATTCAATTAATCTCATTTCAGACTGTGTTCCTGGCAGTTTGCCAAAGATAAAAGAGACTGAAGACAGGTGGAGAGAAGAAATGGAAAGGAAAAGTCAACAAATCGGCAAACTTCAAACTATATCCTGGGATAGTATGTGGACTTATGTGATCAAGCCAAACAATCAACAGACAGCTATCAAACTTCTATCAAACGCTGTCGATTGTCTAATTCCAGAATTTTCTGATGCCACCTATGCTGGACAGTTGCATACTGAGATGAGTCATCCACCAAGACTCAGAGATATGTTGAACATTTGCAACTTGGCTTCATCAAGCGAAGGAGAAAAACAATGAATCAGTTTTATTCAAAATAGCATTTCAGTTTTAATTTGATAGATTGTAGCAGTAGTATTAGGATTTTTGTTATGTAATTTATTATTTAAATCCTTCTCATGCATTTAGAGAAGGATCGGAAGTTGTAATATTTTGAGGATTTGGAGCTAACATTTCTGTACTTCATTCCGTATTATATTTCTATGAAAGATCACATCTGGTGATTTTTGTGCTCAAATTATCTTTGAAGTGTTGCATTTTTGTGCCTTTGGAGTTAATTTTACATCGGAGTTACTAGATCAGAGTATCATACTTCGTCTGACAGTCTGCAATATGAATGAGGTATTTTTATCTGTTCATTGTTAATTGTCTCTGTTATATGGTATTCATTTGAAGAATTTGCTATCATTTATATATTTGATTTTCATAATATTTCCTCTTTATATTATCATTTCTGAGTATAATTGGAATATTATCATTTATAGACATATATGAATGGTATATGATGATGAATGCAATATGCTAATACAACTCTGTTTAATTTATTAAACAGAGTTATCTTTATTCGTTTCTGCACATTTCAATTTAGTTAATAATACATTTTCATGGTTATTATTAGATTGAAACAATCCTAAGTTGTATTCACATATTATTACCCGGGTTAAAATTAGAATTTCTTTATCAGCATTTAGTTTAGATTAGATAGTTTTATTATTCTGTCAATTTAGTCCCATTTTCACCCATTCAATTCAATCAACTTAGTTATAAGGAAACTGGTCCTTTAAATCCAGTCGGAGCCACCATCCCAAACGGAAAAGGAGCTGTCTTAAGGTCCCGACCGGGTGGTTTTCCCCCCAATGTTTGAAGCAGAGATTTTCTAGGCTTCAACATTTTTGGCGCTAGAAGGAGGGCATCCTGACTGTGAATGGCAAGCAAACCCAAATCTACAAACCATTCTAAGAGTAATTCTTCCTCCACATCACCTCGTACTTCCAAATTGCCCGCTGATTCCTCAGCATCCAAGCAAGAAGAAGAGGTATCCACTATCACTGCTCAAACCCACCATACTTCAGAACAATTAAGTCTTGAATCTCCTGAAGTTCAGTCTCTCATCCAGAAACTTCAGAGCTTCTCGATTTCACCACAAAAATCTGAGCTATCTCAAAGCAGTGAGACTTCGCAATTCAATCTACCTCACCCTCTTACTAGACTTCAGAGTGAAAAGCTCGGTATTGAACCTACTGAATTTCCTTTACCTAAAAGGAAAAGGGCAAAGAAAAATACTGAAGATTCTGACAGTGAAGCACTTTCATCCACATCTTCCATCTCATCTTCCCCAGTGCGAAGTCAACCATCCACTCCCTCATTACATATCGTTGTTAATCAGGAATTGGGAACTTCAACATCTCAACCTGTTCACTCCTCAATATCAATTCCTTCCCAGACATCTGGAATCTCAATAGCAGTATCATCCACCACTGGTATTACAATGGCAGATCCATGGACCAGACCTGGTGCAGTCAATATGCCCGCACCATTACATGCATTACCCGATGCTCCTGAAAAATGGCTACCCAAGTTTAATCCAGAAAATGGAACCCAAGCTGAGGAACATATCAATAACTTCATGTTAGCAGTTAATTTGAAGGGAGTGACTGAGCAAGATGTCGTTGTTAGGCTTTTTCCTTATACATCGCAAGGATCAGCAGGATCCTGGTATTTTTCCCTGCCTTCTGATTCTATTACCAGTTGGGACATTTGCCAAGAACAGTTTCTCACTAAGTATGGAGACGATAGATCTTTAGCGACACTAATAAATGATCTCTCCAATCTTAGGATAGAGCATAGGGAACCCATTAAAGAATTTAATGCTCGTTTCAATAAACTTTTGAATAAAATCCCAACCACTTCCAAACCAAGTGAACAAATCAGAAGTGAGTGGTATATTACTGCCCTACCTGCCAATATAGCTATTTTTGTAGACAGGGCCGCAAAACCAACACTTGCTGAAAACATGAAAGAAGCACTTGCTGTGGAAAAACGTATTAATGCTCTAGAAAAGAAAGCAGCTCTTGATGAAAGAAAAACCAAAAAAGTTTCATTCAAAGAAGACTCAAAGAAGAAAATCTCAAAAGATCCATATGATATGGAAGGCCTCCAAAAGGTTCTCAAGACTATGTCAAATGAAATGATTGAAATTAAGAAACAAGTAGCTGAAACTTCAACCAAGAGGCCCTTTAAGAATTATAAGAAAACCGAATCAAAACCACCAAATATCGTATCTTATGCAGAATCAGATCAAGAAGAGGAAGAAGAGGAGACAATCTCATCAACTGATAATGAAGAGGAAATTGTTGAATGTCATGGCATGTGGGATTTCATACTGCCCAACTCCGATACAGATAATGATGAAGAAGCTTTACCTGTCTCTACTAGGAGTAAAGGTACTTCCGAACCTGTTCAGACAACTTCAAAGAAACGGAGTGCAGGTGCTTCTACAACAAAAGAAAAAGTACCTACAAAGAAATCACCCGCAGCAGTTCCCCAAAACCCACCTTCAACTTCAAATACTCTTCCAACATCCAAAACATTAGTAGTATCCGATTCAATGGATTACAATATTGTTGATGATATGAAGAAAACTAAGGCAAACATTACTATGTTTGAACTTAGCAAATTAAAACATCAGCAGAAATTGCTTCTCAAAGAATTGAATGATGTTCCCTATTCACCTCTTCCCAGTGCTAAAGCTGCAAATGATTCTGGTCAACCACCTTCTGGTATGATAGAAGCTACTGATTCAGTCCTGATTGGGGATAGATCAAATTCTCACACTCCACCCTTCCTTTTGACTTTTGAGATCTACAACAAAAACCTACACAATTGTTTGATTGACTCAGGGGCATCATCCAATATAATGCCAGCTTCAGTTTGTTCTAAACTGAACATAGAACCCCAAAAGTCTTCCATACACATTGTACAGTTAGACAGAAGCAAGGTCCAGGTTTTAGGAGAGATTAACTCCGTAACTATCAGGTTAGCAGCTGATCCACGGGTTGTTCAACGAATTGATATCTTAATAGCTGATATACCTGAATTTTATGGGTTGATTTTAAGTAGAGATTGGTCTGAAAAGCTCCACGGATATATTTCTACCGAGTGGTCTCACATGTGGTTACCTTATGGAGGAAAGCCAAATCAAATAAAAATCAATCGAGAGAAACACATGACCCATACTGTAACAGATTTTGAACAGGAAAATCAACCAATTGAATTTAATAACAACATCTTGGGAAATTATTCATCAGAGTCATTTTTTGGAAATCTCACTGCCCAACCATCCCCTTTCTCAGTAAACAGTTTAACATCACAGATTGAAAACTATTCACAAATTGATAGGTCAAGATGTTTTAGTGATACTGGGGAAACTGTAAATAATCTTGTTAATACTTCTTTATTTTGGTCTTTATATTTTGACGGCTCTAAATCTAACGAAGGTTCAGGAGCAGGGTGTATCTTGGTTAGCCCGCAAGGTGAAAAGACAATGCTGTCCTGTAGGTTAGAATTTGAATGCACAAACAATACAGTTGAGTATGAAGCTTTAGTCCAAGGTTTGTATAAAGCAATTGGCCTTAAAGTGCAATATTTAAAAGTATTCGGCGATTCTGAAATTATTGTCAAACAGGTGAGAAATACAATTCACTGTCTTTCAAATCATCTCAAACATTATCAATCGCTGGTTCAAGAACTCACCACACACTTTTCTGAATTCAATATTTCTTCCATCCCTAGGTCTCAAAATTCAGCAGCAGACTTGCTAGCCAATGTTGCTTCCAGACTCATACCTTCTGAAGATTTTAGCCCAGATAGATTTTCAATAGAATTACTTTTTAGACCATCTGTCCCAGACAATGTTACAAATTGGAGAGTTTTTTACCATGATCAAGATATCTTGAACTTCATGACTTCATAGAAATCATATGATGATCAAATTATCGACGAAGAAGAGCATGATTTACAAATTTCTTCAAAAAGTAATGAAAATCCCATTCCGAAATCTGTTGTTAGATTGGAGGACTTGTATGATATTAAAGACAGATTCAAGAAAGTCACTAATACCAAGCTTCAAAGTTCTACTTTGAAATTTGAATTAGTGAATCTTGGTTCTGATTCAAAACCTCAAAATGTTAATTTAGGACTTAATTTAACATCAGAGGAAAGGGATGCCTTCATTAAACTATTGAACAAATACAAAAATGTTTTCGCCTGGAATTATGATGATTTAAAAACATATGATACTTCAGTTATTCAGCACACAATTCCAATGCTTCCCGATATTAAACCTGTTCAACAGAAGCTAAGGAAAGTTCATCCAAATCTTGAAGATCAAATCAAATCAGAACTTAATAAACTTTTGAAAGCCAAAATCATTTTTCCTGTCAGGCATTCCAATTGGGTTTCCAATATGGTACCCGTAAGGAAGAAAAATGGTGATATAAGAATCTGTATTGATTTCAGAAATTTAAACAAGGCATGTTTGAAAGACAATTTCCCATTGCCAACCATGGAACAGATACTTCAAAAAGTAGCTGGTTCTGAACTTATGTCTTTTCTTGATGGATTTTCAGGCTATAATCAAGTCTTAGTTCATTCAGATGACAGATTGAAAACAACTTTCAGAACAAAATGGGGAACTTATGCTTATCAAAAAATGGCTTTTGGATTAATAAATGCAGGAGCAACTTTCCAAAGAGCCATGGACATAGCATTTAAAGGTCTGATCAATAGATCAGTTGTTGTTTATCTCGATGATATAACAGTATTCTCAAAAAACAGAACCAATCATCTACATGATCTAAAACAAATATTTGAAAGATGTAGAAGGTTTGGTATTTCCTTAAATCCGAAAAAATCTTTCTTTGCTTTGGATGAAGGAAAACTTTTAGGATTTGTTGTATCAAAAGATGGTATATACATTGATCCAGACAGAGTTAAAGAGATCTCTGATATTTCTTTACCTCATAACAAAAAATCCATGCAATCATTTCTTGGACAGATCAATTTTGTAAAAAGATTCATTCCCGATTTTTCTTTAATTGTTTTACCTATGCAAAATATGATCAAGAAGAATTCAGTATTCAAATGGGGGCATAAAGAAAAAGAAACCTTTGAGGAAATCAAACAGGCAATCATTAATGCACCAGCATTGAGTACTCCGGATTTTTCTAAAGATTTTATTTTGTATACCTTAGCCACAGAGACATCCTATGCAGCTGTTTTAACACAACTCAATGATCAGAAAATTGAAGCACCAATTTCTTTCTTTAGCTCAAATCTGCAAGGAGCTGAACTGAATTATTCCGATGTTGAAAAACAAGCCTTTGCCGTGTTCAAATCAATCAAGCATTTCATACCTTTTCTCTTAAAAACTCATACAAAAATCATTGTCCCATTCTCTGCAGTGAGACAATTATTAATTCAGAGAGAAGTAGGAGAAAAACGAGCTAACTGGGTAACAACTTTACAAGAATATGATGTTGATATTAAACCAGCTAAGATTGTTAGAGGACAAGGTTTTTGCAGATTATTAGCAGGAGCTCATAACATACCAGAGAATGATCATTCAAATCAAGATATTCAAGTAAATCAGATAAGTATTACGGGTTCTGAGTCTCAGTATTCTGATCTCATCTATTACTTAAAAAATGGGTATGCTCCTTCTGATCTCAGTTATAAGAAAAAACGTGCTTTAAGATTAAAAGCTGTTAAATATGAGATCATTGATAATGTGTTATTTAGAAGAAATTATGATTCAATTTTGTTGAGATGTCTTGAAAAGACTGAGGCTGAAAAGGTTTTGCAAGAGTTGCATGATGGACCAGCAGGAGGTCATTTTGGAGGTGATACCACAGCTCACAAAATAATTCATGCTGGCTATTATTGGCCTACCCTTTTTAAAGATACACATGAATATGTAAGAAAGTGCAGAATCTGCCAAACTGCAAGTGGAAGACAAAGGAAACTAGCTTTTCCTTTGCAACCAGTAAATATTGAGCAACCATTTGAACAATGGGGACTTGACATTATTGGTGAGATAGTACCTCATTCTTCCAAGCAGCACAAGTACATTCTTACTGCAACCGATTATTTTACAAAATGGGTAGAGGCAATCCCTTTGAAGGTAGCCAATTCTGATGCAATTATTGATTTCATAGATCAATTTATCATAACCAGGTTTGGTGTACCTCAAGCTCTTTTCTTTGATAATGCATCTTATTTCTCAGGAAACAGTTTAATAGAATTTGCAGTTAAAAGAGGTTTTAAACTCAAATATTCAGCAAATTATTACCCACAAGGTAATGGATTAGCTGAATCCACTAATAAAAATTTCATCAAGATTATTAAAAGGACTATCGATCAAAATCAAAAGAATTGGCATAAATCTTTAATCTTTGCACTATGGGCTGATCGTATTACAGAGAAAGCTTCAATCGGAACTTCACCTTTTAATTTAGTTTATGGAAAAGAAGCTGTGATACCATCAAATTTAACTCTCCCATCATTAGCCCTGGTACAATTTATTGAAGAAAATCCTTCTTCATCCGTTCAATTGAGGTATGATCAAATCCTTAAACTAGAAGAAGAGAGAGATAAAGCTAGAATTGTTCATGAAAAACATCAACAACTTGTGAAATCTTCTTTGATGCAAGTTCTACCGGCTCAAAAATTTTGTCAATTAGTGATCTTGTTCTAAAATGGGATAAGGCACATGAAGAAAAAGGTAAACATACCAAATTTCAAAAGATGTGGCTTGGACCATTTCAGATCGTTGAAAAGATAGGCTCAAATACATTCATGCTCCAAGATCTAACAAGTAAGAGAGAATCTCTTCCTGTAAATGGGCTTATCTTAAAGAAATTCTTCTCATAAGAAGGTAACCCCTTCTTAAATTGTACATATTCCTTTTTGCAAAGTCTTTTATTGTTTTTATAAATAAAGGTTGTTAATAAGTCTCTAATTGACTGTTTACTTGATAGAAAAATTCTTAAGAAAAATATTATAAATATTTATTTTAGTGTAAATAAGAATTTTTAGATAAATGATTATATTCTTTTGATAGTTTTAAATAAGATGTTAAACTTTGAAAGATTATACCAATTATTTGCATAATCTTTTTGGAAAAACTTGAGGAAAATGTAAATCATTACAAGTTTATTAAGCAGAGAGAAGTTATCTATAAAAGTAAATATTATTCAAGTCTTGGTACTCAAAAAACTCAGAAAATTGTCATCCATTGATTCTTAAGGATAAGACTAGTTCACCCCATTCATTTAGGTTGTAATTTTTTAGAATATAATTCTAAGAAATTATTGAAAACATTTTTAAGAGATAAGAGGTCTCATCATGAGCCGACTTACCATATTCATAAGAAATAATAAAACTGACATTACCAATACTGCCTATCAAAACAGGGTAATGGCTTATTAATATAAGACAAGGGGTCTCATCACGAGCCAGCTTGTTCAGTTTAATTATAACTATTGAATGGCATTGTTAACAACTGGCTACCAAACCAGAACAATGGCTCTTAAAAAAAAGAAATAAAAATAAATAAAAGACAAAAACATGAGATAACATATCTTATGAATTTATCTTTTAAAAAGTCATAATCTTAGTTGAATGGGACAATGAATAGTTAATGGGTAAAAGGTAACCCTGTCGAGACTATGAACGTTTGCGGGCAGCAGAGACAATACCTATGACAATAGAGTATATTATCAAAACCAAGCTTGAAGAAATCCACTTACTTCATTATTAATACCAATCAAAGCTTAAGACAACTCAAAATGTTTTTATTCTCAAGAAACTAGAAAGAAATTGTTAATAATTTTTATTCTTTTCATAAGTTAGATTTTATTTTTGATTATCCTAGGATAATTTTTATTTACCTTTAAAAATCTTTACTTACTTAAGATATAGTATTCATTCTATTTTTCAGAGATAACTGGTTCTTTCAAGTGAATCGCCAATTGTTGTACTATACAACAACCCTCCCTTCTTCTAAATTTTATAAATAAAATTTAGAAATAGGGTCCCTTTCTTTTTAGAAATAAAACACTTAGAAATAAAATTCATTGTTTTGAAAAATTTCATATTCAACATTCAAAAAACTTATGGTCCGATCTAATATACAAGGCCTTATCATAAAAAAACAAATCAAATTTAAAATTTCAATCGCGATCGGAGAATCGGAGATAACCCTCAAAAGAAATTTCATATGCCCATTTCAAATCTTCCGATGCGATTAGTCCAATCGTAAAATTTGAAATCGCTAAGAGTTTAAAACAGTTAAATATAACTTCCGATGCGATGCGGTCAATCGCAATCGATTAATCGGGACAATCTTTAAGAAACTCTTTACGCTTATTCGAAATGTCCCGATCCGATGCGCATTTGATAATAAACGCCTTTAAAAGAAAATCGAACATTTGTTTAAAAAATATGGTAGACCCCACCATTAGAGATCGGAAAGATCTGCAATCGCAATCGATCAATCGGGATAAACGTATTGTGATACTCATTTTCCATTTGAAAACTTCCGATGCGATTCATCTATTTTGCATACGAAGATTTTTGTTGAATATATTAATATATCACAAGCGCTGGCCCTTATTGGCACTGGGCTATATTCATTTAATTTAATCACAAATGAATATGGTTTGTGATTTGTTTAAACACAGTGACCCAAAAGGAGCATTTATGCAATATACGAAACAAATAAATGAAAACCATAAATTCATAAATCATTCCGTTTGAGTGGCTTGTTGATCACGACTGAGAGTTTATTGTCTTGCAGAGCCAAAGAACATCAAGTTCTTTCATTCACAGACAAAGGGAAGCGGTAGCAGACGTAGAAATGTCAAAGAGAGGAAGAAGAAATAAGACTGTTCTACCAGCGAAGTTTGCCGAGACTCCTACTGCCTCAAAAGAAAAGCCCATAAAGCCAAGGCGAGTGTCGTGATATTATCATGCCAAGGTCTGGGAAAATGACATGGACAATGGGCCTACAACCTATTGCAGACCTCAAGTATCATAGAAGTGGTACCGGCCCACAGATAGCTCTATTCTCACTCTGTTATCAATGTAGAAAGTTATGAATGACTTGTAAATTATTTTTACATCGAATGTCTGCAGCGAGCATCATGCCTTACTATGATGTAGTCCGATGGGTTATCGACAGTGTAAAGATACAAGATAGAACGTTTGTTTCAGCATCTGGAGTGCCTTTCGGCTCATTTAAAGCAGAAGACTTGAAAGTAATGTACCACCTTCCAGACCCACAGAAGGTGTATAAAAAGGAATTTATCAAAGATTTTGCTGATAATAACAAAGTCCAATCCGACCCTATCAAAGAATGGAGGAAAAACCCAGAGAAGCACCGAAATGAAGCATCTGGTATGTATTCTGTAGATTCTCTTCTGCCTCCATATTGCTATGCAGCTGCCATGATGTGTAGGTTATTTGGCAATGATAATTCAGCTAGGTTTTCTATACAAATGGTCCCATTAATCCTAGCTGCTGTGAATTCCGACATTATGGATTGGGCTGTTATTCTTTCTGATAGAATGGCCAATAGGATCCTTGAATACAGACAAGAAAAAGATGCTGGAAATTCTACCCCCTTTTTCTTTTCTGCCTATATTCTTGATGCTATTTGTTTCAAATCCGAATTTCCCTTATTTGGATGGAAATGGACTCCCAATAACCCCCTTCCAATCCATATTTATCATAAATTGCTTTGGAAGATTCATTTCCAAGCTAATGTATATAGAATCTGTCATGGTTTCCTCATTCCCATTTTCCAAACCATTTTTAATCGCTTTCCTCCTAGGATTTCTGATAAAGCTAAAGCCGACCTGTCCGCAATCGGAGATTGGTTTGGGGAGGAAAAATTTACTTACATCAGGGTTTTTGGTAGTATAGTGGAGCCGCATGTTCTTCCGCTTTTTGTTCCAGACAAACTTCTCGCTCAAGAAGTTTCCTATCAATTGACAGTTGAAGGTATATCTAGGTCTTTGAACAACAGTAAGAAGAGAATGTGGCCTCAATTCCCACTCAATTGTGGTCATTTCACTCTAAATGATTTCAAGCATGCAGAAAAGGAAGTCTTCAAGATAAGAGGTTGTAAATTTGCAACCATTCCTGGAAGACAATATGATCCAAAAAAGATAGCATTTGATGTCACTGCTTCAGTTTCAATTGCTCGTTTTGAGCATGAACCAGATATGTTCGATGATTTGTTTATTTCATTAGATAATTTTCCTCAGATTTTTTACTTGATCAAGTCTACATTTCAACAGGAGGAAATAAATAAATTTCTCTTATTTAGAAGCCAGAGATTGTTGAGAGTACCTCTGGACCAGCTGAGAACTCAAATCCAAAAATCAGAGACAGAAGGTACATCCGGCCAAACGCTAGTAGAACCATCTACCAGCAAAATCATTACACAATCGGCTGTCAACCAGCCGATTGTACATACTCAAAAAGTGGTCACTATTGACAAACCTGATGCCCCAAAGGGAAATACTGCTCAAATGACAGAAAAATGCACAAATATCAATGATCAGGTGCATAATCAAAAGGATGGATCGGATGATAAAAGCACTAAGCAGAGCATAGATAAAGAGAAAGGAAAAGAAATAACTAAGGAGATTATGGTTTCCACTAATCTTGATATTTCTTCTCAGCTATTAAATCAATATGATCAGTTTGCTCAACAGCTTGGATTGCAGGATAAAGGTAAAGAACAAATAGAGCAGGATGTTGAAATCATTCCTGAACATCCTACAGGGCATATTGTATTAAAAGGTGAGGAGATCCCTCCTTTTGATGTATTTTACAGCCCTAAACATAAGGCTGTTGTCAAAAGACAAAGAAAGAAAAGAAAAACAGAACAGGGTATATTTTCTACTCCATCAGAGGAGTTGATGAATATTGTTTATAAGAACAATGAAATGAATCCATTTGAAGACCTTACAAAATTGTCCGAGTATACAGGAGCTTATAGTGCTGCAACAGTGGATAAAGTTGTAGAAGTTTCTCAACTAATAACTCAGAAAGATCTTCACATAGCTTCACTGGAAGAACAAGCTAAGGAGAATCAGCAACTGATCAGCCAATTGCAACAACAACTACAGGATCAGACATTTAGGTCTAAAGAATTGGAGAAACAGCTTGCTGAAGAAAAGAAGAAGGTTGATGAAAAGCTTTTAGGCAAAACAAAACAACTAAATGAAGAAATTTCTAAGTTACAGAGTCTGTTACAAAATGAGGAAAAGGCAAGAATGATTCAAGAAAAGGAATTTCAAGCAACTTTGGATAAGTTTAAAGGTTATCCAAAGTTAAATGAATTCAAATCGGAAGCCCTTGAGGCTAATAAATTATTGACTCAGCAGTTAATTGAATTTTGCTCAAAACTGTCACAAGCAGAACCTTTTTGTGAGATTACTTCATTTTTGATCCAAACTATCATAACTCTTAGACAAGAAATAGATGATGCTGATGAAAAGATTTCTGAGTTTCTCAACTGGCAGGATACAGAAAAGGGAAAAGAAGCAAATCTTCCTAGGATAGAGGAAAAACACAAAGAAATCTTGTTTACAGAATGGGAACATCAATGAATGAAATCTGATAGAGCAATATCAAGGGCCAGAAATATAATGAATAATCTCACGCAATTCATAAATGACAGCTTATATTCAATTAATCTCATTTCAGACTGTGTTCCGGGCAGTTTGCCAAAGATAAAAGAGACTGAAGACAGGTGGAGAGAAGAAATGGAAAGGAAAAGTCAACAAATCGGCAAACTTCAAACTATATCCTGGGATAGTATGTGGACTTATGTGATCAAGCCAAACAATCAACAGACAGCTATCAAACTTCTATCAAACGCCGTCGATTGTCTAATTCCAGAATTTTCTGATGCCACCTATGCTGGACAGTTGCATACTGAGATGAGTCATCCACCAAGACTCCGAGATATGTTGAATATTTGCAACTTGGCTTCATCAAGCGAAGGAGAAAAACAATGAATCAGTTTTATTCAAAATAGCATTTCAGTTCTAATTTGATAGATTGTAGCAGTAGTATTAGGATTTTTGTTATGTAATTTATTATTTAAATCCTTCTCATGCATTTAGAGAAGGATCGGAAGTTGTAATATTTTTGAGGATTTGGAGCTAACATTTCTGTACTTCATTCCTTATTATATTTCTATGAAAGATCACATCTGGTGATTTTTGTGCTCAAATTATCTTTGAAGTGTTGCATTTTTGTGCCTTTGGAGTTAATTTTACATCTGAGTTACTAGATCAGAGTATCATACTTCGTTTGACAGTCTGCAATATGAATGAGGTATTTTTATCTGTTCATTGTTAATTGTCTCTGTTATATGGTATTCATTTGAAGAATTTGCTATCATTTATATATTTGATTTTCATAATATTTCCTCTTTATATTATCATTTCTGAGTATAATTGGAATATTATCATTTAGAGACATATATGAATGGTATATGATGATGAATGCAATATGCTAATATAACTCTGTTTAATTTATTAAACAGAGTTATCTTTATTCGTTTCTGCACATTTCAATTTAGTTAATAATACATTTTCATGGTTATTATTAGATTGAAACAATCCTAAGTTGTATTCACATATTATTAACCGGGTTAAAATTAGAATTTCTTTATCAGCATTTAGTTTAGATTAGATAGTTTTATTTTCTGTCAATTTAGTTCCATTTTCACCCATTCAATTCAATCCACTTAGTTATAAGGAAACTGGTCCTTTAAATCCAGTCGGAGCCACCATCCCAAACGGAAAAGGAGCTGTCTTAAGGTCCCGACCGGGTGGTTTTCCCCCAATGTTTGAAGCAGAGATTTTCTAGGCTTCAACAGGAAGGAACCTCTGAATTTGTCTTAATGGCCAGGGAAGAATTTGAAGATGATCTCCTGGAATCTGATGAAGAATGTGAGGTAGATCTTGAGGGGGAGCTAAGAAGTTCCCTGGAGGAAATAGACAGACTTAAACTCAAGTCCAGAAAATAGAAAGACATTCTCTGCAAATATGTAAAAGAAGAACCAAACTCAGAAGACCTTATTAAACTGAAATTTGAACTAGAATAATTAAGGAAAATAGAGGATATTCTAAAAAGGGAAATAAAGGAGAAAAATCAGGAATGTGAAAAATTGGAAGAAGAAGTGGTAAGCCTAAGGAAGAAATTAGAAAAGGCCCAAAGGGAATTAACTACGAATATTCCACAAATGAAAAGTTTTGGATAGTTGGACCAGATTTTAAATGCTCAAATATCCCCTCTCATAAAGGCTGGGACAGGCTATGAAGGAGAAACCAATAATTCCAAGGTTGAAGATAACAAGGATATCACTTTCGTGAAAGCTATAAAAGATAAAATTAACCCTCAGCAATCTGAGCTTATTACAGCTAGAAGACTGATGGAAGAAAGGAGCAGGTTGTGTAAGCAACTCGAAGGTTAGATTGCCTCTATGGAGAACTCAGAGAAGGAATACATTGAAAGGAATGATGAAGCAACTCAAAAAGGAACCACGAAAGCAGAAGCTATCAAGAACCTGATGTGTAATGAAACAAACAGAAACAAGCATCAACATGAAAGGGCAGAGAATGAGAGGATGAAGTAAGAAGTTGCAAAAAGCTCAATTGTTTTTGAAGATCGATTGAACAAGTTCGGAAGATCTCAAAGGAGGTTCTTTCCTCCTATGAAAAATATCACATGTTTCTCTTGTCATAAACCAAGACATATTGCAACATATTGTAAGACAAGGCATATCAACTTTAACCAACAAAATATGAAGCAAATGAGAAGAACCCCTCAAGCAAGCAAATGGAAAAGAAAATATTTCACTAGGTACACAAATCATTTCCGTGGCTACTTCTATTCATGCAATGACTTTGGACACATAGCATCTCATTGTAAGACAAAGAGAATCAAGTTTAACCAACAAAAGATGCAGCAAATGAGAAGACTATCTCAAGTAAACAAATGGAAAGGACAACCACTCACTAGGTACATAAATCATTTCCATGGCTACTGTTATGCATGCAATAATTTTGGACATAAACTTGTTGAATGTAAATTATGTTCAAAAGGGAGCATAAAATACTATACATCAGTTCAAACATACCTTGGTGAAATAAGATGTTATGTATGCCTCAAGCTTAGTCACAAAGCAAAATACTGTATACTGCCATATACATTAAAGAACTCTAGACAAATGATGGAATATAATCAAATCAAACAAAACTGTGAATCAAAAAGAAGTGCAGACATTATGAAGAACCCAAATAAAGTTTGGAAGAAAAAGAGAAAGGGGGAGCCTGTTACCTCAATAACATAATGAATCCATCATAGTCTTAGGGGGAGCTGCTATAGGAAGCAACGCAAATATCCAACCAGTGATAGATGTGAAGCAACATCCCAGGGGGAGAGCAGTTCATAAATAGTCCCCATAAAAGTAGTCTAAGAAGAGCTCCATGAAATAACAACAGCTAAAAGTTCAGGAAGGGAGTGGAAAATTCCTCTAACAGAGAACTATAGAGGAAGAAGATTATCTGAAGCATTCAATAGTTGACAGATTGATGGAAGAAGAAAAGGCAACAAGATGCCATGGTAGTAGAGAGAACATCAGCCAATATAATGTAAGCTAAGAAGACAATAGCACACTAAGTGATGAATGGTTAAATCACAAAAATTATGTTTCAAACTACAAAACTAGAAAATTCCATAGAGAATGATCACATTGTGCATCACACTGCAAGAATTAACAATGAATCAAATTTAAGAAGGATGAGTAAGAGAAATGTTTATCATCATTATATCATTACATCATTCATCTATGAAAAGTCCCCTTGGAGGAATGAAGTTAAATAAGTGACAAATCTCTGAGTGGTCTGCCCATGAAGATTCCAAGTAAAGAAATTGAAGATGTCTTCCTGAAGATCATTATGTTAGAACAGTTGAATTGTATATAAAGCAGCAATGATTCTGGAGGAGTCCTAGAAAGGAAAATGCAGTGAAATTCTTTTAAAACAGAATGACAGAATAAGCAAAAAGGTTAATGATGCCAAGATCAGATTCAGTATATTGATGATTGTTGTTGAGAACAGTGGAGAGCTCAATAGTAGAAACTATGAAGGTTGTCTTAACTATGGGTGCATGTGCGAGTTGAAGTGAAATTACTGCTTGGTTTATCAAAGTATTATCAATAGGTATTTGGATCATGCAGTCTGCCTATCAGCAGAATACCAAGTGTCCTCAATAGAGTAGTGGTATGGTACAAGTCCTCAAGATCAGAAGTACATCAAGGTAGTATTCCCGGCATTATCTGCATTACTAAAGCATGAAAAGGTCAATAACAATGCTAAAGGATCATTATTTTGTTTACACTTGAAACATTATATTGAGCGTTGAAGCAGTATCTATTTCTATATATAACTGCATGCCTTCCTGAAGTCATTACATATATATCTTCAAGGCCTCTCTTTTAAGATCATTCATAACACCGTGTGAAGTATGTTTGCTAAGATTTCAATTAAACATCTTGAATATGTGTTGAGTCTCAAATCTGCATCTTTCCTATACACATTTCTAGAATTTTTCCATTTACCTGGACCTTCTAAGTCACCAATATCATTGCATATTAATTGTAAAAGAGCGTTTAAAATGGTTTTTAACTATGTTTTGTGTGTGTTGTTTGAATTAGATTTTTGCTCATTTAGCTGCGGAATCTTGTCACTTTCCGCAGCTGCTGCAACTTTCCGCAGCCATTTTGTTAAAGCCTATATTGCAGGTGTCTTCAGGTAAATTGAGCCACATGGGCAAGTTAGAAATGACATGGACATGGATTGTGTCCTATTGGCTCAGTCGAATTCACCTAAGAAGGCTGTGGTGAAAGGTAGCCAAGTGGTGGTCAACCGAAGAGTCCCACAGTGACAGAACTCTGTTTCTCATCACGTGAAGATTTGTGTGGCCGTTTCTAAATCATGGGAGACACATCAACACATGTAAACGGCTCCATAAGCCGAATCCAACAGCCACTCTCCATAGATTTAATCCTCACGGCGGCCATAATGCTAGATCTCTGGACGTGGTGGTTCACGTGTCTTCTATCAGCGCAGACTTTAGGGAATTAGTTATGTCACCCTCTGTTATAAATAATGCGTTCTCATACGCATAATAGTTAGCTCTGTAATGTAATTGCATATCCATTGTGTTGTGACATTATTTCTCTGTTATGACCGCATTTTAATATATGAGAAGACTCTGTTCATAAGCGTAATTCGTATTTGAAAGCTGTTGCCTGAGGTTTGTGTAGAGGGCCCTTGCACACGCTGAGGTTTTGTGTATTACTGTATAGTTTCATGCTTCATTTATTTATGTTCATTGTGCCATAGTCATTCATGTGTATATAGATTACATCTTTCATGGTATTTACATTTCATCTTTGTCCATAATCTTTCATGCTTTACATTTTACTTCTGTTCACAATCTTTTATGTTTTATATTGTTGTTAACTGATCAGTGTTTTTGTTCCAGATTACAATAGGCAGCCCGAGCATTTGCACATCTTTTTATAATGACTAATGACATGGAATCAATATTGTCCTTCTGCTAATTTACTTTTCTTAGTTTTTGTTTAATTCCAGTACTGTTTTGTTTATTTCAGTCTTGCACATTTGCTTTAGTAGTTAGATTAGATATTAAATTGCTCATGCCATTTTCAGTTACCTCCGAAAGCCATAGCGAGACTAATGGTGAGGGATTGAAGTATGAGTGTGTAGTTTGATATTAGTTTACTTTTCTGCAAGTTAGATATTAAATTGTTCATGTCATTTTCAGTTACCTTCGAAAGCCATAGCGAGACTAATGGTGAGGGATTGAAGTATGAGTGTATAGTTTGATATTAGTTTACTTTTCTGCAAGTTAGATATTAAATTGTTCATGTCATTTTCAGTTACCTCCGAAAGCCATAGCGATACTAATGGTGAGGGATTGAAGTATGAGTGTATAGTTTGATATTAGTTTACTTTTCTGCAAGATAGATATTAAATTTCTCATGTCATTATCAGTTACCTCCGAAAGCCATAGCGAGACTAATGGTGAGGGATTGAAGTATGAGTGTGTAATTTGATATTAGTTTATTTTTCTGCAAATTAGATATCATATTGCTCAAGTTGTTTATGATTACCTCCGAAAGCCATAGCGAGACTAATGGTGAGGGGTCAGAATATGAGTTGATGTAATTTGATTTTAGTTTTACTTTACTTGCAATCTTTTCTTTGAATACAGTTTCTTGTGTTTAGACAGCAGCAAGGGTAATGGTTTTCATGATCAATAGTTCACTGTTTGTTTAACTAGAATAGTGGCACATTTTCATTTCCTTTTAGGAACTAATTTTCTCATTGTTTGTTTCAAAATCCTTTTGAAGTTTTAAGTTCGGTAAATTATTATAAAGGACATCATTGCCTTGAACAATCATAACCTTACTTGTCTTTTAGAATTTCCATCTCACATTAGGAAACCAACCAAGATAAAAAGAAAAAAAAACCAAAAACGACAAAAATTAAGAGATAGGTTATCTTGCACATATAGTGCACCACACTTTGTCAGCTTACGAATGCCGGATTGACAAATTAATGTAGCAATTTAGGACACACTAAATTGACCAAACATTTTGGCGCCATTGCCAGGGAAGTGTAACTAGGTAGCCAATTTCTTTAAAAAAAAAAAACAATAAAAAGAAGGGAAAACTTGATAACTTCTTGAAGTATGCTCTCCTCTTGCACCTAGTGTGATCTGGAGGATCAGAAAAGAGAGTTATTGGTTCAGTAATTTCTTAAGTATGCTCTCTTCTTGCACCTAGTGTGACCTGGAAGATCAGAAAGAGAATTATTAGCCCAACTTAAAAATAATAATAAAAATGACATGCATAGAGCAAGAGATTCTAGGGGAAGGTTTATAGCTAGAGCCAAGAGTTCGATTTTCACAACTCCATCTTCTTCAAGGCATAGACAAGATTCACCACCATCTACCCCTAGCCTTAATATTCTTGGAATTCAAGGAGCAGCTGAATTAGAGGATTCTCCTACACCACCTACCAAATCTCATTTAGAAAAGGATCATTTCTTTACTTCTACAGGAAAGTATATTGTAATCAAAGAAGTAGAATCACCTGAAGAAGAAAAGGAAAAGACTCCCTCTCATCATCCCTTGATAGAAGAACCAGAGGAATTTGAGGACTCTAAAGAAACTATCATGGCAGAGGAAATAATAGATGGATTAGGAGGTAGAGGTAGAGGTAGAGGAGGAGGAAACAATGGAGACAACAATGGTGAAGGTAATAATGGAAGAAATAGGGAAGGAGACAACTTGTTTGGATTCCCTATAGTTGATGAGGAAACTCATACAACGATGAAAAACATCTCACCATCTGTCCTCCCCAACTTTTATGGATTGTGAAGTGAGGATCCTGAAACATTTATGTTTGAGTTTGAAGTCGTGTGCCGAACCTATGACTATATGGAATACTCTCAAAAGCTCAAACTGTTTCCTTCAACATTGAAGGGAGCCGCTTTGAAATGGTTCATGGGATTAGCCACCCAATCTATTAGGACTTGGAATGACATGAAACAAACATTTTTGGATAGATACTTGGACTATTGCATGCCCACCAATCACAAGGATGAGGTATTCAAAATGATGCAAAAAGAAGATGAAAATCTGGAGGATTTACTTGAAAGATTTCAATACATCTTAAAAAGAGCAAAGATGAGCAACTTAGATGATGAAACTTTGAAAGACCTTATATTAAAATCCATCAGAGATGAATGGATAGATATTTTAAACATGATGGGGAAAGGAGACATTTCTCAACTTCCACTTCGTGACATAACAGAACTATGTGTCCATCTCTCAAGAGGAAAATCTAAAACAGGAAAAGGGCCTAGGGATCCTTCTCTTATCAGGGCTAACAAATCTGCAACTGGATCAATAAGTAGGGTAGATATTGGCAATATGCTTGATGAATTCAAAACTGATATCTTAGGGAGCCTTAGTGAACAACTAGACACCCTTAAGATCCAAAACAAGCAGAAAGTAGAAACAGATGCTCTAGCCATCTTTTGTCCGAAATGTAGGAAGAAACATGCTTTAAGGGAATGTCCCTTGGATGAAAAAGTTGTAGAAACATGTATGGTTTTCTCAGAGAATCATGAGACCAAGGATTGTCCTTCAATTCCTGGACTCAAAGCTGTCTTTCAAGAAGACCAAAATTCAGTAGAATCTCTCTGTTTTGTTGCAAGAAGACCTTGGCAGGGGCAACAAACTCAAGGGTTTAACAACCCTATGAATCTTCAAATCCCACCAAATTGGAATCCTTGGCAACAACCTTGGCCCCAACATCAAAATCCATATCAGCCATGGGTACAAGGGATGCAAAATCCTTATGGGAGATTTGCTCAATTTTATCAATATCCTCCATCTTTTCAAAATCAACAAGCTCCACAACTTCAAAACCCAAATCCACAACTTTCATTGCCATTTCCACAACAACAACCTTCTCAGCAGAATCCAAATCCTCAACTCATGCTTCCATACCAACAAAAGACAAATCAACTTCCAGCTCAGCCATTGCCAAATCCTAACAATAAAAATCCTCAGAATACTTACATGATAGAAGGACAACAATTTCCTACCTATATGATTGTTCCACTCAATGATGTACAACTCAGATCTGGTAGAGTTTTAGAAAAACCTTCTATAGATGTCCAAGAGCAAGATACCTCTGAGGAGGACTCTCTTAAAGCCAATAAGGGTTCTAAGGAAGCATCTCTTCAAAACTCAAACATTCAAAAAGAGAAAGAAAATTTAACACCCACAACTCCTATAGTTGAGCAACCTGCATCTTCATCCACACCTCCTTTCCCTGAAAGATTACAAATTGATAAAGGGGTGGAAAAACAAATCTTGTTTCCTAACTATGATTTTCTAGATGAATTAAATAATGTTTGTATCAAGATTCCCTTGCTACAAGCCATTCGAGAGATTCCTATTCTAGCAAAAACAATAAAGGAGTTGAGTCTAAAAAGACCAGGGAGGAAACTAAAAGACACAAGAAGAATCCACCTAGTAGGAAAAATTGCAGATATCATGATGGGAAAAATTACCATGAAGAAGTATGTAGATCCAGGAAGTCCAATTTTCAAGACACATATAAATGAAATAGAAATTCCAAACACATTGATTGACTTAGGGGCTGCTATCAACATTATGAGTAGACAGACTTTGGACCAGCTAAAACTTCCTAACCTTCTTTTTACACCTACTTTACTGCAACTTGCAGATCGATCAATTATTAAACTAGATGGTGTATTAGAAGATATTTGAGTCTCCTTAGATTCTTGGGAATATCCAGTATATTTTATGATTTTGACTCCCAAGAGTAATCTAGGAGGACATCCACTTATCTTAGGAAGACCTTGGCTAGCCACAGCTGATGCTTTCATTAGTTGTAGATCTGGGGATATGTACATTTCTAATGGTAATTCGACAAAGAAATTCAATTTGTATCCACCAGCAAAAGCAATCACAGAAGTAGGAGACAATGAATGGGTTGATGATGAGGATATTATACAACCTGTCTTTACCATTTCTGAAATTAGTGAGGATAGTCAAATTCTGAACATATTAGAAAATTTTGAGACATCTTCAGAATATGACCCCACACAATTTCAGTTGGAATCTAACATTGAATATTTATCATCAAGACAAATGTCTCTTTACTCTATGGAAGAGTTTGGAAGTTCTACCATTGAGATTTTTCCAGAAAAAATATTGAATATCAACAAAAATTTGGAAAAGTCACAACAGGAAGAACTAACCAAAATCTTGCAAAAACATTCTACTGCATTTGAATGAGAGTATACTGATATGAAAGGTATTGATCCTAAGACCTGCATTCATCATATCTATATTGAGGAAAACAGTAGACCAATCATACAACCTCAAAGAAGGATGAATCCAAATCTTAGGGAGATAGTGAAAGAAGAGCTCTAAAAATTACTCAATGTAAACTTCATTTATCCAATTTCAGATAGCCGATGGGTTTCTCCTTTGGTTATAGTACCTAAAAATAATGGTAAATGGAGGGTATGCATTGATTACAGGGAATTGAACAAAGCAACTTTGAAGGATCACTTTCCTTTGCCTTTTATCGATCAGGTATTAGACACATTAGCAGGTAAAAAGTAATTTTAATTTTTGGATGGTTTTAGTGGCTATAATCAAATTCAGGTAGCACCTGAAGATCAAGATAAGACCACATTTACTTGTCCATGGGGAACTTTTTCCTATCGAGTGCTTCCTTTTGGGTTATGTAATGCACCTGCAACATTCCAAAGAGCAATACTAGGAATTTTTTCTGATCTAATCCATGATTGTGTAGAGGTTTATATGGATGATTTTATAGTTTATGGTAATTCATTTGAAGAGGCATTAGAAAATTTGGAAAAAGTCCTTATAAGATGTAAAGAAAAAAACCTTTCATTAAGCCATGAAAAATGCTTTATGATGTTTACTGAAGGTATTGTTTTGGGGCATCATATTTCAAGAGATGGGATTAAGGTTGATAGATCAAAAGTTGAAGTCATCTCCAAGTTGCCTATTCCAAATTGTCAAAGAGATGTTAGAAGTTTTCTAGGATTTACTCGTTACTATAGAAGATTTATAGAAAACTTCACTAAAATAGCATCTCCACTCTTCAAATTGCTTACAAAAGACTGTGAATTTAAATGGGATCCTGATTGTCAATCAGCTTTTGAAACTTTGAAAACAAGAATATCCGAAGCACCTATCTTGAGAGGACCAAATTGGAAACTCCCTTTTCATATTTCTACGGATGCTTCAGATACAGCTCTAGGAGCTGTGTTGGGTCAAAAAGATTTAGTTCCTTATGCCATTTATTATACCAGTAAAAATTTGACTCCCACAGAGTTAAACTATACTGTGACTGAAAAAGAGTTTTTAGTTGTTGTTCATGCAATCAATAAGTTTAGACATTATATAACATGCTATGAAACTTTTATTCATACTGACCATTCTGCAATTAGATATCTAATGAAAAAACCTGTTACTAATGGCAGAGTGACAAGATGGCTCTTACTTTTGCAGGAATTCAATATTATTGTGTTGGATAGACCAGGAAAACAAAATACAGTAGCTGATTTCTTGTCTAGGATTCAGAATTTTAAAGAATATTCTCCTGTAGAGGATAAGTTTCCTGATGAATACTTGTTTGCAGTAACTATTAAGACTCCTTGGTATGCAGATATTGCTAACTATTTGGTTACAGGGAAATTGCATTCACATTTGTTTCCAAGTGAAAAAAGAAAGATTATTTAGGAGAGTTCAAAATATTCATGGATTTCTAACGAATTGTTTAAAACAGGGCCAGATCTTGTGATCAGAAGATGTGTCAGGGAAGATGAAATGCATGATATCCTTAAGGCATGCCATGATGAGCCATGCGGTGGACACTTTTCTAAAAAAAGGAAAGCCTATAAAATCCTCTCTTTAGGATATTATTGGCCTTCCCTCTTCAAAGATGCAAAACAATATGTCAAAAGGTGTGACAGCTGCCAAAGAGTAGGAAAAACTACCCTTTCAAATGAAATGTCATTGCAAACACAGGTACTCATCGAACCCTTTGAAAAATGGGCTTTATATTTCATTGGACCTATTAATCCACCATCTAAGAAAAATAAGTATATACTGGTTTGTACTGATTATGTTACTAAATGGGTAGAAGCCAAAGCATTAGTGTCTGCTACTGAAAATTCAGTTGTTAATTTTCTTTATGAGGATATTTTTACTTGTTTTGGTGTTCCAAGAGAAATTGTGACAGATCAGGGAAACCAATTCACATCCAACCTGGTGGAGAAGTTGATGGAAGAATACAAAATCAAGCACAGAAGATCTACTCCTTACCATCCGCAAGAAAATGGTCAAGTGGAGTCTACAAACAAAGTTCTTGAAAATATCATCACCAAAATTGTTCATCTACATAGAAGAGATTGGGCAGAAAGGCTTTCTGAAGCCTTGTGGTCCTACAGAACTACATGGAGAAATACAACAGGACATTCTCCCTATGAACTTGTTTATGGGAAAGAATTCCTGCTCCCCATTGAGTTCCAAGTCAAGACCTTCAAGATAGCAGTTCAGTTGGGGATGGATTTATCAGAAGCTCAAAAGCATAGAATGGATCAGTTGAATGAGCTAGATGAGATCAGACAAGAGGCAATTCTAAGAACTGATCTAGTTCAATATCAAAGAGCTAAATGGCATGACAAATACATCAAAGAGAAGAAGTTTCAAGAAGGATATTGGGAATTGTTATTTGATTCCAAGTTTAAATATTTTAAAGGAAAATTTTAGACTCATTGGCTTGGACCATATGAGATTGACAAGATCTTTAGCAATGGAGCGGTAAGAATCAAGACCATTGATGAAATTCAAACTCCTCTTATTGTGAATGGCCATAGATTAAAATTCTATCATAAGCCACTCTCAAAAGAGGAATTTGTCAAGATGTTTCAAGAAAATTCTGCAATCAGGCTGGTACAGAAGAATTCTTCTTCTCCACCAGCCTAGCCTTTGTTCTTTTCAGTTAAGAAAAAAAAAAAAAAAATTGTATAAGCCTGAAAACCAATCATTGATTGGTAGTCTTATACAGAAAATGTAGGGTGAAAATCAGGAACACCTGACACCCTATATTTTCCAAAAAGAAAAAAATATCTCTTTCATTTCACAAATTTTGTGACCACCCACTCCATTCCATTCCACTTCATTTCACTCCACTTCATTCCATTTCACTTCATTTCATCTATTTCATTTCATTTCACCAATAAAATATTCTTTCATGACCATTTTTATTCAGTCAGTTATCATCCATCTATTTCCATTCACCCAAATAATAGCTGTGTCAGTTTCCGCAGCTGACACCTGTTTCCGCAGCTGACACCAGTTTTCGCAGCCGGAAGCAGATTCTGCAGCCACCACTCTGTTTTTCAAAAATTTATAGTCAGATGTTATTTCCACAATCATGAAATCAAATGCAGGTATGAAGACATATTATGAAGAAATGGGGCATTCAAGATATCAATGAGGAGCAACTAATTGAAGACCAATGAAAAATGGCAAGAATTCCAAGGTATGAGTAAAAATTTATTTCAAATGGCATTCAAGCACATTTTTACATAGTTATAAACCATAGCTCCATTATATGCAATGATTGTGTTGACAAACTCCGTAACCATTCCACGATCTCTATATGATCTCCCACAATCCTTGCATTCATTTTCAAACGGTCCCATAATCAAGCCTCTGATCTTCACTCATACTCCGATTCTCCACCTGTGATGATGAAACGTGGTTGATTTGACTACGGCTTCTTTCAGCAGCATAAAATTCGTAGCCGTTTCATAAACATGCTTACATTTACTTTGCAGCCACCCAATTTTAAATACTGCCGGATGCGTTATACTCCTCCTACTGTTCTATTGATCTCACAGCTGCATTTCCACTGTGCTCACGTAACCCTTCTCTGTTCCGCTTCACCCCATTTTGTTCTCTGTTACGCTACATTCCGTATACCCATTCTTTGATATCCGCCTACAGTCACTGGTCTCCTCCATAAATCATGCTCATTTCCACTCATTCAACCGTCTTACCTCCGTTGAACCCTCCTCACGCAGACAAGTTTTAAAGAGCAGAAATAATGATGGGTCAGTTGTTGAGAACAGAACCAGAAGGACCTAAATTCATGGAAGGATACCCGCAAGTCAGAGATTTATTGAAAAAGGCAAAGTGGCTTCGGTTCATTCAAAAGTTTAGAGGCTACCATAAAGAGGTGACAAAAGCTTTTGCAAGGTCTTTCAATGGTCTAGAAGTAGAGATTGGGGACCTCAAATTTACGGTGAATGAGGCATCCATAGCATCTGCTACAGAACTCCCCCAAGAAGGTGAACGCTGGTTCAAGAACAAAAGCATTAGTGATGAAGCCTGGAGAGTGATCCTACGTAACCCAGGTATGGATGTAACTATTTTTAAAAAGGGAATTCCTGTTCATGCTTTGAAAGAAGAGTGGGCCACTTTACTGTTGGTCATTCAAAAATTTATCACCTGTGAGGACCGTTTTGGGTCAATGTACATGTATCATACCCGATTGTTGATGAATTTCCTAGACAACCAGGCCCTCAATCTGCCATACTTTTTATTAAACAGTTTGAAGAAGATGTTTGTAACCGTCCAAAAGCATCTAGGGGACGTAGAACCACATTTGTATCACCATGGTCTTGTGAAAATTTTGATTGAAAAACAGTTAAAAGATAAAAAGGACACATGGGAACAATTTTTGATTAGAAATTTCTTTGAAGAACCCAAAGAAATTCCTGAAGGCAGTACATCAAGGAGTAGGAGAAAGAGAACAAATGATGAAACTAAAAGTACTCGTACTAACACAGTTGAAAGAACCAGTAGAGTGGAAAGACTGACTAACAGGAAGAGGGAAAAGATTGAAGAGAGAAAAAGCATTGAGGCTATGCATCAAACCCCTTCTTCAGAAGAAGACCATCAAATATTGTCTGAGAGACTAGCTCACCTTCAGGAATAGTCAGCTATGGCCAAAAAGAAATGGAAATGAAAACAGAAGCAAAAAGACAGTAGTCCACAGCGTGTAAGAAGAAGTTCCAGGCTTAAAGGGAAGTTGAGGAAAACACAAACGAAAGGACCCCATTTTATTGATTTGGGAGAAGAAACACCTGAACAAACTCCAGCTGGCCATAGTCCATCGCATTCTCAATCAGACATTGAACATATTCCATCTCATTCTCAGCCAGACGATGAACATAGTCCATCGCATTCTCAATCAAATGTTTAAATTAGTCCTCAAGATGTTGACATGAGTCCTTTTCAGCCGGATTTTGAAGTCAATTCTCCTCCACGACATTTTGGGGACAGCCCAGTGAAAACAACACCCGAGATAGACCCAAAGCAGCAAGAAGTATATGATTATATAGAATATTTAGAAAGAGCATCCACGGGTCCCAGCACTTCATCCACTCAACCTCACATAGCAAAAGAAGATCTAGTCCAATCATTGAAACAAGAAGTCTTTGAGTTGGAGGTTTTAAATAGACACATTAAAAATGAAAATGAGGCATTAAAGGAACAAAGAAAATTGGACAAGATCATTCATGACAATACCATGCTACATCTAGAACTGTGGCAGAAAAAGAACAGGAAATTGAAGAAGAAATGCCAGAAGTTAAGTAGAGCACTGGTTAATATCAAATTCAGATGCTTGATGAAGAAGCCTAGGATGTTAGCAGCACCAAGGAAGAGGAGGAGAGGACTGGATGTACTAGCTAAAGTATCAAGGCATATAAATTGAAAGAGGATGATCAAAATTTTGGTTGCATGAGGACATGCAACACCTTCACAGTGGGGGTATGTTGAGTCTCAAATCTACATCTTTCCTATACACCTTTCTAGACTTTTTCCATTTACCTGGACCTTCTAAGTCACCAATATCATTGCATATTAATTGTAAAAGAGCATTTAAAATGATTTTTAACTATGTTTTGTGTCTGCTGTTTGAATTAGATTTTTGCTCATTTAGCTGCGGAATCTTGTCACTTTCCGCAGCTGCTACAACTTTCCGCAGCCATTTTGTTAAAGTCTATATTGCAGGTGTCTTCAGGTAAATCGAGCCACATGGGAAAGTTAGAAATGACATGGACATGGATCGTGTCCTATTGGCTCAGTCGAATTCACCTAAGAAGGTTGTGGTCAAAGGTAGCCAAGTGGTGGTCAACCGAAGAGTCCCACGGTGACAGAACTCTGTTTCTCATCACGTGAATATTTGCGTGGCCGTTTCTAAATCATGGGAGACACATCAACACCTGTAAACGGCTCCATAAGCTGAATCTAACAGCCACTCTCCATAGATTTAATCCTCACGACGGCCATAATGCTAGATCTCTGGACGTGGTGGTTCACGTGTCTTCTATCAGCGCAGACTTTAGGGAATTAGTTATGTCACCCTCTGTTATAAATAATGTGTTCTCATACGCATAATAGTTAGCTCTGTAATGTAATTGCGTCGCCATTGTGCTGTGACATTATTTCTCTGTTATGACCGCATTTTAATATATGAGAAGACTCTGTTCAAAAGCGTAATTCGTATTTGAAAGCTGTTGCCCGAGGTTTGTGCAGAGGGCCCCTGCACACGCTGAGGTTTTGTGTATTACTATATAGTTTCATGCTTCATTTATTTACGTTCATTGTGCCATAGTCATTCACGTGTATATAGATTACATCTTTCATGGTATTTACATTTCATCTTTGTCCATAATCTTTCATGCTTTACATTTTACTTCTGTCCATAATCTTTTATGTTTTATGTTGTTGTTAACTGATCAGTGTTCTTGTTTCATATTACAATAGGCAGCCCGAGCATTTGCACATATTTTTATAATGACTAATGACATGGAATCAATATTGTCCTTCTGCTAATTTACTTTTCTTAGTTTTTGTTTAATTCCAGTACTGTTTTGTTTATTCTAGTCTTGCACATTTGCTTCAGTAGTTAGATTAGATATTAAATTGCTCATGTCATTTTCAGTTACCTCCGAAAGCCATAGCGAGACTAATGGTGAGGGATTGAAGTATGAGTGTGTATTTTGATATTAGTTTACTTTTCTGCAAGTTAGATATTAAATTGTTCATGTCATTTTCAGTTACCTCCGAAAGCCATAGCGAGACTAATGGTGAGGGATTGAAGTATGAGTGTATAGTTTGATATTAGTTTACTTTTCTGCAAGTTAGATATTAAATTTTTCATGTCATTTTCAATTACCTCCGAAAGCCATAGCGAGACTAATGGTGAGGGATTGAAGTATGAGTGTATAGTTTGATATTAGTTTACTTTTCTGCAAGATAGATATTAAATTGCTCATGTCATTATCATTTACCTCCGAAAGCCATAGCGAGACTAATGGTGAGGGATTGAAGTATGAGTGTGTAATTTGATATTAGTTTATTTTTCTACAAATTAGATATCAGATTTCTCAAGTTGTTTATGATTACCTCCAAAAGCCATAGCGAGACTAATGGTGAGGGGTCAGAATATGAGTTGATGTAATTTGATTTTAGTTTTACTTTACTTGCAATATTTTCTTTGAATACAGTTTCTTTTGTGTTTAGACAGCAGCAAGGGTAATGGTTTTCATGATCAATAGTTCATTGTTTGTTTAACTAGAATAGTGGCACATTTTCATTTCCTTTTAGGAACTAATTTTCTCATTGTTTGTTTCAAAATCCTTTTGAAGTTTGAAGTTTGGTAAATCATTATAAAGGACATCATTGCCTTGAACAATCATAACCATACTTGTCTTTTAGAATTTCCATCTCACATTAGGAAACCAACCAAGATAAAAAGAAAAAAAAACCAAAAACGACAAAAAGTAAGAGATAGGTTATCTTGCACATATAGTGCGCCACACTTCGTCAGCTTACGAATCCCGGATTGACAAATTAATGTAGAAATTTAGGACACACTAAATTGACCAAACAATATGTTTTTGTGGAAGATCATCATGATAGAATAGTTAAAGTATAGTATGAAGGACTAGTTGTGTTGATATTACATTTGAAGCTCAAAAGTCTGTTAATGTTACATCTAAAGCCTACTTCTACAGAAAGGAATTTCTGTATAAAGGGTCTTTCAGCTATTAAGTGTAATATCCCTGTCAGCAACCTAGCTCTTATCACCACCAACAAGCAGTAAAGGTGAACCACATCTATAAAATATATATTGCAATCTTCATATTTGAATAGATGTGTACTACATATATGTATCTTAGATGAATATCATAATATGGACTGAAGTATATTTGGAGCAGACTTTAAATGTCGTATGAATCATTCTCAATATTTTAGTATTGTTCCAATGATGCATCCCTAATTAGATAAGTCTGATTTTCAAAAAAAAAAAAAGTGTTCTCCCAACAACTCTTGTACACTAGTCAGGAAGATAAGGTATAAATCCATGAGAAGAAGGCCTAAATATAACTCAGAGAGAGGAAATGCAAAGATAGAATCCACACTGGGAAATGTGCAACCCTTTTCCATTGATGTCAAAGGGGGAGGAAAAGCAAGCAAAAGAATATAGGCAGAGGAAGACAAAACACACCTTTCAGAATGAAAGGGAGGGGAAGTCCTGAAGGAAGTGTTGGAGTATTGGTGAAGTATTGACATCAATGCCAAAGGGGGAGACTATTGGAAATATTGTCATTGATGGAAAAGGAGAAGACATGAGCAACACCTGGACTATCATTCAAAGGAGCAAAGAAGCAAAAAGCTGCAGAGTGGGAGAAGAGTGGGAGTTAAAGTAGGAACAGGTTTTTTGTAAGCCTTCAAACAAAGTTGGAAAAAGGCCATTGATTGAATATCAGGCCTCGAAGGAATTTTCCATGTAAATATTGTTTTTAAATACAGAGATTTTATTTCTAAATTATAGATTTTGCAGATGAATTGATTTTGAGAATCTAAACTCTGGTTGATTTATATTATTGAGAAAATATTCAATATTTGAGTTGTGTGGCATTGATTGAGTAATTCAGCATCACAGTAGGTCGATGTTATGAAAATGGCGTAGTGGGTTGAAGTCCATATAGGGCTTTTTCTATAAAGGAATCAATGAAATTGAATTGCAGGAATGAATAAATTCTTGTGCGCCTGAATGGTCTAAGGATCATGAAATAGAAGAGATGGTATGGTCGATTCGTGCAATGGAGCAGCATTGAAGAGCCATGAACCGAAATCGAAGAGGAATGATATAGTGAAATTGAGAAGGACAGATTGAGTTGTTAGCATTGGAGTCTATATTGTAAAAGCATTTGATACACATATAATTGTGCACACGCTGTGAAATCTAGAAGTGGAATGATGGCTCAATTGCAGAGATGAACTGCAGTGAGATGGGAGCGGAACATTGAATGGAATGTAGAAATGGTTAAACTGTGAAGAGTATGCAGATTTTTGCGTCGAGGTCGAAAGGAAGCAAATGGTGTAAGGAATTGTGCAAAGAAACAGTGAAAGGAAAACAATGAAGGTGCAGAAGGATAGTAGAATACCACACTAAAAGAAACAAAACCTTGAAGTCGGAACCGTGAGGGAAGTTTTGAGAACAAAAACTAGCAACTTCACGCAACTTAAAAATGGTAAGTGGATTCGCTAAAAAAAATGTGATATCATTATTCGAAGGACACGTGGCATAAGTGGTAAGTTTAAAACCAATTTTATTGCGTAAATTCTGAGAAGTAAAACTCGTGCATCTAATTTGTGCAATGATCGTCGGATGAGCATTCAATTGAGTTTTGGAACGCGAGAAGCTATTGACCGTCAGATCTATTCGATGGTTAATGAACGTATGTATGGGACTGAATCCAATTATTGTATTGATGTTGGGTTAGTGTTAAAACATTAATATGGTTCGAGCATAGTGTGATAAAAAAAGTCGACAATTTGTTATTGATATGAGTTGAATATGCTATGGAGACCAATGTTAAAGGTGCAGTGGTTTATGTTTGAACCAAGGTCGAATTTTTAATTTAATGAAATGTCCGCATGATTGAAATGTGGGGCCCGAACAAGATATACGTTGAGATGTTCGGGTTTAACCAAAGTTTGGAATGCTTATATGGCTCGAATACTATTAATGTTATTTACACTTGAGTGGTGTACTCAAAACCAAAGGATGAATGTTAATATAACCCAAGTATATATCTGGTGAATGGAGGATATTAAGGTGTGGGTCGAAGATAATGCATATTGATACTTTGATAACTCTATCAAATTCAAAGTAATAAACGCATTCATAGATGGTAAATTGTTGAGCATATATAAGTATTGTAAGTAGGAGCTAGTAAGTGTGGTGGTCGGGGTTATAATTTGGATTTTACTCCAAATTCAAAATTCATAAAGTGGGTTTATTTCTACGATTTATAACCTCAGATTTTTTAGGGGAGAAAGAAGATAGGCTTCTGCATTAATTTAAATTTCCATTCCATAAAATAAAATGTTGAAATTGCCCAGATTGGGAATTTGTATTGGATTGAAAATTGGAAAATACAGTCTATAGGCATAGAGAGTGGAGATTATAATTCTGGGTTGAGAGGTGTGTTATTATAACCATAAGAGAATTTTATTTCAATGTCTCAAATCTCATATTTGAGATATAGAACGGTGACCCACCATCAGGTGGTATCAGAGCTGGAATAGCTCTTTGAAAAGTTATTTTTGAAATGCATGTGTACTGAAGCAGTGAAGAAAGTTTGGTTTTTAAATCTGTCTAATAGAGATTGCAGATTTGAAAAGGTGTGCAGTGAAGGTATTCAGATTTGCAGAATCTGAATTTGAAATGCACAGGAATGAAAATGTGGGTTTGTTACACTACAGCAGCAGAAAATACAAACATACAGTGAGCCAAGAACTAAAAGGGTTGAATGAGATATATCCATTGCAAATGTAAATGTAAATGTTTTAATTAATTTTATATTGTTTGTGATGCAAAGGCAAGTCTCCATAGGCAAACAAAACTCCGTTGTAAAAATGAAATATGCACATATTACTATATTCTTTTGAACGAGATGAAAAAGAAATGAGAAGGTGGAAGGCAAAGAGTCATGGTTGTCCATTCCGAATTCCCTGTGGAATGCAAACATTTATGAGGTGATCTCCATAAATAATGTTACCAACATATGCATAGAGAGGTTAGAGAATAGAGAAATGAGGCAGAGAGGGTAAGAAGAAGGAGGAGCAGACAAAGAAGCTGTGAAGATTCAGAGATGATATAAGGCAGATATGAAGGTTGGTGGACAGTAGTGAAGAAGGAACAGAACAAAGCTGATATCCAGGTAAATCAGCATGTGTTTTTTTTTGAAAGAGTGAGGAAGTTGGTGCTTCCATATCAAGTTGTAGCTTGATAGATGTCAGTTATAGCTGGCTGAGGTAGGAGCCTCCTGTAGGTTGTAGCCTGTAGAAAATAGATGGGAGTTGAAGCTTCCTTGCAAGTTGTAGCTTGCAGAATTGAGGTAGGAGCCTCCTATAGGTTGGAGCCTACAAAAAATTAGTGGTGAGAGGGAGTTGGAGCTTGCCTTTACATCACAATAATAATAATATGTGGTTTTCTCCCTTATGGGTTTCCACTTATATTTTTTGTCTATGTGCATGATGTTTATGTGTTGATATGGTGCATCTAATCTGCTTAATACTTGCTGCTCACATATTAATATTGTTGTTACATTATGTAATAATTTGATCATGAAATCAAGGTGTAAATAAATTTAAAGGAAAGTTTTAAAATTCCATGAATGTGTTAAACTGATTCACCCTCCCCCTCTCAGTTTAACTAAGGGTTCAATAATTGAAGCAAGGTTGGCACCAGCAATAAGCAGATAATTTATCATTACAATGGAAAGTCGCCTCTGCCCTCTACCAGGCGCAGCCCTCGTTCTGAGCCCACCCGACTTAGGAGCGCAAGTCTAGGCCTACGCAGAGGTATAATTGGACCTAGCCCGACTGCCACGTGAGCCATTACAGGTCCTCCATGCATCCCTATTCGAAGAGATTCAACACAAAGACCACCGAGTGCACCAGCAACTCAGTACAACTGAGCAGACGATTGTAGAGAAAACCACTGAGGTGTCCCAGACGCAGGCTGCATGTACCCTCATTGTTGTGTAGCAGACAAAGTTGGAACACCTAATCAATAGGCTCTGCACAGATGTCACTGAAGATATCCCAGCTTCTGCCACCCCCAGGCCAAGATTGAGGGACTTTTTGCAGCGCTAAAGTCTTCGCAGACCAAGATCCAGGTAGTCAAGACAGAGATGTAACAGCAGATTGTGGCCTTGCAGGCCAAATTATAGCCAGAAATGCCACCTAAGGTAAGGGCCATTATGGCAACCTGTAAGAAGAATATCACAACAAAAGCCACTACTAAACTCTTCTTTGAACAAGTGTGGGTGCACTTTGGGATCCCACAGTCTATCATCTCAGATCGGGATAGTAGGTTTCTCAGCACATTTTGGTCCAACCTCTGGTCAATGTTGGACACCAAGCTCACCAATTCCATAGCTTTCCATCCCCAAACTGATGGCCAAACAGAGGTCGTCAACTTGATGATTGTACACATTCTGCGCATGTATAATTCAAAGCATCAACGCACATGGGATGAGAGCCTCCCCTATGTACAACATAGTTATAACCAGGCTCTCCACAATTCAACCGAACACAACCCCTTTCAGGTGGGCCTGGGATTCCAGCAACTATGTCCCATTGACATAGCCATGCCATTTAGAGCTACTCAAACCGATTTTTCTCATGTCCAGTCTAAATTTGACAAATTGAACAGCTTCATCGAGCCCATTCATCACATCCGCCAATAGGTTCATGACATATTGGACAGAGCCAATGCTAAGTACAAGCAACAGCATGATCAACATCGGGTGCCACACAACTTCGAGGTGGGCGACAAAGTCTGGCTACATTTGCAGTAGGAGTGCCTCACTAGACCCCACCACAAGCTTCTCCCACTTTGATATGGGTCTTACACCATCACCAAGGTTGTAGGGAACAATGCCTTCAAGGGTCTGGATGTGGGAGGTGCTGACTCCCCTCGAGGTACGAAATGAACTGGACCTTGTTAAAGGACCACGGAAGAAGAAACGAGCTCAACGGCCGGAACAAGACACAGGAGTTACTTTGACAGAGGAGGACCTGGAGCAGATCACTAACGTAGTCACCCTTGCTGTAGAAGATAAATGGCAGGCTTTGGAAGGTCAGTAGAAGGCCACGGTCGATACACTCCAGGCTGAGCTCCGGGCTCTGCAGCTCAAGACTGACACCTTGCAAACAAGTATGATTCAGGCAAGTTCAGCCCCAGCAACAAGCATAGAATTGATCATTACAATGGAAAGTCGGCTCTGCCCTCTGCCAAGTGCAACCCTCGTTATGAGCCCACCCGATTTAGGAGTGCAAGTCTAGGCCTGCGCAGAGGTACAATTGGACCTAGCCTGACTGCCACATGAGCCATTACAGGTCCTCCATGCATCCATGTTTGAAGAGATTCAACACAAAGACCACCGAATGCACCAGAAGCTCAGTACAGCTGAGTAGACAATTGTGGAGAAAACAACTGAGGTGTCCCAGGCACAGGCTGCATGTACCCTCGTCTCTGCACAGTAGATAGAGTTGAAACATCTAATCAATAGGCTCTGCAAAGATGTCACTAAATATATCCCAGCTTCTGGCACCCCCAAGCAAAGATTGAGGGGCTTGTTACAGTGCTAAAGGCTTCGCAGACCGAGATCCAGGCGGTCAAGACAGAGATGGAATAGCAGATTGCGGCCTTGTTCGCCAAATTACAGCCATAAATGCCACCTGAGGTAAGGACCTAGCAAGCCACACTAGTCACAGAGGCCACCAATGTCATCACAGATCTGATTTCTCAAGGCGCGGGACTGTTGGAGATAACTATGCAGCTATGTTCTAAGTTGCAACGCGATCCTCTCCTGCGCGAACTTACTCAAGAGTTGCGCCAAAAGGAAGAAGAGTTTGATCAGCTGGAAGCCACTATGCCTACTATGATTCCCACTCAACGCCTGGCATGACTATGTAGTAGCCACACACTTAGAGATGACATTGAAGAGCTTTGCCAGAAAAATAAGGTTCTCAGTGACCACCTTAAGCCTTGGGCCGATGAAGTTCTCAAGCTCTCTCAGGACATCGATATCGCATTTAAGCAACTGAACCACACTTTGGAGAGTGCCATTGTTGCTAAAAAAGGCCCAACATCGCAGAAGTTGGTCGATATTGCTCAGAACGCTGATGTGCATAGTGAAGGAGTGTTTCCCCTGTTGGTTGATGCGATCAGGCTGCTGCAGGCGAAGATGGAAAACCCTAGCTGTAGTGACTCAAGATGAGTCACAATATTGTGTTGGGGGCTTGTTGGAATGGGGTTCCCTAACCTGCATTTTTGGTACAATTTTTTTAAATTCAGTCCTGTGTAGGGGTTTTGGGGTGGGTAAAGGCCCCTAATGTGTTGTAATGGGTTAAAAGCTAGCTCTAGGGTACGCAAACCACGGTTTGCAGACCATAGGATAGTGAAGGATATGATATGATAAATAGATAGATAGTTGGGTCTAGTAAGTAAGTAAGTCAATAGATTGGTGAACTATTAAGATCTATTGGGTTGTTTTGGGTAAGGACTCTTGTTGGCTATGTGCACAGAGATCCTTAGTCCTGCTATGTGCAGACCCTGCTAGGATGTGTGCGTGGGCTGTGTTTGGGTTGTAAGTGGATATTGGATATTAATGAATGTGAAGTATAGTTGAAGTATCTGTGTCTTATCTGAATTAGTTGTGTTACTGCTGAAAAGCATCTATGATATTTATTTAAGCTGCGAACATATCTATGTTTTGGAATTGGCATGAGTATATTTGTGATCGGATATTGGCTATGATTATAGTGCTCTGTGATGGTATTTGGTAATACGCACGTGGATGCGAATGTATTAATTAGATCTGATAGCTTTTTTATGGTTATATGCTAATTACACTGTTAAAAAAGCTATGAATAGACTCATTTTGTGCAAACCTAATAATTTGTGACCTAGATCTACCTCGACTTACTCTATCTCTCTCTAGGTGCGGAAACCTAGTTCCAGCACCCTCCCATACTACTTTGGGTGAGACCTTGGCCTGCGCAAGAAATTCATTGCCGAAAGGGCCAGTAGTATAGGGGTTTGTTGGCAAACCTTCACCTCCAAACCTGGGTTAGGACCCCTCAAGCCCACAACCTCCACCACATTCGACAAGTCCTCCAAACACTATGGCAACACAATTTGTGTGCCAATTTGGAGAAGTGCACTTTTGTCATGACCCAGGTTCAATATCTGGGATACATTAATGATGAAAAGGGGGTGCATGTGGATCCAACCAAGATCCAAGTCATTTGGGATTGGCTAGCCCCAACCACTCTAATAGAGCATCGCATCTTTCTGAGTCTTGCTAATTTCTACCACAGGTTCATGTTGGGATTCTCGCATATCACTTGGCCCTTGAGTCAAGTCACCAAGGGAGGAGCGAAAGAAAAATTCTTTTGGTCAGAATCTCAACAGAAGGTGTTCGTAGAATTGAAATATCACCTCTGTTCTGCCCTAGTTCTAATATTAATACACTTGCAACAACCATTTGAGATCGAGATGGATGCCTCTGACTATGCTATTGGGGCATTTCTTACTCAACAGGGGCATCCTGTGACATATCACAGTGAGACATTGTCTGACACAATCTGCAAGTATCCCACTTATGAAAAATAAATGTATTCCATTGTGCAGGCTTGTCGACAATGGAAGTGTACATTTTGGGGTAGGAAACAATCATCCACATAGACCACCGACCCTTGCAATTCATATAGACACAAGGAAAGTTGTAGGATGATCGCGATTAGAAGTGGTCCACATATCTGCAACAGTTTTATTTGAACATCAAGTACAAGAAGGGTAGCAACAATAATGTTGCAGACTGCCTCAGTTGACCATCAATAATGGCGCCAACCACCGTTCTCAACTCTTGTGGGGACGAGACTTCTGATTGGTTGCTTCTCTACAAGAGCGATCCAAAATTTGGTCACACATACAAGGCACTCTTGGGGGTATACAAGTTCCAAATTTTCATCTCTAAGATGAATTGTTATGTCACCTGGGATACCTTTGTGTTCATTCAAGTGAGCGTGCCAAGATGATATGGGAAGCATACTACAGTTGAGTCATTGGGCATTTCGCGGTCGAGAAAATAGTGGCAGTACTACAGAAGTATTTCTATTGGCCGAACCTTCAACAGGATGTCAGGAAGTACATCAAATCCTGCACTTCTTGCGCCATTTCCAAACCGACCATCAATATTCAAGGCCTCTATACTCCGCTACCTACCCCTAGTCGACCGTGGGAATCCATCTCCATGGCTTACATGTCGGGCCTTCCTTCTACTAATCATGGAAATGACTGTGTTTTCGTGGTCGTCGACAAATTCTCGAAGATGGCCATTATTGCGGCCTGCAAGAAGAATATCACAGAAAAATCCACTGCTAAACTCTTATTTGAACAAGTGTGGGTGCACTTTTTGATCCCACAGTCTATCATCTCATATCGGGATATCAGGTTCCTCAACACATTTTGGTCCAGCCTCTGGTCAATGTTGGACACCAAGCTCACCAATTCCATAGCTTTCCATCCCCAAACTGATGGCCAAAAAAAGGTCGTCAACAGGATGATTGTACACTTTCTGTGCATGTACAATTCAAAGCATCGACGCACATGGGATGAGAGCTTCCCCTATGTACAACACAGTTATAATTGGTCTCTCCACAGTTCAACCAGACACAAACCCTTTTAGGTGGGCCTGGGATTCCAGCAACTATGTTCCATTGGCATAGCCATGCCATTTACAGCTACTCAGGCCGATTTTTCTCATGTCCAGTCTGAAGTTGAAAAATCAAACAGCTTCATCGAGCCCATTCAGCACATCCACCAACAGGTTCATGACATCTTGGACAGAGCCAATGCTAAGTACAAGCAACGGCATGATCAACATCGGGTGCCACACAACTTCGAGGTGGGTGACAAAGTCTGGCTACATTTGTAGAAGGAGCGCCTCACTGGACCCCACCATAAGCTTCGCCCACTTCGATATGGGTCGTACACTATCACCAAGGTTGTAGGGAACAATGCCTTCGAGCTCAGTATTCCACCATTCCTTGGTCTGCACCCAGTATTCAATGTGGACCTCCTTCGTCCCTACTTCCCACCTCTACTGGACACCTTTGACATTGCAGAACAACTCACACCAATAGATTTAAACCAAAACTGCATGGCACAAGCCACCACAGATTGTATCATGGACATGCAAATCATGAAAACTCTCCAATATAAGATCCAACTGTATCGATTAGTCAAATCTAGCCAACTTTTGCACCAGGCAAGTGGTTCACCAGGGACCAAGTTCAGCAGAAGTTTCCTCATCTCATGGAGGAAATAAACGCAATGGGGACCATTGCTTCCTAAGGGGGGGAGGTATGATCTAGGTGGATATTTGTGGCCACCCGCCTATTCCACTTAGGGCCCCACCATTGTCTCTTTCATTTTTTTAGTTTTGGCACAACTTATTATTTTTAGTAGGTTTTCGGATCCTAAACTTCCAGAGCCATTTTGAGGCCCTAAACGACGTTTTTTGGGTATCGTTTGTTCGGTGAATATGATTTTGTTCTAGAATTAATATTATTGATAATTAGTTATAGTCCTCGGATATATTTTTCTAATGATGTATCATGTGCGTCAAACTGAGATAGTATGCCAAAGTTACGACCCCAAGAAATTTATGTACCAATTTACCCCAACAGGGCCCATATTCTGGTGTTTCATCTCCTAGGGTTAGGTTTTTGGATGTTTAAGGTTTTCCATTGTGTCTCAATAATATATAGGCCTTCGAGCCTCATTGTAACACAGAGTTCAGAGGCATGTATCTACCACATCTCTTCTCAGATATAAGCTACTAGCACCCTAGCTAGTTTATTTCCATTCTATCTGTAAGCAAATTTTAGTTCTATGATATTAATGAAATGAAGTGTTATTTCCATGGCATCTTTGTATTTATGGTTATATGTGTATTCTATTATGTTCCTGCATAAATCTGGATCATCTATAATTAAACCTAATGGTGTTTTAGAAGACATTTATGTATCCTTAGAGTCTTGGGAATATCCAGTTGAATTTATGATCTTAAATCCCAATAATAACTTAGGAGGACATCAATTAATATTAGGAAGACCTTGGTTAGCTACAGTTGATGCTTTCATCAGTTGTAGATCTGGTGACATGTTTATCTCTGATGGAAGTTCAACAAATAAATTCAGATTATACCCTCCAACAAAAACAATGATAGAAGTAGAAAATGAAGAATATATGGATGATGACAATGACATACAACCTAATTTTACTATCTCACAAATTAGTGAAGAAAATCAAATTCTAAATTCAATAGCAAATCACGAATTATCTTCAAAATGTGAGAGTAGTAAAACAATGTAATATTGAATACTTATCATCGAGACAAATTTCCTTATATTCTATGGAAGAAATTGGTAATTCTTCAACTGAAATATTTCCAGGTACAACTTTGAATCTAAACAAAAATCTAGAAAATTTTCAAAAGGAAAAATTAATTAAAAAATTTCAAAAATATTCTTCTGCATATGCATGGGAATACATTGACATAAAAGGAATCAACCCTGAAACTTGCATACATCACATCTATATTGAGGAGAATTCTATACCAATCTGACAACCTCAAAGAAGAATGAATCCAAATCTTAGGGAAATTGTAAAGGAATAAATACAAAAACTGTTGAATTTAAACATTATTTATCCAAGATCATACATTCAATGGGTTTCACCTTTAGTAAGTGTTCCTAAAAAGAATGGAAAATGGAGAGTGTGTATTGATTATAGGGAGTTGAATAAAGCTATTTTAAAGGATCATTTTCCATTACCTTTCATAGATCAAGTTTTAGATACACTAGCACGGATTAAATATTTTTCATTCATGGACGGTTTTAGTGGGTATAATCAAATTCGGGTAGCACCAAAAGATCAAGACAAAACCACCTTTACCTATCCATGGGGAACTTATGTTTACCGAGTACTTACTTTTGGATTATGCAATTCACCTGCAACATTCCAAAGAGTTGTATTAGGTATTTATTTGATTTAATTCATGATTGTGTGGAAGTGTATATGGATTATTTTACAGTCTATTGAAATTATTTTGAAGAAGCCCTTGAAAAATTGGAAAACGTTATTATAAGATGTGAGGAAGAAAATCTCTCGTTAAGTCATGAAAAAAAATTATGATGTTTACTGAAAGAATTGTTTTTGGACACCATCTTTCAGGAAATGGAATTAAGGTGGACTCATCTAAAGTTGAATTTATTTCCAAATTAGAAATCCCAAATTGTCAAAAATATGCTAGGAGATTTCTTGGGTTATAGGATACTACAGAATATTTATATAAAACTTCACAAAAATTTTATCTCCACTCTTCAAATTTCTCACAAAGGATTGTGAATTTAATTGGAACCCTGAGTACCAAAAGGCATCTGAAAAACTGAAATAAAATATTTCTAAAGCACCCATCCACCAAACTAGAAATTTCCTTTTCATATCTCAACTGATGCTTCATAAACATGTTTGGGAGTTGTATTGGGACAAAAAACTTGACTCCTTATGTCATTTACTATACAAGTAAAAATTAGACTCTGGCAGAGTTAAATTATACTGTTACCGAAAAAGAATTTTTAGTTATTGTCCATGCCATTAACCAATTCAGACATTACATCACTAGCTATGAAAATTTCATTCATGCATATCATTTTGCAATTAGATATCTAATGAATAAATCAATTACTAATGGAAGAATCACAAGATGGTTACTATTATTGCAAGAATTTAATATCACCATTTTAGATCTATCTGCAAAACAATATACATATGTTGATTTTTTTTCTAGAATTCAAAATGATAACAATGATACACCAGTAGAAGATAATTTTCCTGATGAGTATCTTTTTGCAATATATATTGAATCTCCATGGTTTTCATACATTGCTAATTATTTAGCCATGGGAAAACTACCATCATATTTGTTTCCTAGAGAAAAGAGGAAGATAATTCAAATGAGTGCATCTTATTCATGGGTAAATGAAGAATTGTACAATACGAGTCTAGTTCTCATCATTATGAGATGTGTACGAGAGGATTAAATACCTGAAATACTAAAGGCATGTCATGATGAACCATGTGGAGGAAACTTTGCTGACAAGAGAATTTCTGACAAAATCCTTCTCTTCGGAAATCATTGGCCTTCCATTTTCAAGGATGCCAAGGAATATGTTAAAAGATGTGATAGGTTTCAAAGAATGGGGAAACATGTTCCTTCAGATGTAATTCCCTTACAACCACAGGTACTCATCGAACCCTTTGAAAAATGGGCTCTAGATTTTTTTGGACCAATCAATCCACCATCAAGACAAAAGAGGTATATTCTTGTGTGCACTTATTATTTCAATAAATGGGTAGAAGCTAAAGCACTTTCCTTTGCTAATGAAAGTGTTGTATTTTTATTTCTTTTTGAAGATATTTTTACTCGTTTTGGTGTTTCAAGGGAAATTGTGAAAGATCAAGGAACTCAGTTTATATCCAGAATGGTGTAAAAGATCGTGGAAGAATATAAAATCAAGCATAGAAATTCCACTCCATACCATCCACAAGCAAATGGACAAGTAGAGTCTACTAATAAATTGATTGAAGAAATCCTCACAAAGATTGTACATTTTCATAGGAGGGAATGGGAAAAAAATCTTCTAGAATATTTATGGGCCTACCATACCGCATGGATAAGCACAACATGACATACTTCCTATGAACTAGTTTATGGGAAGCAAGTCTTGTTTCCAATACAGTTCCAAATAAAAACCTTTAAAACAGTGGTCAAACTGGGACTTGACTTGTCAGAGGCACAAAGGCATAAAATGGAACAACTCAATGAGCTTGATGATATCAGGAAATATGAAATTCAAAAGACCATCCTACTTTAGCAACAGAGATCTAGATGGCATGACAAATACAGCAAAGAAAGAAAATTTCAAGCAGGAGATTGGGCACTTCTTTTTTATTCAAAGTTCAAATATTTTCAAGGGAAATTTCAAACTCGTTGGCTTGGGCCTTATGATATTGAGAGAATATTTGATAATGGAGCAGTCAGGAGTAGAACTATTGATGAAGAAAAATTTCCTCTCCTTGTAAATGCACATCGACTAAGGATCTATCACAAGCCATTGAAAAAAGAGGAATTTGTCAAGATTTTTCAAGATAATGCTGATATGAAGTTGGTTAAGAATAATTTTTCTTATTCTCCAACTTAGAAGTCTTCTTTTATCACCTCATAATAATAAAATTATATATATATATATATATATATATATATATATATATATATATATATATAGTATGAAAAACAATCATTGATTGGCATTCTTAGACATAAAATATAAGGTGAAAACCATAGATTTGTTTTTGGCACCTTAAATTTTCTTTATTCTTGTTCAAAAAAATCTCAATTCTTTATATTCCATTTCTTTTTCAAAAAATATAAGCACCAAACGTACCAGCTCTCAAAGCACCAGATGTAGTAGCTCTCATAGCCCCCCTCCCCACAAGCCAGACATAGCAGCACCCACTAAGAAGATGGATATGGATTCGACGGATATTTTATATTTTGATTTGTGTTGGCAAGAGCTACAACGGATATAGATATGGCACAAGGAAACTAGAACGACGGCTACAACGGAAACAACAGATACAATATGGCTACGGATACGGCTGCAGATACAAATACTAACACACCAAGCATAGATTCATATACATATTTATACTATGTTTTTCTTTCTTTAGTACCAGTGCAAGTGGCTCTAGTTTCTCCCAAGAAACATAACAATATTCCCATCATGATCCAGTGGACCAATAGAGAGAGGTATATGATGATGTGTTTCTTGCCAATTTCTTGTGTTGTTGGCCGGTTGAAGTCGATAGAGGGTACGGTTTATGTGGTTTTTGATGGTGCACTGCTAGCCGGTTTAAGTAACCTATAGGTGTTGTCTGCGAAGGTGGGATGCTTGCGAGGTGCTTTCCTCCTTAGTGTGGTGGAGGGTTTAACACTTGCATCCTTGAACATAACGGGTTCCCCTGGATATGGCTAGTAAATATACATGGTGTAGGGTTACTCTATTCAATATACTCCTATGATTACATTCTAATCAAGATATAAATCATATAAGTAATCAGAACTAAGCTAGTATCACTTCCATGATTTCACTTCTTAGTAGTACCAAGTATAGCTACAGAATTGATGATTTTCTGTAGCTCTCATAAAATTTTTCACCTCTTATAAATTTCTACAGCTCAGATACAACATGACCTTTTTGACTTAAGCAGCTGAAGACTACACTAAAGAATACACTGGAGAACACCTAAATAACAAATACAAGAAGAAACAATTGAAGGTTAGCAACGTCTAATGTATGCAAATACAAATATTTATTTAATGACAAGGTTGCAGACATTGACATATGAATTAGATGATCATTTTATACCACCATCTCAAATGACATTATTAAAAGGACTGATCATGTCAAATAAAAATCCAATTTCACATTCCACCACTAATCCCTCATCAATTACATGATCTCCCCAATGTTAATTCCGATTTCATTGGTTAATAATCCAAACGGTCATTTTCCATTTTAAAACCCCACTCACGCTCTTAATAACCCTGAAGCCTCGCTCATTCACCCACACGTATCGACCATTCTACAGCATAATTCATCCACGTTCCCAAACTAATCCTAAAACCCTCAGTCTACACTTTCAAAAGAGGTAGTCCAAAAGGTGAATCTTCTTGGTAGCTATGGGATTAATTGTGAAGACAGAGCCTGTAGGGAGAAAGTTTATGGAATGTTACCCGCAAATGAATGAGATGTTACAGAGAGAAAAAGTGGCTCAATTTTCTAGAGAAATTTGAACGGTTTCATAAATAAGTTACTAAATCCTTCACTAGAGATTTTGATGGAGTAGAAGTTGAAATCAGTGATATCAATCTGACAACCACAAAATCTTTCATAGCAAAAGCTACTAGACTACCTAAGATAGGAGAAAGATGGTTTAAAAATAGAGGAACCGAAGGAGAAGGATGGAAAATCTTCCTAAAGAACCTAGGTATGGATACTATAATTTTCAAAAAAGGAATTCATGGCACAGCTCGTAAAGGAAAATGGAGAAATATGTTATTGATAATCCAGAAATTTGTTACCTATGAGGGAAGTTTTAGATGTATGTTCTATTAGCACAAGGAGTCACTCCTTGACTGCAAAAGGAGTAAGCCTTACACATCATAGTTCATTTCAAATTTAAAGGTTTTGAGTGGTGGGATGGCTTCTCAAGAGTTTGAAATGATTTTTATTCTTTAATACTTTCATGCATTTGGAAAGTTGTGGCAAGTATAAATTGTATGGGTAAATTGGTAGTATAGGGAGCATATTGTAACAAATGGAAGGAGATAGATAGTTGGTACTTACTCTAAGAAATATTCATATCCTAAATCAATTACATAGCTACAATAGTGGATCTTTACATAAACTTTGTTTTATGTAAAGTAAACAACATTTAGAAAGTAGAATACATGTATAAATAATTTCATAAATCCTTCATAAAACCTTCACTAACATTCTCTACAACATACATACGATTTTCAGAAAACTAAATAGCAGGTAATTTACTATTAGATCCTCTAATAGATTCTTACTCACACCTTAATAGTTGTTTAAACTCATAAATAAAAAGAAATAAACAATGAGAAGAACATACCATACATTAAATAGTCCTTGAATCACAAAATCCTCCAGCATGAGGTGCAAAAAGGAGCTTTTTGTATTATATTAAGTCTTCAGGTAGACAAACATCCAACCCTGAAATGCTATTTACAAATGGTATATATGGAGAGAGAGGCACCAACTCCATCTCTCCTAAAAATAAGGAACCAATATTCCTAACATTACATAGGTGTGATAGGACATTAAAGCTATATCCCATCGAAATCTAACTGAAAGGACAGATGTAGATGAAAGAAGAGAATTCAGTTTGGACTGAACTATTGAGTATGCTAACATGTTGCCCCTTTTTCTGTTAATTTGTCTCCTCGTGACTTTGGTTTCTTTAATAACCATATGTCTTCAGTAAACATGACCTTCAACAACCTCATAACCACCTATCAACCATCACTTTTTGTATCCATATCGTTATGAGTCCAAATATTTCTTGAACTTGCTCGGAAAATTTGCTGACAGTTGTCAAAATTCATTTAAAACAGGCACTACTGGAAATTCCGGTAAAAACCTGTAACTGTGCAAAAACTGTAATGCTACCGGAATTTCCAGTAGCGCTCTATTTATTTTTCAAAAATTCATAGCAAACACTTAAAAAAAATGTGCAGACTTATCCACTTTGAAACTTGAGTTGTTGTTCAAAATATACTTAGTAAGAAAAAATGTGTTTTATTAGGAAACCTTTTTACCTTTCTTCCATATGGGTTGCAGCTTCAGCAAGCTTGTCCAAGTATGATTTGTTGTCAATGGTTGATCTTGATCATTTGGTCCTCATGGCTACTTATTTAATAGTGGCATTTTTCTCCTTTGAATCCTTTTGAATTTTTCTTTTTTTGGAGGATTCTATTTGTTGATCTGTAGGGGCTTTTCCTTTTACATCTATGACCTTTGTCAAAAAACTTGGATTATGCAAGGCTTTAGATTTGAGTCTGAACTTGTTGTTGTCTCTGGTGTGTCTTTTCTGCTACCAGCAACAGGTTTGGCATCCTCTTTCCTTCATTTTTTGTTGATTTCATACCCTGCATATTTTAGGAGCTCTTCATTAGAATTTATGGGTTGATATTCCTTTTGAACTTTCTATTGAATGTCTGATTCCGATAGCACATGTGCTTTGGATTTTTTTGTAGTTGCAGGCCTTCCTTTCCAAGCTTTGGTATAAACATTAGGAAAATGAGAAATGGGAGGCACCATTTTCATGGATTTAGGTTTATCAATTGATGAGCTCTCTCCTTTCTCCAACTTCCTCTCAACCTTGGTTGAAGGAGTATTTTATTTTCTACCTTTAGTATTCTTATGGATATTCTCCTTCTTAGCCTTTCTCTTTTTTCTTTTGGCAGGCTGAGGGTGTTTTTGTGAAGTTGAAGATGGTTGAGTTCGAATATCAAGTAAAGGTGTAGGCTGGCTTGCCCTGTAAAATAGAAAAGGGTCCCATGATTGGTTTCTTTTCCTTATTTCTTCCTCAACTAACACTTTGATAACAGCGTGATGATATAGGTTGTATTCTAAAGTATCTATGTGTGTTTTAATCCTAGATGAAATTTTTGTCAAGCTCTTCAGTAGAAATAATGGCAAGATGGGTGTCTTTATACCTGCAATATGAAATAGAAATCCCATATGATAAATAAAAACTACATTATATCTCCTCTCACAAGTGAGATAAATTTTTATGAGCTTAACAGCCTCAGCCCATTCACTTTTGAGTAATTGTTGGGAATTCCTTTAGCCCGGTTTGGATCTCTGTGTCCATCTTTAAGGAATCTGTTGAGGTCTCCTCCAGTGATGACTTGGCCTTTAAACCAATTTTCTCCTTCATGTGGAAGGTTGAAAGCTTAAACAATTGAATTTGTTAATACATGCAATCTAAAACCATAAATGGTTGCTTCCTGTCCATTGAAAGAATATGAAAAATCCTTAGCTACTCCTAAATGAGAGCTTCCCAGTCTTGAGCAAGTGGATACCACCCTTCTTGAGAAAACAGCCTCCTCACATTCAAATTAGCATCCACTAGGTTAGCTCCTTGGGGTTTAATTCATTTTAGCTTTCCTCCTCTCTTAATCATCTTCATTAATAAATAAGCTTGTCTGCTAAAATATGATAAGTGGCAAAGCTAGAGGATCTCACCTAACAGGTGTTGTTGTGTCTTCTATGAGATCTTGTCTGAAATCTGAGACTCCTTTCTCAAGCTTCTCATTGAAAAATCTCATTCACCAACAGTTAAAATCAAAATTTATATTCTTCCTTCCTTCTCGGTGGTTTAAAACAGCTACATTGGTTCACCTTCCCATGCAAGATATTTTTCATTACGGTAATTATCTTAGACCGTAAAATGCACCCTGTGATATTCATTATGACCTTTAGTTATTTTCATAGCTTCAGATGGTATGCTACAAATGGCTAGAGATGAGAGGGTCTGTAACTGGCAGTCACCTCCACTGAATCTTTATCACTGGCATAAATTTCTGGAAGCGTCTATACGTGATCAACCAAATGGTAATCACATTAAGACTGCGAATCCACGATCTATTCGAGTGAAAATCACGTACTTTGACATGAGTATGAACTGACTCAGCTGATAGACAAGACAGAAAAATGGTTGGATGTGTTAACTGTGGATTGACACCTAGCATTCACCACGTATAACCATGACTCTAACTTAACATTACTAGTTGTAAACCTTTCCTATCACGTGACCTAATCTCATGATAAAATATTTAAAATGTATTTTATAACAGTAAAATGTGGCTTGACACAAAGAAAATGTGCTTTTTTTATTAAAAAAAAACAGGGGAAGTTACCGGAATTTTCAGTAGAATCGGATTAAAGAAAAACAAATACAAACAGAATTAAAATAGGTTGTCCAAAAAGGGCTAAAATAGATGCTACAGGAAATTTTGGTAGCATTTACAAAAAAATGAAATTTACAAAGTTTCATCCTAAAAACAAAAAATTTAAAATAGACTCATGACTTAGCAAAGAACTGTGCTAACATTGGCTCCACAAGGGATAGAGCTCTCCCTGCGAGGCTCTAAGAATCTTTTGCATTTTCAGTGCCTTGTCATTGAGATATGGTGTCTTATTATGAAACATCGGTATTTACAATGGGCTTAGGCTACGAATAGCCTTAGTAAAATAATTTCTTGAGAAAGCGCCCATTAAATGGGCCTCCAAGCATTTATGTCCCATCAAGATGTTGTAACTCAAAAGTATTGTTCTACAAAATATTGGAGATTCTGAAAGGACCAAGCCATAAAGCATCAAATTTGGAATGCTTACCTGGGTCTTAATGATGTGCATCCCATTTCAACACTAGATCTCCAATATGAAAATCTTCTTTTCTAGTTCCTCTATCAAAAACTTACTTTACTTTACTTTACCAAATCATGTTGATGTTCTAGCTTTCACTGCATTTATATGATTTGATAAATTCTCCTGGTCATGTCATTTGTTTCAGCTTCATAATCTTGCAGAAATTTAGCTACAAGAATAGATAATTGGACTAGAAAAACAGAATCAGTTCCATAAACCATTTGAAAATGTGATGTATTAATAGACTTTTTGATTTTCACCCTGTCAGCCCATAAAGAAAACTTTAGTTTTGAATCCTGGGCTTTCTTGTTTTGCTCCAATATCTTGGTGATGATTCTTACAAAAATTTAGTTATAAGATTCAGCTAAACCAATCCCTTATGGATAATAAGTTGTAGAGTGAGTGAGTTGAATACCATAATCTTCACAAAAATTTACCAATGGTGTAGCTTTAAAATCAGTTGCATTATCGACTACTAACCTTGATGGACATCCAAATCTGGTTATGATTCCCTCCAGAAATTTAATGATAACTTTATGAGTAGCATTCGTGGTAGGTATTGCTTCAATCCATTTGGGAAGTAATCAGTTGCAACAAGAATCCAGTGATGTTGTCCACTTGAAGGTGGATGGATTTCTCCAATGAAATCTAAGGCCCATTTTTGAAAAGGTGCAGAAACAACTATGGGCTTGAGAGGCAAATACTTTAAATGTTTCTTACCAGTTAACCTTTGACACTTTTCACATGCTCTCACCTCAGCACATACATAAGAAAATAAACTAGGCCAAAAATAGTCAGCTATTATCCTCTCCCTAACATCCTTTCTCACCTTTTTCCCTTATTTTCTCATAAGTTTACATACTCCAATCAATGATAGATGTCATGCTTTGTATCAAGGAATGCATTTAAATGATTTCCATATTGTATTCTGGTGTTCTTGCTAATCGAATATATTCTTATAATTTGGCTACACAACGCAGCCTATTATGTAGCTAATCGTGGATTCCGTAGCTACTCTCATGGTCTGACAGGTTCCAAGGTTCGAATGGACAAATGAGCCACATGGACATTTCTAGAATTATCTCCACATGGATTTTGTCCTATTTACTCGATCCAAATCAATAGAAAAGGAGGCCTAAGATCGTGGTCAAAGGCGTGGTCAAAGAACGTTAGCCAAGAACAGAAGGACTCTTGATTTACTCTACCATAGCAAATCAAGAGTTAAACAATAAAATTGCAATTCTATAAGTCAGACTAGCCACCTGTAGCAGAATTAGCTCATATACAGTTATGTTCCTTTTCTTTAAATACCAGTTGTACAGAATCGAGAATAATGAAGTTAAGTTTTAAGTTAATCTTTTGTTGAAACGTTGTATTGTTTTAAGACTTCGCTCTGTTATAATACAAGGATCGTGTTCATGCCAATGATTGCTTAAGTGTGTCTTTAACTAGCTAGGATTTCATCGAATCGGTTGTAGAGGGCCTACTTGCTTGGAGGAGGTTTTTCATTCATTGTTTTTAGTTTAATTTCCTTACTCTATTTTTATCAGTTTCATTTTCTGAAGTAGATTAATGTTACATTTTAGCTTTTTATCATTAGCATAACGTTAAATCATAATTGTGTAAGCCTTTTTCTTCTAGAACATTTCGTGAAGGTGGATCTTTTTATTTTCAAATTGAATCAAGTTTGAAGCAATAAGAATTCACAGTTATTTAGTTTTTCTTATTGTTTTGTCATTTACTTTCCTAGATTAAAATTACCAATTAATTGTATCAATGGATGTTCTCAAAGGTAATTTCAAGAAGATGGTTCTAAACAAAATGATTGAATGTCTAATTCATATACTTATTGAGTTTTCCTCTGCACATTTTACTTGCTTTCTAGGAACTTAGAAACTAAGGTATAATTGATTTCTTACACAACATCTCAAGAGGGTAATACTTCATATTGAATGTTAGATTAAATCAAAGCATACATTAGTTTTTTTAAGCTTAAGCTGCTGCATGATTTTACCTCTGTTTTTAGATCCTCATTTAATTGTATCACTGATGTTCCTAAAGGCCATTCCAAGAAGTTGATTCTATCTATTTCTGGACTGAATGATTGAATGTCTAATTTATGCAATTACTGAGTTTTCCTTTGCATACTTTACTTTCTTAGATCATTAGGTATAATTGGTTACTTAATATCATCTCAAGAAGGTGACACTTCATAATTGAATGCTGGAATAACTAAATATACAGTATTTTTTTTCCTTTGCATGCTTTACTTGCTTTTATAGAACATTAGAAGTTAAAGGTGTAGTTAGTTTCTTACACATCATCTCAAAAAGGTGACACTTCACATTGAATGCTGGAGTAACTAAATATACATTAGTTGTTATCTTTTTCTGCTTTTACTTAGAATAGCACTACAATTTTAATCTCAGATATAAGACTCATCCATGGAATAGAACTAATGTTAAGGTAGAAATCATTAAGATAGATGCTCTGTTTTTCAGATTAGATTATAACTAGCCAATAGTCTTTGATTTATTTTTATGTAAATTAGTTTAACTTAGGAACACTTCCTTTTCTTCCGTCTTAAAATTTATTAGATTCATTTAATTCCTTTCATATTTTTTCGATTAAAATTCCTAAACATCAAAAACAAAACCCCCAAAACAATATAAAAATACATACAACGAACTAGGAAAAAGGTTAACTAAGCACATACAGTGCACCGCACTTCATCAGCTTACAAACATCGGTGGATAATTTATGCAAGAAATTTAAGACATTAAATTGACTAAACATTTTGGCGCCATTGTCGGGGAAGTGTAATTAGGTAACCTCATTTCTTACATCTAAAAAAAAATTATATGCATAAAGAAAGAGACTCTAGGGGTATATTCATAGCTAGAGGCAGGATTTTAATTCCTACAACACCACTCACTCCACCAAGATTAAGAAGTGATACACCTCCATCTCAAACTCATATTCCATACTTCACTAGCCATAGACTTCCTGAAGTTCTAAGGTTAGAAATCCAATTACGAGGATCTGCTACTTCATCCACTGAGGTAGTCTTAGAGGAAGAAGATACTAGATCTCCCACAAAAGGAGTAACATTTTTCACCTCTATAGGGGATATATTTTAGCTGAAGAGTTATAAACTCCTAGTGGATAAGAAGAGGAAGAACCTTTCTTCAACATACCATTGATAGAAGAAACATAAGAAGAGTGGTTAACCCTGTACGTTGAATCTTATATTAGCTCTAACGAATCTATAATGGCAGGAAGAGGAGAAGGAGGAGAAGGAGAATGAGAAGTCATAAATGGATGAGGTAGAGGAAATGAAAAATGAGGGAGAAGAAATAAGAAAATCGGTAGTTCCTTTGGATTCCCTATAGTTCATGGAGAGACAAATGGCACAATGAAAAATATTTCACCTTCTGTCCTTCCAAATTTTCATGGATTAAAGAGTGAAGACCCTGAAACCTTTTTGTTTGAATTTGAAGTCTTATGTAGAACTTATGATAATTTACAATACTCTAAAAAACTCAAATTTTTTCCTTCAACATTGAAAGGAGCAGCTCTAAAATTGTTCATGAGTTTAATCACTCAGTCTATCAGAACATTGAATGACATGAAGAGAGCATTTTTAGAGAGGTATTTGGATTATTGCATACCCATCAATCATCAGGATGAAGCATTTAAAATTATGCAAAAAGAAGATGAGAATTTGGAGGATTTAATTGAAAGATTCAATTATAACATAAAAAGAGCAAAAATGGATAATTTAGATCAAGATACTTTAAAAGCTCTTTTATTAAAAGCCATTACAGATGAATGGATAAATATTCTCAACATGATGAGTAAGGGGGATATCTCTCAACTTCCATTATCTGACATTGGTGAATTATGTATCCATCTCTCAAGAGGAAAATAAAAACTGGGAAAAGTCCAAGAGATCCTTCTCTTGCTAGGGTAAATAAATCTGCAACTGGAACAGTAAGTAGGGCAGAAATTGGAAACATGCTTGATGAATTTAAAATAGATATTTTAGGGAGTCTTAGTGAACAAATAGACACCCTTAAATTAAAAAACAAGTAGAAAGTTGAGACTGATGCTTTAGCTTTTTTTGTCCCAAATGCAGAAAGAAGCATTCTTTAAGAGAATGCCCTCTTGATGCAAAATTCATAGAAACCTGTATGATTTTTTCAGAAAATCATGAGACTGAGTTTTCCTTAAATTCCAGGCCTTAAGGATATTTTTGAAGAAGAAAAAACTTCAAATCCAACAAAATATCTTTGCTTTTTTTCTAGAATACCATGGCAGGGGCCACAAACTCAAGGCTTTAACAATCAAATGTATACTCGGCCCCCACCAAATAATTGGAATTCTTGGCAGCAACATTGGCCTCAATCTCAATCTCAATCTCAATCCTGGGCACAAGGAATGAAAAATCCCTATGGAATATTCTCTCAATACTACCAATACCCTCCATCATATCCAAACTATCCTCCCCAACAAATTCCTCAACAAAATCAACAACTCCAACTCCAAAACCAAAATCAACAACTTTCACTACCATTTCAATAGAGACCAAATCAACTACTTTCCAAACCATTACCAAACCCAAATAATAAAAATACTCAAAATACCTACATGATAGGAGTACAGCAATTTTCAACCTACATTATTACTCCTCTAGATTTCAATGATGTCCAACTTAGATCTGGTAGGGTATTAGAAAATAAAAATACTTCTGCAGTTATTCTAGAACAAGATAATTTTGAGGAAGATTCTATACAGCCAAATAAAAGTTTTGAGGAAGGAACATCTCTTCGAAACCCGAATTCTGAAAATGAAAGACAAAAGGAACCAATAAACTCAACTCATATCATAGACCAACCACCAGTATTACTTCTACACCTCCTTTTCCTGAGAGATTACAAGTTGATAAAGGGGTAGAAAAGCATATTATGTTGCCTAATTATGATTTTCTAGATGAATTGAAAATTTTCTATATCAAAATTCCTTTGTTATATGCCATTAAAGAGATTCAAATTCTAGCCAAAACAATAAAATATTTGAGCATGAAGAAACCAGGAAGAAAAACAAAAGAAATAGAAAGAATTCAGCATGTAGAAAAAATTGACATACAAAAATATTTAGATCTAGGAAGTCCAGTTGTAAAAACACATATCAATGGAGTTGAAATTCCAAATACATTGATTGATTTAGAAGCAGCAATAAACATCATGAGAAAACAACCATGGAACAGCTCAAACTTCCTAATCTTTTGTATACACCTACATTCCGCAATTAGTGAGACGAGATCGATATTCAAGCCAAATGGTTTGTTAGAAGATATTTCAGTATCCTTAGACTCTTGGGAGTATCCTATTGATTTTATGATCTTAACTCTTAAGAACAATCTAGGAGGACATCCACTTATATTAGGAAGACCTTGGTTGGCTACAGTTGATGCTTTCATTAGTTGTAGATCTGGTGACATGTATATCTCTAATGGTAACTCAACAAATAAATTCACTCTATATCCTCCTGCAAGAACAATCACAGAGTTAGATGACAAAGAATGGATTGATGATGAAAATGATATATAGTCTCTCTTTACTATTTCAACCATTAGTGAAGATAATCAAATTTTAAACTCAATGGAAAATTTTAAATCATCTCTAGAATATGAACATGATCAATTTCAAGAAAAATCCAATATTGAATATTTGTCATCTATACAGATGTATCGTTATTCTATGGAAGAATTTGGTAGCTCTACAATTGAAATATTTCTAGGGAAAACTTTCGACATAAACAATAACTTGGAGAGATTACAACAGGAAAAGTTAATAAAAACATTACAAAACATTCTTCTGCATATGCATGGGAATACATTGACATTAAAGGAATTATTCCTAATACTTGTATACATCACATTTGTATTGACGAAAATTGTAAACCTATCAGACAACCTCAAAGAAGGATGAATCAAAATCTTAGGGAATTTGTGAAAGAAGAGTAGCAAAAATTATTGAATGTGAAATTCATTTACCCAATTTCAAACAGTCAGTGGGTTTCCCCTTTCGTGATTGTGCCCAAAAAGAATGATAAATGGAGGATATGCATTGAATATCGAGAATTGAATAAGGCTACCCTAAAATATCATTTTCCTTTACCCTTTATAGATCAAGTATTGGATACATTAGTGTAAAGTATTTCTCATTCTGAATGGTTTTAGTGGTTACAATCAAATTCGGGTAGCATTTTGAAGACCAAGATAAAACCACATTCACCGTCCATGGGGATTTATGCCTACAGTACTTCCTTTTGGATTGTGCAATGCACAACATTCCAAAGGGAAATACTAGGAATTTTTTACGATCTAATATATGATTGTGTAGAGGTGTACATGGATGACTTTACGAGTTTATGAGAATTCATTTGAAGAAGCTTTAGAAAATTTGGAAAAGGTTCTTAAAATATGTAAGGAAGCAAACCTTTCACTAAGCCATGAAAAAAAATTTATGATGTTTACGAAGGGATTGTGTTAGGACATCAAATTTCCAAGAGATGGAATTAAAGTTGATAAATCTAAATTTGAAGTCATCTCCAAACTATCAATTCCAAGTTGTCAAAAGGATGTTAGAATTTTTCTAGGATTCACAGGATATTATAGAATATTTATAGAAAATTTCACTAAAATATCATCCCCACTCTTCAAATTACTTACCAAAGATTGTGAATTCAGTTGGAATATTGATTTCCAATTGGCATTTGAAACTTTAAAAGCAAAAATTTCTGAAGCACCCATCTTAAGAGGTCCAAATTGGAAACTACCTTTTCACATTTCAACAGATGCTTCAGATACATCTCTAGGAGTTGTATTAGGACAAAAATATTTGATCCCCTATGCCATCTATTACACAAGAAATAATTTGACTCCCGCAGAGTTAAATTACACTGTAACTGAAAAGGAATTCTTAGTTGTTGTTCATGCTATCAATAAATTTCTGACATTATATTATAGGATATGAAACCTTTTTTCATACAGATTACTCTGCAATCAGATATTTAATGAATAAATCTATTACTAATGGCATAGTTACAAGATGGTTATTACTCCTACAAGAATTAAACATCACCGTTCTAGACCGACCTGGAAAACAAAACACAATTGTTGATTTCTTGTCTAGAATTCAAAATATCAAAGATGACACTCCAGTTGAAGGTAAATTTCTTGATGAATATATTTTTGCAATAACTACTCAAACTCCATGGTTTGCAGATATTTCTAATTACATAGTCACGGGAAAATTACCCTCACATTTAATGTTTCCTAGAGAGAAAAGAAAAAGCATTCAAATAAGTGAAAGATACTCATGGATTACTAATAAATTGTATAAAAAAGGTCCAGATCTCATTATCAGAAGATTTGTTCGAGAAGATGAAATGCTTGAAATTCTTAAGGCATGTCATGATGAACCTTGTGGTGGACACTTTGCTAACAAGAGGACAGCCTATAAAATCCTTCATTTAGGATATTATTGGCCATCCATATTTAGAGATGCCAACGAATATGTCAAAAGGTGTGACAGCTGCCAAAGGGTAGGGAAACCTTCTCCTTCATATAAAATTTCATTACAACCTCAAGTACTCATTGAACCTTTTGAAAAATGGGCCTTGAATTTTGTTGGACCAATCAATCCGCCATCTAAACAAAAGAAGTATATTTTGGTATGTATTGATTATGTCACTAAATGGGTAGAGGCTAAAGTATTACCTTTTGCTAATGAACGTTCTGTATTTAATTTTTTTTTTGAGGATATATTCACTCGTTTTGGTGTCCCAAGAGAAATTGTGACAGATAAGGGATTCCATTTTACATCCAAGTTGGTGAAAAGGCTCGTGGAAGATTACAAGATCAAACACAGAAATTCTAATCCTTATCATCCACAAGAAAATGGTCAAGTAGAATCTACCAATAAGGTGATTGAAGGAATTCTCACTAAGACTGTACATCTACACAGAAGAGATTGGGCATAAAGGATTCCTAAAGCCTTATGGGCCTACATAACTACATGGAGGAATGCAATAGGACATACTCCCTATGAACTTGTTTATGGAAAGCAAGTCATGTTCCCTATAGAGTTTCAGATTCGAACCTTCAAGATTTGAAGTCCAATTGGGACTTGATTTATCAGAAGCACAGAAGCATATATTGGAGCAACTCAATGAGCTTGATGAAATTAGGTAAGATGCAATTCAAAGAACCAATATAGTCCAGCAACAAAGGGCTAAATGGCATGATAAATATATCAAGGAGAATAAGTTTCAAGCAGGGGATTGGGCACTTTTGTTCGATTCAAAATTCAAATATTTTCAAGGAAAGTTTCAGACTCATTGGCTTGGGCCATATGAGATTGAAAAAGTATTTGATAATGGAGAATTGAAGATTTTTGAGAATGCAACAAGATGATGAGCTTAGTGGAAATAAGTCGCCTTCACTAAGTGGGCCCGCAGGCTATTTTTGGCGCAAATTCTATTTTTAGATTATGTCTATTTTTAGACATATGGATCATGTTCTATGAGTTGCAGGATGCTATTTGTGGATGGTTGGTCAAGTCGGAAAAAATATATGGACTTCTATTTTTTAGACATATCAGTGAATCTATTTTTAGATTTCAATCTAAAAATAGATATGTCGAATATTATTAGCTCTTAATAATATTTGGACTCTAAACATTATCTTATCCTCTTGGAGCACTTCGGTTAAGTGCACGGATGTGGCACATGTAGTGTTGTGAAGGAATTACGCTATTCTGAGGGTTTAGTGGAGTTATTGCATGGATACTTAGATTTAGAACTCAGGTGACGGAGTTTGGTGGAGTTGATTGAGGAGTTAATGGAGTTGTGTTCGAGTTTAACTCAATTAAACATAGTTGAGCTAGTTGTATCTAGTCTAACTAATTGATACACTAGTGAGAGTGGTGTGAATTAATTATTAATTAATTCACTAATTATTAACTCATAAATCAACTAAAGAATACATCGATTAACCGAGTGCATGGACGGTTTCGGTGGAGACCCGGTGAAGAGGTAGGTGAAAGAAGCAAGTGTGGCTATCAGTTGTGACCATGCGGGTGCATGAGTTTGCACCACACATTGATGGAGATGCCAATGAGGATTGTGCAGAGTGCATACCGGAGAGATTCGAACTCAGATTGGGCCATTATTCATCTTGGATTACGCGATAGAGGCAAGCTAACAAGGTGGAGCATATTGGAGCATGTGTTTTGTTAGATCTAAGCTTGTGTAGTGTGTAAAAATTGGAGATTGTCTTGAGAGCTTGTGAGGATTTTGTACAATGATTGTTACATTATCTCTATCATTATAATATACATATAGTTTGGGTGTTTTCATCTTTAAGCTTTCCCATAAATACTGTGTTTACATGTGTGATTGTTAATGGTTTTAATGTGCGCATGCGATTGTTTATATTTCCGCAATTAATGATCAATAGTAGAAGAGGTTATGTATTTTGAATGAAGGTCAAATAGTGTGTGATCAGGGATAATCTCGGTGAATAATTTAATAGTTATTCAAATTTCTACATGGTATCGGAGCGAGTATTGATCATTGGAGCAATTGCAAGACATTGAAGCGGTTGAGTTTTGTGTTGGTGGAATTCGAATTAACAGCAGTGTTTTCTTGGGGTCGAAGTTGAGATGTCTTTCAACGGATTGTGATTGGAGTATGCCCTTGAGGGTAGCTCGAATTATATTGCATGGAAGGACGAGATGGAGGCGGTGCTAGATGACAATGGGTTGAAGGAGTTCATAGATGCAGAAATTCCAAAGCCTACTTCTCGTTGTCTTGCCATACTTGACGCTATGGCAAAGAAGACGACAAAGTGTCGAAGGATTACTGTTGGAGTGTGTAAAGGATCACATAGTGTCCGAGCCTTCATGGTAAGGCTTCTCTATTCTTGATGTGGAAAGCCTTGATAGATTTATTCCAAAGAGAAAGAGAGACCGAGAGGAAGTTGGCTCTCAAGGATAAACTCGAAAAAATAAAGATGGAGAAAGGCGACAGTATGCCCAAGTACCTCACGAAGTTCACCCAATGCGGGGATGAGTCGGGAAGTGTGGGGGGTGATTGTAGATGATGAGGACTTGGTGAGTTTGGCTCTCCTTGGGCTTCGAAGAGTTGGCATTCCTATCAAGACTACTGTCAATGGTCGGGAGAAATTTCCGGGATGGGAGCGACTTTGGTCGGATCTTGTGCAAGAGGAGATAAGGCGGAGTACCAGGGGACGGATCTTCATCAAAGAACTCTAATGAAGAGAATTTTACTTTGGCTACCAAAGCAAAGAAGGGAAGAGAAATTAATCTTCTCATTCGGTGCGAAAGGCAAGAAGCGGGACATGTCGAGGTGAAGTGATTTCATTGTCACCAACACGAACATTATGCCACAAATTGTCCGCGGAAGAAGAAAAAAAATAAGGCTACGGGATCTCTGTAGTGGAGAGGCCTTAGCCTCACATTTTGAGCTGGATTTTCAACGATCGCATGCATGGTCTCAATTGTGATGGGTTAAGTGTGGTTTACGGACGGTGGTGCATCTTTTCACATGACGGGAGATCGAGATTTGTTTGCGATACGGGATGAGAAAGATCTTGGAGTGCACATCGAGATGGGCGATGATGGTAGATACGGTGCGGCCAGGTATCGGTACCATTTTCTTTGAGAGGAGTCTGGTAAACCCTTCATATTGAAGGAAGTGATGCATGTTCAGAGGATTGAAGAAGAATCTTATCTACAGTGGCGATGTTAGAAGACAAGGGATATGATGTTGTCTTTAGCAAGGAAAAGGCTTTCTGCGTAGTAAGGCAAGCGGTGAGACCCGGAGAGGATAGGGGTTCAAGTTAAGAACCTTTATCAATTGCGGGTAGATGACTGCGTAGCAATGGCGAGCAAGGGAGAAGGAGTGGTGAGCCGGGATGATGGCGAGTTGTGGCACCTGGAGATTGGGCCACCTTCACCATGGAGCTTTTGAAGATACTGCGGTAGATTTATACTGGGGCTTCCTAAGGGCACTCTTGCGCGAGTCGAGATCGGTGCAAGGGATGTACCTTGGGAAAATTTGTGAAAGCCACCTTTCATGAGAAGGATAGTCGCGCCACGACGATCCTTGAGAGAATTCACACAGACGTGTGTGGACTTTTCTCGAGTAGCTTCGACAACAAAGCATATGGTATTATGTGATCTTTGTTGATGATTTTTCTCATAAGTCTTTGGATCTTCTTCATGCGAGAAGAAGAGCAAGACATACTCAAATTTCTATGAGTTCAAGACCGATTTGATGAAAGAATCGGGGAAGCGAGTGAAGGCTCTTAGGGAGCAACTGATGGTGGTGAATTCATCTCCGGAAAATTCAAGGACTTTTGCGGTGCGAAGGAATTCGAGAGAGCTCATAGCACCTCATAACCCATAGCAGAACGGGGTTGTCGATCGGAAGAACAGTAAACGATCTTGGGTGCTTTGCACGGGCGATGTTGCATGATCGGGGCCTTCCCATTCACTTGTGGGCGAAGGCATGCAATACTACGAGTATATGTGCAGAAACTGCTTGTCCTCACAAGATACTTGGCATGAGTACACCCGAGGAGGCGTTTCGGTAAGAAGCTACGATATTTCCCATTTGAGGATTTTTGGTTCACATATTTACATTCATGTGATGAAGGATGCCGGGAAGAAGGTCGGAGCCGACTACGGAGGTTGGGATATTTGCGGGGTACACCGATACGCCCCTACAACTATCGTGTGTATTTGCTAGACAGTCGCAAGACTATTATGCGACGGGATATCAAATTTCAAGAGGAGAAAGCCATGAAGTGTTAGCTTGAGAGGGAGCCACACTTGCATGCGAGATGAGGAGCTGTTTAGTTCCTAAGGATGAGCCTCGAGGATGTGGATCAGCCACAAGATGAGGTTCATGGAGTGGAAGAGACCACTCATGCGGCGCCAACCATCGAGAGGGCGAGCGCACTCACGAAGTTGAGCGATTGGCTCAATATGCAAAGAAGGTTGTAGGAGCACCTACGGCACGACAAATGCTAAATAGAGGCAGGTCACTCGATCGGTGACATCTGGATACATGGCTCTTGTGAGCAAGGGTATCGTGATGAGCCATCCTCTTTCAAGGAAGATGTGGAGGATCTGCATGGGTAGATGCCATGGTGGAAGAGTATTATTCGATTGTCGAGGAAAAAGTGCATGGGAGATTATCCCAAGGCAGAAGGAGAAATCGATGGTGGGTTCGAGATGGATCTGCAAAGTGAAGCGGTGCATTGACGGGAGTGTGGAGAAGTACAAGGCAAGATTTTTTTTCCCAAGGCTTTTCGCAGTTGAGGGGATCGATTATGAGGAAACCTTTGCACATCGCAAGGTATTCTTCCATACGGATGATTCTTTATCTCTCGGCTGCAGATGGGGTGGCACATTCATCGGATGGATGTGAAGATGCGTTCCTCAACGGAGTCATTGAGGAGGAGGTGTACATAGAGCGGCACTGAAGGTTTCGAGATCTTCGATAGCGAGTCGCATGTGTGCGAGCTCAAGAGAGTGTTGTGTGGGTTGAAACAAGCACCTCGTGCTTAGTACACATGGATAGACGGTTATTTCACCGGACTTGGATTCTCCAAGAGTGAGGCGGATCCTAACCTATACCCGAGTTGTGGTGGAGGGTAAGTTTACGATCATTGTACTTTATGTAGATGATTTGATTTTTGACAGGGTGATGAGTTGTTGATACTCTCATGCAGGAGGATCTTGAAAAAGAGTTTGAGATGAAGGACTTGGGCCTCCTTCATTATTTCTGGGATTGGAAATTTGGCGTACGGTGGTGGATATGTTTGTTTCTCAAGGTAAGTATGCCGGGAGATGCTCGAGAAGTTCAACATGCATGGTGCATAGCTTTGTTGATACTCCTCTTCCTGGTGGTTGGAGGAACGAGGATGCTACTTCGGTGGAGGTAGTGGATGCCACTTTCGTTTATCGATAGTTGGTGGGGTTGCTTATGTATACGGTCAATACACGACCCGACATATGCTATGCTATTAACCAACTTTACAAGCTATGGTTAAGCCTACCAAGCTCTCTATGGAAGGCGAGAAAGCATGTATTGAGATATCTCGAGAGGTACATCGAGATATGGATTGTGGTACGGACGAGTCGGATGAGGTGAAGCTATGTGGATTCATAGATGCAGATTAGGCGAGGAATCCCAACGAATAGAAAGAGCACATACGGAGGGATTTTTCGGTATCAAGTCGACAGCAGTTTCTTGGTACGGTAGGAAACGAGAGATCCAAGTGGCACTCGGTTCAGCAAAGGCCGAGTATATGGCAGACGAGTTTGGCGTGCATGCGAGGCTATATGGATGAGGAAGATCCCGAGCCTGGGTTGTTCGGGTTCACACTTAGAGCCTACGTGATTTATTGTGATAATCGAGTTGCATCAAACTCTCGGTTAATCCGGTATTTCATGATAGATCTAAACACATTGACATTCGGTATCATCATATCGGGAGATTGTATGCGGTTGAAGGTCATGTTACTTTCATACATTCCTACGGAGGATCGGGATCGTCGATTTCTTGACGAAGGCGCTCACCGGGGAAAATACGAATACCACGAGAGCGGGGATAGGGGTTGCGGATAATCCATATATTGTTGAGAGGGGAGTGTTGAGAATGCAACAAGATGATGAGCTTAGTGGAAAGAAGTCGCCTTCACTAAGTGGGCCCGTAGGCTATTTTTCAGCGCAAAAGTCTATTTTTAGATTATGTCTATTTTTAGACATATGGATCATGTTTTATGAGTTGCGGGGATGCTATTTGTGGATGGTTGGTCAAGTCGGAAAAAAATAGATGGACTTCTATTTTTAGACATCTTGGGTGGAATCTATTTTTAGATTGTCGGTCTAAAAAATAGATATGTCAAATATTATTAGCTCTTAATAATATTTGGACTCTAAACATTATCTTATCCTCTTGGAGCACTTCGAGTTAAGTGCACGGATGTGGCACATATGTAGCTATGAAGGAATTACGCTATTCTGAGGGTTTAGTGGAGCTATTTCATGGAGACTTCAGTTAGAACTCGGTGTGAGTTTGGTGGAGTTTATTGAGGAGTTAATGGAGTTGTGTTCGGTTTAACTCTATTTTACTAGTTGAGCTAGTTGTATCTAGTCTAGCTGATTGATACACTAGTGAGAGTGGTGTGAATTAATTATTAATTAATTCACTAATTATTAACTCATAAATCAACTAAATAATACATCGATTAAATCGATTGCATGGACGGTTTCGGTGGAGACCGGTGAAGAGGTAGGTGAAAGAGCAAGTGTGACTATCAATTGTGACCATGCTGGTGCATGATTTTGCACCACACAATGATGGAGATGCCAATGAGGATTACGCTGATGCATACTGAGAGGGATTCGAACTCATATTGGGCCATTATTCATCTTGGATTACGCGATGAGGCGAGCTAACGGGTGGGAGCATATTGGAGCATGTGTTTTGTTAGATCTGAGCTTGTGTAGTGTGTAACAATTGGAGATTGTACTGAGAGCTTGTGAGGAGTTTGTACAATGATTGTTACATGATCTCTATCATTATAATATACAGATAGTTTGGGGGTTTTCATCTTTAAGCTTTCCCATAAATATTGTGTTTATATGTGTGATTTTTCATGGTTTTAATGTGCGCATGTGATTGTTTATATTTCCGCAATTAATGATCAATAGTAGAAGAGGTTATGTATTATGCATGAAGCTCAAATAGTGTGTGATTAGGATAATCTCGGTGAATAATTTAACAGTTATTCAAATTTCTACAAAGATAAGGACAATCGATGAAGAAAAGGTACCTCTTCTTGTGAATGGTCATCGATTGAAAGTATATCATAAGCCAATTTCAAGAGAAGAGTTTATCAATATTTTCCAAGATAATACTGATATGAAGTTAGTGAAGAAGAATTCTTCTTCTTCACTAACTTAGCTTTTATTTTTCCTATATATATAAAAAATAAATAAATAATAATAATAATAATAATAAAATGTATAAGTATGAAAACAAATCAATGATTGGCATACTTATACAGAAAATACAGGGTGAAAATCAGAGATTTCTGACATCCTATATTTTCCATTTCTTTTCTGCAATAAGTAGTAACATGGAACTACATTCATATTCCATCTTTGCATCTCATAATATGTAAATTCATTCCATTTTAAAGTCATATTCCACTTTCATTCCATTCCATAGTCATATTCCACTTACATTCCATTCCACAGTCATATTCCACTTGCACTCCATTTCACATCTATACTTCATTTTTTTACAAATCACATTCTACGGCTGATCACATTCTACAGCTGACTACATTCTATAGCTGATCACATTGTGCAATTGACTACATTATACAGCTGATTACATTCTGCAGCTAACTACATTCTGTAGTTGATTCTGTTCTGCAGCCACATTACATCTCATTCAGCAACTCTGATACATTTATACAGCCTACAAACAAATGATGAATACATGAAATTAAAGGACCACATTTTGAAGACCAACATGCTAAAAGGTACCTGAGGAATCAACACCAAAGAAACAAACAACGAAAAGTTTAGTTCTAAAGGTAAAGTTGCAAAAAATTGTTTTAATAGCAAGGTTAAAACATTATCATGTATAATATGGATGGTCATATGCTCCCTTGATAGATTATCATTAGATTTGATTATGATTTCCATCATACCATAGATCAGCCACATCCTCTGCATTATGTTTCATAATGCTCCATAATTGACTCCCTCATTGATGATTAACGGTTATGACCTATTGACGTGACATATTTGTCCACGTTTCTTCAAAACCCCAAGCCATACCACCTATTTATTCCTACAAACCCTCAATACCTTTCATCAAATCCGTAACCCAATTCATTTCATAAAGAGAGAGGGATAATTTTGAAGGTTGAGAACTCTTCATAATATAAGGCATGGGACTAACATTCAGATCAAAACCGATGGGAACAAAATATATGGAAGGATATATGTAGATCAAGGAAATTTTGCAGAAAGTTGGATGGCTCAAATTCATGGAGAAATTCGATGGTTTTCACAAATATATTACAAAATATTTTGCTCGGTATTTTTATGACACAAAATTAGAAATTGGAGACATCAAGTTCACAGTTACTAAGACATTCATGGCTGAAGCCACATAAATTATAAGGCTTGGCGAAAGGTGGTTGAAAAACAAGGAGTTTCACAATGAATCATGGTAAGTTATCCTCAAAAACCCAGTTATGGGTGTCTCTGTTTTCAGAAAAGGTATCCCCAACTCAGCCCTTAAAAATAAATGGAGGAATATGTTCTTGGTTTTATAGAAATTTATCACCTGTGAAGGAATTTTTGGTTGCATGTATGTATATCATATTCGATTACTGATAAATTTCTTAGAGAATGGTGAAATAAATCTTCCCTTATTTCTGATAAATAACTTAAAAAGGATGTCCACAAACGTGCAGAAGAGAATACATTTTATAGATAACACCATGCATCATCATGGGTTGGTAAAGATACTTGTTGAGTTTCATTTAAAAATCATAGGAGATACCTGGGAAAATTTTCTTATCAAAAACCGTTTTCAAGAGGCACCAGAACAACCTAAAGAATACAATGTTAGAAAGAGCAGAAGGAAGAAGAATGATACAAACATTGAAGACAAACCTACATCTTCATTGCAGAAAAATAATGAAAAGATCATCTCTGAAGAGCTAACATAGAACAAAAAGAAAAATAAAGTCAAGACAGGAGGTAAGATAAGAAAGATGAGCAAGGATAAAAATGAAGAAATTGAGAATCCTCTACAGCTGAGAATGAGCTCCAGACTCCGAGGCTCAATGAAAAAAACACTACCAAAAGAGACAGAGTTTGTAAGTTTAGATGAAGAAACTCCAATACCATCTCCTATCAATATTTCTCCTCCACACAGTCATAAAAATTCTCCTATTCATAATGTTGAAGGTAGCCCCATCAGAAAATCTCTAGGCATAGACCCAGCACAACAAGAAATATATGATTACATAGAATCATTGGAGAAGAGAAGTGCAACAGTGAATCCTATCAATCCACAAGAACCTCTAGTTGAAACTCTAAAACATGAAATTTATGAACTAGAGATATTGAATAGGCATATTAAACAGGAGAATGAGGCCTTGAAGCAGCAAAACAAGTTGGAAAATGTAATTAGTGACAATACCATTCTACATTTAGGACTGTGGTACAAAAATAACAGGAAGTTGAAAAGAAAGAACAAGTCACTAAACAAGGCAGTCTTTAATCTCAAATACAAGCTTCTTATGAAAAAGCCCAGGATGGCAACCACTTCAAAGAAAATCAAAAGAAGAAAATTGGATGTGTTGGCAGAAGTGTCTGAACAAATGCAGAAGAAGAGGAGAATTCACCTTTTTGGTAAATTTCATGAGGACATGCAATGACTTCGCAGTAGGGGTATGTTGAACCTCAGAATTATCCTCTCCCTAACATCCTTTCTCACCTTTTTCCCTTATATTCTCATAACTTTACACACTCCAATCAATGATAAATGTCATGTTTTGTCTCAAGGAATGCATTTAAATGATTTCCATATAGTATTTTAATGTTCTTGATATTCAAATAATTTTTATAATTTGGCTACAGAACGCAGCCTATTCTGCAGCTAATCATGGATTTCGTAGCTACTCTCATGGTCTGACAGGTTCCAAGGTTTGAATGGAGAAATGAACCACATGGGAATTTCTAGAATCATCTCCACATGGATTTTGTCCTATTTACTCGATCCAAATTGATAGAAAAGGAGGCCTAAGATCGTGGTCAAAGGTTTGGTCAAAGAACATTAGCCGAGAACAAAAGGACTCTTGATTTTCTCTATCGTATCAAATCAAGAGTTAAAAAATAACATTTCGATTATATAAGTCGGACTAGCCACCTGTAGCAGAATTAGCTCATAGACAATTATGTTTATTTTCTTTAAATACCGGTTGTATAGAATCGAGAATAATGAAGTTAAGTTTTAAGTTAAGCGTTTGCTGAAATGTTGAATTGTTTTAATAATTCACTATGTTATAATACAAGGATCATGTTCATGCCAATGATTTCTTAAGTGCATCTTTAACCAGCTAGGATTTCAACGGAATCAGTTGCAAAGGGCCCCTATACTGGAGGAGGTTTTTCATTCATTGTTTTTAGTTTAATTTCCTTACTCTATTTTTATCAATTTCATTTTCTGAAGTAGATTAATGTTACATTTCAGTTTTTGATCATTAGCATCACGTTAAATAATAATTGTGTAAGCCTCGTTCTTATAAAACATTTCGTGAAGGTAGATATTTCTATTTTCAAATTTGTAATATTCCCAAATGGGGAATGCAACATTAGAATGTTGAATGATATAAAAATAACGCAGTTCATCTTTTATAAAGCAGGACGCCAATATGGAGACCTTCCATTTGTCATTACAGCAGAAAAGTACATGTTAAAAGTGGCCCATAAGATGAATGACAGGAAAATACAAGTCTCCAATGACAAAAATCCCTCAAAATGAGGTGTTGCAACCATATATTAAGACAAAAAAACCCTTACAGTGTTATTTATTGGCTCTACAATTGCTATAAATTACACATCAGATCTAGAGCAAGTATGCAGACAAAAATTTAGATCTATAGCAGATCCATACACTATACAAGCTCCTCTATCAATCCCCCTTGGGGTTTTCAGCAAAATACCAAGTACAAGATGTAGATCTGAGATCTAAGACTGCAGATCTATGGAAATATTTAGATTTTGAAAGTGGATCTAATATGATATAAACAATAAAATGATCCCCTCCAAAAGATCTCCAAAGTGAAGGGCAAATCCCCAACACCTAGAAAATCACTCTCCAATTAGTGAGCTAAAACACCCTGCAAATACACTTATAGAAATAATGTAGATTTGGATCTATACTGCGCTGTAGGGATCAATATACAGTTGGCCTATAGCCAAGATATGAAAATGATGCTCAAAGTCTTCAATACAGTCCTCCCAATGAAGTATAACCCTCCTCCATTGAAAAGAAGCACTAAAATGGACTAGATCTGAAATATCTAATCTCCACTTGCTGCAGCTTGCAAAAACAGTCAAACCCTCAATAGGATCTACGCTGTAGTTGAAATAAGTAGCTTGGCCCTAAGCCAAATAGTGGAAAATGAAATACAAACTCTCCCAAGAGCTACTAAATGGGAAGAGGTGGGATTCCCGATTAGGAACACCCAATGCTAAACAGCATTATTCTCAGCTAAACAGCAAGAGAATGAGATATGTTTAAACAGACCATATACTCACAAAAATATCTTATCGTCAACAAACATCTAATGCTGCCATTCCCTTCCTTTTATAAGACAAGATCTTGCAAACCCTAAACCACCTTCAATTAAATCACCTCTTTCACACAAGGCATCTCCATCTAAAACTGTGTTGTGCCTCATTGAAGGCCACTCCTCTATGACAGTGTTGTAGCTTTGGTCAAGGTTGACCCAGTCAATATGTTTTAGCCCCTATCCATACCTTGGGGTACTTTATAAGGCTGAAAATATGATCCACTTTCACATGAGAAGTGGTTTTACTCACCATAAGGAGTTTTATGGGTCCTCCCACCCACTTATTCACCTATCTATGTGAAAATACAAAATTTTAATATTCCCATTAGTTGTAGCCTATTGTAGGAATATTACAGTTCTCCCCTCCAAAATTTTGCTTGTCCTCAAGCAACTACAAGGACATTGCAAAATATCCAATGGATATGTCTCCTCCCAAGAATACAAGTTTTCCTTTGGTGAATAAACCAAATAGTTGTCATCATGAAGAAGTGGGAGATATATAGAAAGAGTTATATGTTGTCCATTGGTCTCCTTAAGGAATTTGAGATGATAAATGTTGGGTGCTTCAACCCCAATGAGAAACTCCAATCTCCATGCTATCATCCAAACAAAGTGAGTCATCCTTTGTAGCTCACAGAAACAGTCACCAATCCCTCCTTATGCAATGTGTAGGGGTTGCATGGCTAAAAATGAGAGGTAATATTTTTCAACTTACGCTACCTCTCCCTCCATTTATGATAAATTTGGAGTTTTTGATCCTGGGCTACAACAATATAGTCCTCATGAAGCCAAAATATACTTGGAACCTCATGATTCCCCTCATTGGTTCTAGGGAATCTCTTTTCCCAATCCTCCATGCATATAGTGAATAGAGGATCATCACCATATGTGCTCCAAAAGAAACATGGACTAAGTGTCATATGATATATTGGATGGTGACAATAGTCCCTCCATTGAGACCAGCGTTGTTCTCCTTCTTGATGCCTCAAAACATGATAAAATAAGTGGCCATCCAACCACCTTCTTGTTTCCATAAGCTTCTCCAAAGCTTGAAAATAGTAGAGGATAATAGTTGTTGGCTGAATAAGATTCAAGGAACACATGTCTTGCCACAAATCCTCCCTTGTGAGAAGCTTCTCCCAAAGACATAAGTCAAACATATGGCCCCTTGCATAAGGAAACAAGTGATATAATGTAGTAGCCATATAATGTCCCATCCTCTTCTTGAAGCATGAATAAATGTGGGAAGTTTCATTCCCAATGGACACATCCAACCAATGTGTCATCCCTCCAATCATGTTCCCAACAAAGATAAGAGCATCATCATCATGTGGGATTAAAACCAGTAATACATAAATAATCAAATGCAATGATGGAGGTGGATCATAGTCCCATATGTGGAACCAGCACAGTAGATCTCCTAACTACATCAAATAGTGATATGGTAAGTGGTATCCCCACCACTTACTTGTTTCCCAAGTAATCTCATCATGGCTGAAGGTGTGAGATATATTTGGTGCTTTTGGAATGCACCCACAATGATGCAATATCTCCCTTTGTTCTCTAAGGAAGTGGCCATGTTCAGAAATGTTTGTGGCCCAAAGTTGGCCATGAATTTTGTATGGAATAACACTCCTCTTAGGAGCTATGGCCTGCATATACATGGTAAAAGAATACAAGTTATAATCAAATTAACCATGAGATACAAAAGCATATTCTTTACCAAGATTTCTCCTCATACACTTGGAGTGGTGTATGATGTTTGGTGTCAATGTGGCACACCAAAAAGAATACATCATCTCCCCAAAATATCCTAGGGGGTGATCAACATCGTAATTTCTCATGGCTCTAAGTAGCTCATAAATCAAATAAGGAAGGTTTCTCCTTCTTGGAGTAATTCCCTACACATGTGTGGTAAGAAGATGCAAGTATATAGTAAATACATCATGATGTTCAGAAATACAATCTTTACCATACACTTGGTTTGAGTCAGTGAGGTGGCTCATGGAAGAGCTCCCTCTCACACCCCATGAGTAAGGAGGTAGTGATGAAAAATCTTCCCAAGGGTTGTTTTTCTCCTCATCCTCCAAATAATCCATGCACTTTCTCATATTATTGTGCATCTCTTGTTTGAAGTCTTCCCAAATGAAACTAGTGGGATTAGAAAGCAAGATATCATAGGTTGCATATAGTAGTTTATCTTTGAGATTTGAGTCTCTAGTAAAATAAATCTGATCATGAAAGTAAATGACTCCATCAACCACTCTATACCTCCAATCTTCCATTTTTCCATCAAGAACCTTACATGTGAAGAGGTTCTTGGAATATTCTACCAAAAGTTGGGACTCCCAATATGGATCTAGGCTTCCCAACAATGACAGCGCTGTAAAATTCTAAAATGAAGTAGTTGTCACGTCATCATTCTCCTCTTTGACATGATCAATGCCAAAGTCACATTTTGGAGTGTTGTAACTCCACCTTTGCTACCTCTCTTGCAGTTGATCTTGCTCAATACAAGATTGAAGTTCATGGAAGTCAACCTCCTTTTGAAAGGTCTCTTTCTTCCAAAACTGTTTGGCCCATCCATACAAGAGTGTTAGTACCCTCTTGTCATATTCAGAAATATTTCTCATGTGTGGAAGTATCATTTGTTGCTCCAAGGCTATGGAGTGGCCCTTTGACACCATGCTCATGTCATTACAGATTTCTGAATCCTTCTTTTCCAATGCAAATAGCTAAGGGGAATATAGCAAAGTCCATTTCAAAAATTTTCTCATCTCTCCTTGGAACCCATCAAAGGTTCTCAGTGTTGTGGTAGCTCCTCTCAAGGCTCCTTCCTTAGCCAAATATGTCATTGTTGCAACAATTTGAGAGAACACTTTATTCATCTTCTCATCAGGGGGTCTCCCTAGTGGAATGCCTCCATGAAAAGAGACATCAAAATATGAAGTAGATTGTATAAATGAGTGGACTGATTTGTCCTTCTCTTTGCTGCATAAATCAGTCTCCTTCTTGTAAATATAAACCCTTTGAAATAAACAAGGGTGCATGCTCCTCATCCTTGGATGTTGATCCATCCTTTCTCCTCCTTGGATCAAGGTGTTACTTCCCAATAATACTATCACATGATGCTCCTTGGGAACCCTTTGCAAAGATGAAAAAGCTCCTCCTCTTGAAGCAATAACTTCATACCCATCCCCATGAGGTGATGGTCCTTCTTCTGAAGTGATAGCGTTTTTACTGCCTTCATGTTCTTTCTCTTCATCAATATTTGAGAATATCATCAACAATGAGAGACCCTATATCTTTCTCTTCCCTTGAAAGAGGGGTCTCCATGTCTTCCTTTTGAGAAGAAATATCTTCATGCAATGAGGATCTTGCCCTTGGCAAGGTATCACACAAGTTTTTATCCCCTTCAATAGAAATCTGAAGTGGAGTTGGCATAATAGATCTCCCCAACTCATGCAAGGGTGTTGCATGTTCATGCTTTGCTAGCTCCATCAAAGATGTTTTAGTTTGTTTTACATCAAATATCTTCACTAATCTCTTATTGAATCTTGCATAAGTAGATATATTTGCATTCTTTAATGAAAATGATTAAAATAACCACCAAGCATAAGCTTTACCTTTGAAATGCAGTGCTGCTAATTTAAGGGCTTCCTTCTCTAAAACTTTATGTAGATCCAAATATGAGTCTAGCTGATCTTTCCAATCCTTGGTTGTGCATGCGGAGGATCCATCAAAATTTGGCAGAAAGAATCTACCTCTTCTCCTTCTATTGTGCTTGTTGGATCTCCTTTCCTCCTTGAGCTGGAAGAACTCTTGGAATTTCAAGTGCTCCTCGAATCTCCAAGATTGAGATTCATACTCCTGAAGATAGTCACTCAAAGTCTCCTCCTTTGGTGTATCTTCTTTCTCCATCTTTCTTGCAGTAAATCTGGGCATAGTATAACGTTGTAGATCTGATTGTGTAGCTGAGTTCTTGCACACATAATATGAAGAACTGGGATTTACTTCATGTGAATATCTTCTTGAGGGACCTTCATGTCTTTCCCTCTTCATTCCCTTGATTTCTTTTTTAATCTCATGCATAGTTTGGAGAAGAAGTCTCGATATCTCCTTCCCTTTCATTTCTCCAAGTAAAGGGTTTTTACCCTTGTCTTATTCCTCATCAGTGTAATCAAATATTTTGTGTCTTATTTCTTTATATCTCCTCCCTCTATCAGTGAGAGGCTCTCCTCCTTCAGAAGACGTATTGGCTCTTTAGAAAGCACAGGTTGTGCCAAGATGATGCTCTAATACCACTGTAATATTCCCAAATGGGGAATGCAACAATAGAATGCAGAATGATATAAAAATAATGCAGTTCATATTTTATAAAGCAAGAGGCCAATATGGAGACCTTCCATTTGTCATTAAAACAACAAAATACATGTTAAAAGTGGCCATAAGATGAATGACAGGAAAATACAAGTCTTCAATGACAGAAATCCCTCAAAATAAGGTGTTGCCACCATATATTAAGACATAAAAAGCCTTACAGTGTTATTTATTGGCTCTTTATCAGTTGTAAATTACACATCAGATCTAGAGAAAGTATGCAGACAAAAAGTTAGATCTATAACAGATCCGTACACTATACAAGCTCCTCTATCAATCCCCCTTGGGGTTTTCAGCAAAATACCAAGTACAAGATGTAGATCTGAGATCTAAGACTGCAGATCTATGGAAATATTCATATCTGGAAAGTGGATCTAATCTGATCAATAAAATTATCTCCTCCAAAATATCTCAAAAGTGAAGGGCAGATCCCCAACACCTATAAAATCACTCTCCAATTGGTGAGCTGAAACACCCTGCAAATACACCTACAGAAATAACACAGATCTAAATCTATACTACGTTGTAGATATCAATATACAGTTGGCCTACAGCTAAGATATGAAATTGATGCTCAAAGTCTTCAATACAGTCCTCCCAATGAATTATAACCCTCCTCCACTTAAAAGAAGCACTGAAATGGACTAGATCTGAAGGATCTAATCTCCACCTGCTGCAGCTTGCAAAAATAGAAAAACTCTCAATAGGATCTACGATGTAGTTGAAAGAAGTAGCTTGGCCCTAAGCCAGATAGTGGACAATTCAATACAAACTCTCCCAAGAGCTACTCAATGGGAAGAGGTGGGATTCCCGATCAGGAACACCCAATGCTAAACATCATTATTCTCAGCTAAAAAGCAAGAGAATGAGATATGTATAAACAGACCATATACTTAGAAAAATATCTTATCATCAACAACCATCTAATTCTACCATCCCCTTCCTTTTATAAGACAATATCTTGCAAACCTTAAACCACCTTCAATGAAATCACCTCTTTCACACAAGGCATATCTATCTAAAATTGTGTTGTGCCTCATTGATGGCCACTCCTCCATGACAGCGTTGTAGATTTGGTCAAGGTTGACCCAGTCAATATGTTTTAGCCCCTGTCCATACCTTGGTGTAATTTATTGTTGAACCCTTAGTTAAACTGAGAGGGGGGGGGGTGAATCAATTTAACACATTCATGGACTTTTAAAACTTTCCTTTAAACTTATTTACGCCTTCATTTGATGATCAACTTATTATATTATGAAACATCAATCTTAATATGTGAGAAGCAAGTATTAAGCAGATTAAATACAGAACATCAACACATAATCATCATGCATATGGACAACAAGTATAAGTGGAAACCTGTAAGGGAGAAAACCACATCTTGTTATTGTTGTGATGCAAAGGCAAGCTCCAACTCCCTCTCACCACTGATTTTCTATAGGCTCCAACATATAGGAGGCTACTACCACAAATTCTGCATGCTGCAACATGCAAGGAAGCTCCAACTCCCATTTTTTTTCTACAGGCTACAACCCATAGGAGGCTCCTACCTCAACCAGCTACAACTGGACATCTATCAAGCTACAACTTGAAATGGAAGCGCCAACTCCCATGTATTTTCTGTAGGCTACAACCCACAGGAGGCTGCTACCTCAACCAGATACAACTGGACATCTATCAAGCTACAACTTGATATGGAAGCACCAACTTCCTCACACTATAATGAAAACACATGTTGATTTACCTGGATATCAGCTTTGTTCTTTTCCTTCTTCACTACTGTCCTCCAACCTTCATATCTTCCTTCTATCATCTTTGAATATTCACATCTTATCTATCTACTCCTCCTTCTTCTTACACTCTCTAACCTCCTGCAGCTCTCTTACATTCTTCTTCCTCTCTCATCCATTCTGCAGTTCTCTAACCTCTCTCTTTCTACTGATATTACATCTCTTATAAAGATTACTCTTGACTGATTGCATTCTACAGGGAATATGAAGTGAACAAGCCTAACCCTATGCCTTCCACCCATTCGATTCCCCATTCTTCAGCTCAAGTTATTACATGAGAAATAATCATTACAACACTCGTGGAGTTTTTCTTATGCCTACGGATACTTGCCTTTGCAGAAAAAATAATAAATTCAATAATACATTTACATTTACAATCAAACATTTACTCAGCATTTTCAGTTTCTTAGCTTTGCTGAGCGTTCATCCTCTTCTACTTGTTGTCCTTTTGTCCTTTCTAGTATGCCATTATATTCCAGCTCTGCTGCATAACTACCCTATTTCTTCCGTTACCTGTGTCTTTTGTGCTGTGTTCACCCTTTTCATCTTCCAGTGTTGTCGCACCACTGTCTTGTACGAGTTCCTGTTATGCGTTCATTCCATTCCTTTGTGACCTGTAGAGTATGGCCCACATACTATTTCCTTTATGCCCGCAACGGATTACAAATTCGGGCTCTAGTCATCATACATACGTTTGAAACGATCAACAGTGTAAACATTATACTATGGAAAATTTAACATATACGAAACAAGGGCTTATAGGGTCCCACACCACATTGACCAATCACAGTGCATCGCATTTCGCTTTCTTTATCGCACTTCAGTGATTCCAATTATCCCATGTGCCTTCGTCCATCTGATCTCTGGATATGTGATATGCGAAGGGTCCCACTTGAATTTATCACTACTTCGCATCGCAACTTCTATAACTTGTGAATTCTTATCACATAAGCATCGCCGATTGCGATATGCAATATGCAGGCCAGGTCCATTTTATCTTGATTTATTTGCGATTTGTGTGGTCAAGTCCATGTCAGTTGCCACGTCACTTTCCATGTCACTGCCTACGTCATTGTCACGTCATCATATCGCACTTTGCATTTTCTGTGACTTCTAATTTTGTGTGATATCTCTCCTGCCCCGATTGCGATATGTGATCGCATCACATCCCATCCATCGCATCGCATTCATCGCATTGCATCGATGTTACACTATCCATTGTTCTTGCTTCTGATTTGCGATCTAATTTCCGCCGATGCGATCATCACTGTTGATCTGCCCAGATCTATGGTCCTCTTTGCTATTTTCAATTCAATTTATTATCTCACGATGAATCATATATGTCCATTTCTTGCCTTTGTTGTTGCGATCTAATCGTGACCGTCCAATCACCTCACTTGGAATTCTTCTGCCTTAGTCTATTTTCCATTTGTTTACGATGTCCCGCTCTATGACACCGGTCCCACACCTTTTATCATTCTGCTCTTTATATAATTTTTTCTTTAAAAAAAACACGTCAAAAAAATGTATTGGCCCCACAATATGCATAGCATCGGACCTCAAAAGGCGCTCTAATTATTAAATCAGATTCATCGTGTTATCGTGTGCCGACTAGCCCGATGGGTAATTGTTTTTGAACCTACACGAAATAGGCAGTTTCAGTATGCCATGCGTCGCCCTCCTAACTGTATCGCATCCATCTCACATAAAACCACTTATCCTCCAAAAGCGGTGCGAAAACCCTCTGGTGGTTTTCGAAACCACTTTCCCTGTTCTGTCTTCACCGTTGACTCATGGTTCCGCTTTCAACTCCTCAATGTGCTTCTCCGCATATTTGGTAAAACATTCAAGCAAGCCATCATTTCATGTTTTTGCTTCTGTTCATTGGGTCCTCCACGCTACTCCTTCTAAGCTTTATTTAGTTTCTAACTCCATTGATCTCTCCTGAGCTTGTTCTTCTATTCGCTATTCACTCCAACTTGGGATTATTTCCCTTGCTGCATGCCTTAAACACGTCGATCTCTCCTGAGCTTATTTTGCTACCTTTGCTCCTTTTCTTCGTTAATTTCTTCTCTGCTGCCTCTGCTTCTTTCTACTTCCTTTTTTTTCTTTGGTGCCTTCTTAGCTGCATTCATTGCCTCTGCTATATTTGTTGCATCTATACATTCGCTGCCTCTCTGCTTTCGTTGCTCTTCTGCCTTTATTTCTTAGCTGCATTCGTTACCTCTCTTCTTTTGCTGCTCCTCTACCTTTGCTACTTAGCTACATTCACTGCCTCTCTGCTTTTTTTGCTTCTCTATTACCTTTGCTGCCTCAGCTACCTCTGCTCCTTGTATGCCTTGCTTCTTAGATGCATTCGCTTCTTTGCTGCCTCTGCTGATAGTCTAATGTTGCTCCTTGCCTTTTTGTTGCTCCTCTGCCTGTCTTTTATGCTTTCTTACTAAAATATTGCCTGATTTGCTCCTTTACCTTATTGCTGGTTCTTCTCTGCTCCTTTTCCTTAGTGATAGTTCAGGTACTGCTCCTTTGTGCTCCTTTTCCATCAATGACAATATTTCCAACAGTATCCCCCTTTGGCATTGATGGCAATACTCCAATACTTCCTCCAAGACTTCCTCCCCCTTCTCATTCTGAGAAGTGTCTTGTCTTCCTTTGTTTTCTTTTCAGAAGAACCTTTCTTCTTCTTCTTGCTTTTCCTCCCCTTTGACATCAATGGCAAAGGGTTGCACCTTTCCCAATGTACTTTCTATATTTTCACTTCCTCTCTCTGAGTTGTGTTTAGGCCTTCTTCTTCTGAATTTGTACCATGCTACTCCAAACTGGGGTACAAGAGTAGTTGGGAGAACACTTTGAGAATCATTGAACTTGTATGTATATACACAGTAAGTTGATATCATCCCAAAGCTCAGAATTCTTTTACTTGTGTAAAGCTGAAAGTGATGATAAGGACACTTCATAGAACACATTGTACCAGACTTATATAATCAGAGATGCATCATTGGAATAATACTAAAGTACTGAGAATGGTCCATACGTCATATAAAGTCTGCTCCGAATATACTTCAGTCCATATTATGATATTCATCTGAGACACATATCTATAGTACACATCTATTCAAATAGATGATGCCAATATATCTTTTATAGTTTTGGTTCACCTTTACTTCCTATTGGTGGTGATATGAGCTTGTCTGCAGACATGGATATTACACTTAATAGTTGAAAGGTCCTTGTTACTGATGTGAACAATGAATCAACCCAGAGCTTACAACTTATTGTGAGATTAGACGATATCTTTCAATCTAAGAGACAAAATAACTTTACTACTTGTACAATGTACTTTCAAAACAAACCCTTGAGGCTAGATACATTCAATGTATTGGTCAGTCTCACTTATCAACCATGCAATTTTATTTATGACATAAGGGGGTATGTATGTCAACGATCAACCTCTCTTTAATGGTGAAATACCATCAAATCCTTTCTGCTGAAGTATGCTTTTGATGAATCAATAACAGGCTTTTGAGCTTCAACTGTAAGATCAACACAACTAGTCCTTCATACTTCAAATACTTTAACTTTTCTATCATGATGATCTTCAGCAAAACATCTTCAAGTTTTTTAATTGATATCTCAACCAACAGACTTCACATAGTTTTATGAATGATATTAAGAAAGAGGCCTTGAAGATATATCTATGCTGACTTGAGGAAGGCATGCAGTTATATCTAGAAATAGATACTACTTAAATGCTCAATATACTACTTCAAGTGTAAACAAGATAATGATCCTTTTTCCCTTTCATTGACCCTTTTATGCTTTAATAACGTAGATAATGTTGGGTATAATATCTTGATGTACTTTTTCCATAATCCTTTGATCTTGAGGACCTGTACCATACCGCTGATCCACTGATAACACTTGATATTCTGTTGATAGGCATGCTGCTTGTACCAAATACCAATTGATACTAATTTGCTAAACCATGCAGATATTTCACTTCAGCTTGCACATGAACCCATAGTTAAGACAACCTTCATAGTTTCTACTATTGAGATTTCCACTGTTCACACCAACAATCATCAATATACTGAATTTGATCTTGGCATCATTAACCATTTATCTTATTCTATCATTCTGTTCAAAGGAATGCCATTGCATGTTCCTTTCTAGGACTGCTCTAGAATCTTTGTTGCTTTGTATTCAATTAAACTATTCTAACATAATGATCTTCGGGAAGACATCTTCAATTTATTTACTAGGAATCTTCATGGGCAGATCACTTAGATATTTATCACTCACTTAAATGCATTCCTCCAAGGGGAAATTTTATAGATGAATGATGTAATGATATAATGATGATAGGTACTTCTCTTACTCATCCTTCTTAATGTGAATCATTGTTAATTCTAGCAGTATGATGCACAATGTGATCATCCTTTATGGGTATTTCCAGTTCTGTAGCTCGAAACATAACTTTTGTGATTTTAACCATTCATCACTTAATGTGCTGATGTATTCTTAGCTTACATGTTCATGGCTGATGTTCCCTCTACCATCATGGCTGCATGTTGCCTTCTCTCCTTCCACCAACCTGTTGGCTATTGTGTGCTTCAGGTATTCTTCTTCCTTTCTAGATCTCTGTTAGAGAAATTGTTCTTTCCCTTCCTGATCTTATAGCTGTTCTTATTCCAAGGAAATCTTCTTAGATTACCTTCATGGGGACTATTTATGGACTTCTCTCCCCCCAGGATGTTTCTTCTTAGAGAAAATCCCCCTGAGACTGTGATGGATTCATTATGTTATTGAGATAACAGGCTCCCCCTTTCTCTTTTCCTTCCAAACTTTATTAGGGTTCTTCATAATGTCTGCACTTCTTTTTGATTCACAGTTTTGTCGGATTGGATTGGATTCCATCATATGTCTAGATTTATTTAATCTATATGGTATTTTACAGTCTTTTTCTTTGTGACCAAGCTTGAGGTATACATAACATCTTATTTTACCACGGTACTTTTAAGCTGATGTATAATATTTTGTTCCCCTTTTTTAACACAATTTACATTCAACAGATTTATGTCCAAATTCATTGCATGAAAAACAATAGCCATGGAATCGATTAGTGTACCTGGTGAAAGGTTTTCCTCTCCATTTGTTTGCTTGAGGTAGTATTTTCATTTTCTGCATCCTTTTCTAGTTGGACTGGATTTGCTTTCTCTTACAAAATGTTGCAGTATGTCCCAGTTTGTGACAGGAAAATCAAGTGACATTTCTCATAGGAGGAAATAATATCCTTTGAGGTCTTCCGAACTTGTTCAATTGATCTTCAGGAACATTTGAACTTTTTGCAACTACTTGCTTCTTCCTCTCATTATTTGTCTCTTGATGTTGTTGCTTGTTTCTATTTGTTTCATCACACATTAAGTTCTTGCTCGCTTCTGCTTCTGTGGTTCCTTTTTGAGCTGCTTCATCATTCCTTTCAATGTTTTCCTTCTCCGAGGTCTCCATGGAGGCAATCTCATCTCCGAGCTGCTTACACCCCATGCTCCTTTCTTCTATCAGTCTTCTAGCTGCAATAATCTCAGATTGTTGAGAGTTAATTTTTTCTTTTACAGCTTTTACAAAAATGATATTCTTGTTATCTTCTACCTTGGACTTACTGGTTTCTCCTTCATATCCTATCCCAGCCTTTATGAGAGGAGACCTTTGAGCATTTAGAATCTTGTCCAACTGTTCAGAGCTTGTCATTTGAGGAGTATTCATTAATAATTCTCTTTGGGATTTTTCTAATTTCTTTCTCAGGCACACTACCTCTTCTTCCAATTTCTCTTGCTTCTAAATTTTATCCTTTATTTGCTTTAGTAGAGTGTCTTCTACTTTCCTTGCTTCTTCAAGTTGTGTCTTCATACCAACAATTTTTTTCTTATCTTCATATTCTTTCTCATCACATATTTGCACCAATTTCTTCAGGTCTTTGTTTTCATTCTTCAATCTTCCTATTTCAGTCAAGGCAATGTCAAGTTTGGTTTTTTCTTTCACTATAATTTCTTCATGGAAATTACTTCCATTCAAACTATCAGGTACCTCATTTGATTGAACATTTTCCTTTTGACATGAATTTTTCTTCTTCTGGATTCTCTTCTCCTTCTTGACAATGAAGCCCCTAGTGTCTACTTCATGCATGAAATGCAATCTATCCTAGATTTCTTTTGCAGAGGTTAGATCCATTATTAAATCAAGATCCTTGTTATGAAGACTGCTATATATCACACATTTTTCCTTTTCATTCCACTGTTTTTCTTGCAAAGAGGTAGATTTTGTGTAATAACCATCACATACAAGCTTCCATACCTCATGTTTATAAGACATTAAATCTATTTTAACCTTATCTCTCCATTCAGGAAAGTTTGTTGTATTTAGCATGGGTACATTTTGATAGTCCATGACTCAACCAGATATCCTTCAAGCTATAAGGCTTACACCAAAGGAACCCGCTCTGATACCAATTGTTTAACCCTTAGTTAAACTGAGAGGGGGGGGTGAATCAGTTTAACACATTCATGGACTTTTAAAACTTTCCTTTAAACTTATTTACACCTTCATTTCATGATCAACTTATTATATTATGAAACATCAATCTTAATATGTGAGAAGCAAGTATTAAGCAGATTAAATACAGAACATCAACACATAATCATCATGCATATGGACAACAAGTATAAGTGGAAACCCATAAGGGAGAAAACCACATCTTATTATTGTTGTGATGCGAGAAAAGCTCAACTCCCTCTCACCAGCTTTTCTGTGGGCTCCAGCCTACAAGGAGGTTAATACCTCAAATTAGAAAATTACGCATGCGCAACATCATATTGGAGCGACTCCCATACATTTTCTCGAGGCTACAACCCACAAGGGAGGCTCCTACCTCAACCAGGCACAACTATACATCTATCATCCCATCAAGCTACAACTTGCAAGCAAGCTCCAAATCCCATCTATTTTTTGCAGGCTACAACCTACAGGAGGCTCCTACCTCAGCCAGCTACAAATGGAGATATATCAAACTACAAATTGATATGGAAGCACCAACTTCCTCACACTACAATGAAAACACATGTTGATTTACCTAGATATCAGCTCTGTTTTGTTCCTTCTTCACTGTTGTCCTCCAACCTTAATATTTGCCTTATATCATCTTTGAATCTTCACAAATTCTCTATCTGCTCCTCATTTTTCCTTACACTCTCTAAACACCTCTCTTACATTCTTCTTCCTCTCTCATCCATTCTACAGTTCTCTAACCTCTCTCTTTCCACTGATATTACATCTCTCTTATCACAGTTACTCTTGGTAGCGCATTCTACGGGGAATATGAAGTGAACATGCACGACCTATGCCTTCCACCCATTCCATTCCTCATTCTTCAGTTCAAGTTATTACATGAGAAATAATCATTACAACACTCATGGAGTTTTTCCTATGCCTATAGATACTTGCCTTTGCATCACAAACAATATAAATTCAATAATACATTTATAGTTACAATCAAACATTTACTCAGTACTTTCAGTTTCTTAGCTTTGCTAAGCGTTTTTCCTCTTCTTCTTGCTGTCCTTTTGTCCTTTCTGTTATGCCGTTATATTCCAGCTCTGCTGCATAACTACCCTGTTTCTTCCGTTACCTGTGTCTTTTGTGTTGTGTTCACCCTTTTCATTTGCCCATGCTGTCGCACCACTGTCTTGCACGAGTTCATGTTATGCGTTCATTCCATTCCTTTGTGACTTTTAGAGTATGGCCCACATACTATTTCCTTTATGCCCACAACGGATTACAAATCCGGGCTTTAGTCATCATACATACGTTTGAAACGATCAACAGTGTAAACATTATACTATGGCAAATTTATCATATACGAAACAAGGGCCTACAGGGTCCCACACCACATTGACCAATCACAGCGCATCACATTTCGCTTTTTTTATCGCACTTCAGCAATTCCAGTTATCCCATGTGCCTTCGTCCATCTGATCTCCCGATATGCGATATGTGAAGGGTCCCACTTGACTTTATCGCTACTTCGCATTGCAACTTCTATAACTTGAGAATTCTTATCACATAAGCATCGCCGATTGCGATATGCGATATGCGGGCCAGGTCCATGTCATCTCCATGTCATCTTGATTTATTTTCCATTTGTGTGGTCAGGTCCATGTCAATTGCCACGTCACTTGCCATGTCACTGCCTATGTCATTGTCACGTCATCATATCGCACTTCGCATTTTCTGTGACTTCTAAGTTTGTGCGATATCTCTCCTGCCCCGATTGCGATATGCGAGCATCGCATCGCATCCATCACATCGCAGTCATCGCATCGCATCGATGTCACACTATCCATTGTTATTGCTTCCAATTTGCGATCTAATTTCCGCCGATGTGATCATCACCGTTGATCTGCCCAGATCTATGGTCCTTGTTGTTGTTTTCAATTCAATTGTCTTTCTACCCCGCTTATCTTACAATGAATCATATCTGTCCATTTCTTTCCTTTGTTTTTGCGATCTAATCATGACCGTCCAATCACCTCACTTGGAATTCTTCTGCCTTAGTCTATTTTCCGTTTGTTTACCCTGTCCCGCTCTGTGACACCGGTCCCACACCTTTTATCATTCCGCTCTTTATATACTTTTTTCTTTAAAACAAACACGTCAACAAAATGTATTGGCCCCACAATATGCATAGCACCGGACCTTAAAAGGCTCTCGAATTATTAAAATATATTCATCGTGTTATCGCGTGCCAACTAGCCCTATGGGTAATTGTTTTTGAACCTACGCAAAATAGGCAGTTTCAGTATGCCACGCGTCACCCTCTTAACTGTATCGCGCCCATCTCACTTAAAACCACTTATCCTCCAAAAGCGGTGCGAAAACCCTCTGGTGGTTTTCGAAACCACTTTCCCTATTCCATCTTCGTCGTTGACTCATGGTTCCACTTTCAACTCTTTAATGCGCTTCTCCGCATATTTGGTAAAAATTTCAAGCAAGCAATCGATTCACGTTTCTGCTTCTGTTCATTGGGTCCTCCACGCTACTCCTTATGAGCTTTATTCAGTTTCTAAGTCTATTGATCTCTCCTGAGCTTGTTCTTCTATTCGCTATTCACTCCAACTTGGGATTCTTTCCCTTGCTGCATGCCTTAAATGCATCGATCTCTCTTGAGCTTATTTTGCTGCCTTTGCTCCTTTTCTTCCTTAACTGCTTCTCTGCTGCCTCTGCTTCTTTCTGCTACCTATGCTACCTTTGGTGCCTTCTTAGTTGCATTCGTTGCCTCTGTTATATTTTTTGCCTCTCTACATTCACTGCCTCTCTGCTTTCGTTGCTTCTCTACCTTTATTGCTTAGTTGCATTCGTTGCCTCTCTTATTTTGCTTCTCCTCTACCTTTGCTGCTTAGCTGCATTCACTGCCTCTCTATTTTTGTTGCTTCGTTGTTACCTTTGCTGCCTCAGCTGCCTCTGCTCCTTGTCTGCCTTGCTTCTTAGCTGCTTTCACTTCTTTGCTACTTCTGCTGATAGCCTAATGCTGCTCCTTGCCTTTCTGTTGCTCCTCTACCTCTCTTTTATGCTTTCTTACTACATTATTGCCTGATTTTCACCTTTTCCTCATTTTTGTTCTTCTCTGCTCCTTTTCCTTATTGATAGTTTAGGTACTGCTCCTTTTTGCTCCTTCGCCATCAATGACAATATTTCTAACATTTATTAGGCTGAAAATATGATCTAGCTTCACATGAGTAGTGGTTTTATTCACCATAAGGAGTTTTATGGGTCCTCCCACCCACTTATTCACCTATCTATGTGACAAAACAAAATTTTAATATTCCCATTAGTTCTAGGCTATTGTAGGAATATTACAAAATTGAATCAAGTTTGAACCAATAAGAATTCACAGATATTTAGTTTTATTTACTATTTTGTCATTTATTTTCCTAGATTAGAATTACCAATTAATTGTATCAATGGATGTTCTCAAAGGTCATTTAAAGAAGATGGTTATAAACTAAATGATTGAATGTCTAATTCATACAATTATTGAGTTTTCCTCTGCACATTTTACTTGCTTTCTAGGAACTTAGAAACTAAGGTATAATTGATTTCTTACACAGCATCTCAAGAGGGTAATACTTCATATTGAATGTTGGAGTAAATCAAACATGCATTATTTTTTTTTAAGCTTTAGCTTTGCATGCTTTTACCTCTGTTTTTAGATCCTCATTTATGTATCACTGATGTTCCTAAAGGTCATTCCAAGAATTTGATTCTATCATATTTCTAGATTGAATGATTGAATGTCTAATTTATGTAATTACTGAGTTTTCCTTTGCATAATTTACTTGCTTAGATCATTAGGTATAATTGGTTACTTAACATCTTCTCAAGAAGGTGACATTTCATAATGGAATGATGGAGTAACTAAATTTACAGTAGTTGTTTTCCTTTGCACACTTTACTTTCTTTTCTAGAACATTAGAATTTAAAGGTGTATTTAGTTGCTTACACATCATCTCAAGAAGGTGACACTTCACATTGAATGCTGGAGTAACTAAATATACATTAGTTGTTATATTTTTCTTCTTTTACTTAGAATAGCACTACAATTTCAATCTCAGATATAAGACTCATCCATGGAATAGAACTAATGTTAAGGTAGAAATCATTAAGATAGATGATCTGTTTTTCAGATTATATTCTAACTAGCCAACATTCTTTGATTTATTTTTATGTAAATTAGTTTAACTTAGGAACACTTCCTTTTCTTCCTTCTTAAAATTTGTTATTTTCATTTAATTCCTTTCATAGTTTTTAGATTAAAATTATTAAACATCAAAAACAAAACCCCCAAAAAAATATAAAAATACATACAACGAAGTAGGAAAAAGGTTAACTAAGCACATATAGTGCACCACACTTCATCAGTTTACAAATCTCGGTTGATAATTTATTCAAGAAATTTAAGATATTAAAATTACTAAACAGTTCTCCAATAGTGATGATATCCACACACACTACTATGCATGTCAGACATACCTTTCTTGGACTCATTTGGGTCAATTCACCTCAACAAAACTCCTAAAGGATATTTCCAATATAAACAGTTATCCTTTATGCAGAATTTAACAGTTTTCAGCTTTAAATATCTTACTCTGCTTTTATCTAAATTTGGAGGAGGTTTAAAATGTTGTAGAAAATACATGATATCCTTATACCAGCTGCACTCAGAAAGTTTTACATCTACTGCCATGTTATCTATAGGTTATGAAATTTTCCCTTCTAGGTTTTCATCCATGAAATTCAAGACCAAAACTCTACAATTTTCTTCAGCTAGTATTTTGGATAATCCTTGACCTTTGATTAGTTTAGTAGGCTTTATCTCTAAATAAAATTCAAGAAATTTAGACACCCACTTACTTCTTTTTCCATCAATATCAAGTTGAAATAATATCTCTCTAACAACAAATGAAGGTACATATATAATAACTTGAGCATGCATAATATAAACTCTAAAATATTTCAGAGCTTTCATTAATGCATAGGCATGCTTTTCCAACATTTCATACTTCAATTCTTCATCTCTAAGAGCTCTGCTAAAAAATTCTATGGGAGCTTCCTAATTTTCTAGATATTTTTGTAATAAAATAGCAGCAATAGTATCTTGAGAGGAAAATGAGAAGATCAAGAAATGTTTTGAGTATTCAGGGCTTACCAACTGAGGTGCTTCAATGAAAGCTTTTTTTATTAGCTCAAATGAATTTTTGGCTTCAAATGTCCACTTTACTTCTTTGACCTTCTTCAGCATGCAAGTAATATGCTTCACCACTTCAGCAAACTTGGGAATGAACCTCCTTAAAAAATCAGTCTTACCAAGGAAATATTGAACCTCTTTCTTGGATCTTGGAAGTGTTAAGTCCTACATTGCAATCACACTTTTAGGATCAATTTTCACTCCATCTTTATAAACTATGTGACCCAACATTTTACCTTCTTTAAGAGAAAAATTATACTTCTTTGGATTCAATGATATACCATATTTTATGCATTTAACAAATACTTGTCTCAAGTGTTGAATTTGTTCTTGATATGAAGCTGAAAAAGCAGTAATATCATCCAAATAGATGACTAAGAATTTATATTTTTCTCCAATGAATGCAAATTCCATAGCACATTGAAAAGTAGCCTCGTCATTCATAAGCCCAAATGGTATATTTGCATACATGAATGTTCCCCAAGGAGTAGTGAATGTTGTCTTCTCTCGGTATTTCGGCAAAACAGAAACTTGGTTGTACCTGGATAACCCATCTAACATGGAAATTTTGTCTGACCCTGTTACCTTTTGAAGAATATGCTCCATCTTTGGCAATGGATAATTATCTTTTTTGGAGCATTTGTTAAGATTCTTGAAATCTACACATAATCTGACTTCACCGCTCTTTTTTCTAACTAGAACTAGATTAGACACCCAATCTAAGTATCTCAATGGAATGATGATTTTGGCATCCAAAACTTTATTCACTTCCTTCTCCGTCGCTAGTAACAATAGTGGATTGATTTGTCTTAATTTCTTCCAGAATGGCTTAGTACCATCTTTCAATGGTATCCTATGCTCAATGATAGTTGTATCATATGTCTTAAGAACCTCATATTTCCAAGCAAAAACATCAAAAAATTTATATAACAACTTGTAGTATTCAGTATTTCTTTCTTCTGATAAAGCTTTTGACAACTTAACATACATCAATTCCTTTTCTGTGTCCAAATTGAAATCTTCCAATTATGCTTCTTTTTCAGCTAACTGTGGTTTTACGGAAACATCATTGTGATCAAAGAGCTTCTCAAGTGGGATTAACCCCTTGGGAATATGATTGGTAGGCAGCTGAATGATAGGTTGATCAGCAATCTGTTTTTTCGGGTTTTTGGTATCTTGAAAATCAACATCATTCTTCATGAGATATTCACCTTGATCAATGTTTAGGACAGAAAATTCTTCAATAGCTTCAATTATTCTTCTAATCTCTTGATCATCCTCAAAAACTTTCAAATGTTTGACATTATCAGGAATGCTAGGTCTGAACCTAACTTCCACTTCATATTTCAACTTTATAGGTATTGGAATCTTGAATGAGCTTGTTGAAATAGAAAGTAAATCAACCAAAATATTACTTTATCTTGGAACAAAAGAAATGTTAAAGGCCAGGAATGAGTCTTATATAATGCTGCATACTGTATTCTAGTAATATCTGAGTCTGGGATGCTTAGTTTGATAAACATTTCTGATTTGTTGAATAATAAGTTCAGCATCTCCAGAAATAGAAATTTCTGAAATATTCATGTCTTTTTCTTTTTTAAACCAATTAAAAGAATTTCATGTTCAGCCACATTGTTAGTTGCTTCAAATTCAAGTTTCAAAGAAAAAATAGAGCTATCTTTCAAAGGGGAAATGAGAAATGTTCATGTACCAGTTCCTTCTCTAGAACATGGGCCGTCAAAATACATTTTCCACAACTTAGAACCCTCATGACCGATTTTTTTTTCACCAGGCTTCAAAATCTAAAAAAATCCTGCAAGCAAGGAATAATTATCCATATGTAAAATTATTGAACCAACATCAGTTGTTCTAGCATAAATTGGATGATTAGTGGGATATTTGTTGTCACTAATGATATATGCCAGCTATGCTTCTCTATAAAGTCTTCTTTATTGTCCTCCAAAAGCAGGGACAGTAGTAGAAGTGAAATCCATTTGCAAAGATCCTCCCAACCTTCTAATCCATGACCTAGAAAGTAACATGCCAAATCTAGGAGGAATGTCATATACAACAATACCATCCCTCTCATGGGTAACTGAAAAGAGCTTACTACAAGGTCTTTTATGACACCAAGGCATTGAACTTTCCAGGAATCAAATGAGTAGAGATATTATCTAGTTACTTCAAGACCTATTTCATCCATGACTACCTTAGGCATTAAATTATGTGAGGCTATGGAGTCCATTAGAAAATTATGCAAGATATTATCATGAATATCCATATATAGATAAAAGGGAGGGGTAGAGTCATCTCTGTGTTGGGAAAAATACTGAGAAGGGGGGGTGTGAATTAGTATTTGCAATAATCACAATATTTACTTTTCTCTTTACTGATTTTGATACGTGAATTTGACTAGCCCAACTAGCGTATGTACATGGATATTCAAAAAACAACTAGTGTATACTCAGATAACTTTATTGTTTAGATAAATATTCAGAAACATTATTTGACCCATATCATTAGTTATGCATTAGATAGTTAAGCAGTAAATATGTGCAGTAATAACAGAATAAATCATCACACATGAACACCAATATTTAAGGTGGAAACCCAATTTGGGAGATAACCACCGTCGTTGTCGTCTTTTTCTTCAATATTTATTATATAGAAAACTACTTACAATATTGTACTGATGCAGACTCATCCAATACGCATGAATCTAACTGCAGAAGGTTGCAACCTTCTCTCGTTCTCCAGATGCTACTGGAAGGGAGCTCCAACCCCCTGATATTGTTTACCAGCGACTGCTAGAAGGGAGCAACAACCCCTTGATAAAAACACCAGTTTCTACTGGCATAAAGCTTCTTCTTCCACACTGAAGGCTTCAACCCTCAGACCCACTGCAGACCAGGTTTCATAAATTTTGACACTAGATCCAACAGCTTCAACACAACTCAACATAAACACCAATAGACTTAACCCAAACTTCAAACAGAACAATGAGATCATTGTAACTAGAACATCATTATAAACCCAGATTTCAGAATCAACATGCAGAATCAATTTCAACCCTGATCATTCATTATCTTAAATGCATACACTACTTCACTTTACTGAACCTACGTGTATACGCGCTTTCCTGCACACCTAGATTTGTGACTACATACTTTCCAGAATGTGATCAGACTCAGAAATAGATCTGAGGCTTTCAGACATATATTTTTCATATTTGCAGAACCCTTACTCAGTAAACAGTATCAATCACTCATTGATCATATTTACACATATTCAACTAGTAGCATACATAGTATTCAAACAACCTAAATCTACTTGAAGACTTCATTGACAAATAATAGAAGTATAGCCATAATAAGCATATAACCTTTCAATCAAGCTTCAGAAAACCCTAAATTCCATATGTGCTTTTTCTTAAACAAACCCGCGTGTATACACGCTTTCACCGTGACTAACCAGTGTATAGATCTGTAAATATTAATTCTGCAGAAAGTTACAAACCTATGGACTTACCCAGATTTCTTCACTTCTCTTCAAAAAACAAGCGCTAGGTCACAGATCCAAAACATCTCATCAATAGATTATGCAAGTACATAGTCATTTCAAGTCTAGAGATACTGGTCCATTATTGTATCCATGGGTCAATCATAATTTCAGATCTATAAATAAACAGAACCCATTTGATGCAAATATACTTCAAATAGAAGTATTCAGTTCAAACCCTTACTCATTCACCCCCCTTTTCACTATGATCTTCTTCTCCTTATATAATTTTAGCCTTTATCAATACCATGAGCCAAAACCACTCAAGGCCAATGATATTCTTGGATGGAATCATATATATGACACCGTGCTCAATATTGTGGGTTAAAACCATGGTAATGCCCCCTAGTATCATCATTTTGAGATCGCAAAAGGCATACGTGACTTGGATCGTTCTTGTCTGTGTGTATATGCGACTTGAACTACACTAACTCACGTATAGAACATTTACTTATAAATATTAAACATCTTCTGTTGGACTTAAACTTTTCTTCTTCCGGACCTTCTGTAACATCACAACACTTTACCAGAATTTATATAATTCAGCATTTTCAAGAGAGTTTCCATCAAGGAAAACATATGCAACCATAAGAACCATATTTCCAGCAATCTCCCCCTTTGTACTTGATGGCAACCATGAAGGAGTTTGATCACCCCTGCCTGTAGATACATAAACATTATTCAAACACCAAATACTCTCCCCCTTTGACATCAAGAGAAAAGGGCGGAAAATGGCTCCCCCTGAGCACATGCAGAGGTTTCATATTTCCAATAGAATACATGACTCTTGAACTCAACAGAGTATGACCTTTCCTATCACCAATGACTCAAAAATTACATCAAGGATCCAACCGAGTGGATTTACATATTGAATCAAGTTCCCAACCAAGTGGGTTTACAATTTGAACATGACATTGTTTACATTAGAGGTCTCAACATGACCTTTATATAAAAATACAAATATGACTTTTAATAACCAAGACCTAAGAATCTCAAACAGGAGATCATAGCAGCAACCAACATAGTGCCAACAATGTAATCTTTTTAGCAAGGAAAATGCTCCCCCTAAACCTATGCATCCTGAACACTTATAACAACCAATTCATCAAAGCATCTTCATAAAAAATATCAAAGAAAGGAAGTGTATGATGAATACCAAAATAGAAGAGATTACCCGTCAATACCATAGAATTTTCTGAACCCTAACCCATATATTTTCTATCAGCAAAAACTGTACGTGGTTTTATGCACAGAAACACATGTATATACGCAACTCTCCTTCATGAAACCAGCGTACTGAATTTAATATTCTTAAATTAAGCAGATTTGATAAGAGAGGCAGAGGCAACTCCCAGCTTTTGTCTGAGATATTCGAATGCTTCCGTGGGAAGAGGTTTAGTAAATATTTCAGCCACTTGTTCTTTGCAGGGAACATACTCCAATTTAACCTTTTTCTCAAGCACTTGTTCACGTAAGCAGTGATACTTGATAGGAATGTGCTTGGTCTTGGAATTCATATAATAATTTTTAGAGATACTGATGGCACTTTTATTATCACATCAGATGGATACTGGAGGAGAAATTTTAATTTGAATATTGTTACACAGCAATTTTTCACCGTCCCTACAATTCCCCATCCCGCACAATTGGAGGGCTTATTCCGTGACCTGTGAGCAGTGACATAACTTGAAAACACTTTCATGGCATTCCCCTAAACATGTACTTTCATTTCCCTGAAGACCACTCCTTGTGAAAAACCCTAAAAACAACCCTTTTTGCATTGGCACGGGTAGCCAGTTCAGTACCCGTGCCAATGGGGGAAATACTTCAAAGAGGGCGCGCCAATTGGCGTTCTGTCCCAGAGTTGCACTCGCCCCAGCCATTTTAAGGAGTGTTTTTTAAAAATAAATGGCGGAAGTTTCGTCCTAACTGATCCAGAAACTGGCATCTAATTTGAGTTGGGAGGTTTGGCTTCGGATCTCCATGTAGAGGAAGTGGTTTGCCACCTCTCATGGAAGCTTCCTTGAGGATAGGGCCAATCCCATGATTATAGGGATCCCAACTCCCCTTCCTCCATCTATAAAAGCTTGCCTATCTCCTTTGCAAGCTAGTCTCCAAGTTCCCAAGAGCCATCAGAGCCTTATGCTGCAAGAGCCCTGATTCATTCCCTTAAGGCCAAACCCAAGCAAGGAGATTGTTGTCGAGACATCCGAAGAGAGAGGTTTGTCCCATCCCCGATAGGCTTTTTCGAGACATGTTCCGCATCAAAGCTATGGTTGTATTTTTCTTTGATTTATTAATGATAAGCGACTATTGGTTATGGTTCCACTCCTGTTGTTGATTATGATGATGAGTTATGTCTTCTCTGACTGACATATAGTTGCATATACTAGATTTTACGCTTGCGTTTGTTTTGTTTCTTGCGTGTGCAGGTGTCCGATCACGGAGATCGTGAGGATTGTGATCTGCCAGAGCTAAGGAACGGGAGCACTACTTTCTCTACAAGCGACAGTGTTGGATTCCAGGTAAGCCTTCATCGCTAGTTGGTTTATTTGCAATTAGGAACCTGCACTATAGCGTGAACGATTTTTGCTAGACCCGGTCTGGGCTAGTAGGGATCGCCTCTGTCCGCAGAGGGGATTTACCTCCACAACAAATTGGCGACTCCACTGGGGACGTCTAGCTTGTTGTTGTTTGTTTTATAAGCTACAGACGGAGCCTGAAGTTAGCCAGATAGCCTTCGAAACGCTATTGCTCTGCATTAGCGAAGTAGATCAAAGCTGGTTCAGTCAATCTCCGGTTTAGTTTGTGAACTGAACACTTGGAGTATTGTCTTGTCTTTTCGGTTGTTTCTCGATTCTGCTTGCTTGATCAGCTCTTTTGGCTGGCTCTTTTGTGATTTTGGCTTTTGGTTAGCTTGATCATCAGTGGTCTGCTTGTTGGATTGTCTATTTTTATTTTTTCCTTAGAAAACTCGACTGGCGCGCTTTACAGCCTGACAGTCACACCCATTGGTGCAGGTTGCTTGTGTATTACCCGCGCCAATTCCTTTCTTGCGCTAGTTTCAGCCTCACAGTCGCGCCAATCCTGTGAGGTACTAGGGTTTGCCCTGTTTTGACCTTCCTAAGCTTGATCAGTGTGTTTGGTTTTGTTTTTTCAACTGCTTGAGTGTTCTGGAGCCTTGTTTGACTGGCTGTGACCTTCGTCCTTTGGTTGTTTTCCGTTTTCCATCGATTTCACATTCTAGCCCTAGGGCATCTAGGTGCTCCTGTGTGTTGAGCCTCCCTTGGGAGTTTTTGGTCTCTATTTGTTCAGTCGACCTTGTGATTGCTTCTTTACATTCGTTTAGCAGTTGTTTATCATTTTATTGCGTCATTTGAGTGTTGGTTCTCTTCTTCATTCGAATTTCGCTTTGTCTCGCTTTGGGCCTAGATTACATGGTCCATTTGAGTCTTTGGGATTCTTTTGGTTTTGAGGGACTGTTTTGTCAATTTGAGGTCTGATTACGTGTTTGTCATTGAGTGAATTTGCTTATCTTTTCTCTTTTACTATCGCATCTCAAATTGCTCTTCATTAGTTTTCATTTTTTTTAGGGCATGTTGCTATTAAACATTGAAAATATAAAAAAAATCTCTTTTGCTTTTGATTAGTTAGTGCAAATTAAAATCTTTTCCGTGTTATTACTGATTAGTGACTTTGGGAGAAAAGTTTTTGGTTTACATTAGCTGCATTAGAGACTTTGTTGGTTGTTTTCTGATCATTTTTTTTGTATGAAAAGCTCTCAACCCTTTCGTAATTAGCTTTCATCGAATGAAATGATATACTGTGGCATATAGTGTGCATTTAGGAGATTTTGAGACATCACACTCGCTAAGGCCTGAAAACTGAAACGTAATTGAAGATAAACATTAAAATTTATTCAATTTACACTAAGGCAGCATTGAAACATTAACGCAACATTTAGAGGTCTAGGCTAGAGACGTGTTCCGGCGTCTTTAAACCTAGTAGCTGTCGTTCGCCTCTTGGCTTTAGACAGCACTAGTACGGACTTGTGCTCCCCGTACCGTCGCATATATAAAGGGAGACCCCACTAGGTTTCTATCCTTTATCCATAGGAAGCCGAGTCTACCGCCCTATACCCGTGATACACCGGACACAGCATTCGGGGAGATTGCCTGCACGTACGTTAAGTCCTTGGTTGATTTCTCTTTCATTTTGAAACCAAGGTGTATATTGCAATTCACGGTTATTTGGTACACCCTTTGCCTAGTATTCCTGAGTAGTCATTTGATCTTTTCTGACTCTTTAAATTTGAAAGGATCACCAAGCGCTTGTCCTTTCACGCTTGCTTCAAAACTGAAAGAGATAGAGTGACCTTTTATCCGTTTCTCGACTCTTAAAACATGAAATGGTGAATTTTCTAAGTTTCAATGTGGTAAAATTAATCACCCGCGATCACACGCCCTGTTAGATTTTGCTTGTTGGTCGTTTGATTGTGTGTCTTGACTCTTTTTCAGCCCGTGCGTGTTGTGCTTGATCTTTTGTCATTGTTGTCACAGTGGTGGAACCTTCTATTTCGTCTACTGGTAGTCCATATATGAACGATTCATCAGAGGCTTCTCAGTCCTCTGTTGAACCCCAGCAACCCATCGTTTCCGAGTTTCCCGACGAGGGACCGGTTCTGTCTGAGTAGCCCTTTGGAGGACTAGTTGAGTTCAATTGGCCCTTTTCCAACCCTTGGTTTGGATTGGGAGTAGGGGAAGATTTCCCTCCTCTTACATCGGGTTCGCCTTTTATAGCTATTGTTATTCCTCCTAGTCCTCGCCGTCTGTTACGAGATCTAGAGGCAGGTTCAAATATGAGTGATTTTGTTAGCGAGGAAATCCCCACGTCTGGTGAAGATTACCAGTTATTCCCTCGACAGTTATTTCCAGAAGGCAACCCTGAACCATCTGTTATGTCATCACCTGGTCCCTCATTACCAGCCGAGTATAGATCCTTGGGTCAGATTATTGTCATCGCTGCCTCTATGGGGGTATCAACTCCTTCTACGACATCGGTTGTTCCTTCATTGGGGATGTCTCCGCGAACACCTGTTACGTCATCCCCTCAGGTTACTTCTGTACCCTCCATGCCCACTGTTTGTGTGGCCGCATCTGCACCCGCCGTTACTACCCAGTCTATAAGGACCACATCACTTCCCGAAGATATCTACATAGCATCTGCTATGCCGGTGAACATCTCTTCGGAGGAGTATCGATTGTCTTTGCAACAGTCGAACTCCGAGGTTGGACAGTCCTCTCAAGATCCCAACCACTCGTACTTTTCGCATTATGCACAGGATGGTACACCCGTGTACATCTTTCCATATCAGTACGATGAGCATGGGAACCCTTTACGTTTACCTGCTCCTAAGGCTCAGCTTCATGCTCAGGGTTTACCGTATAACCAGGCTGGACAGCTGTACAACCCGCAAGGACAACCTTTCCAAGGCCAACCTTCGGGCCAGCCTGGCTATCCTTATGACCCGCAGGGACAGCCCATACAGGGCTACCCTCCGGGCAGCAAGGGTCATTGTATGGTCCGCAAGGACAGTATTACAACCCTTCCAGTCAACTCATGCAGCCTCTCCCTGGAGTCCCACCTGGGAAACCTCAGGGACTCACAGGTCAACTGGGGTACCAACCCGGGCCGGTATACTATCCTGAGGGGTAATTCCAACCTTCTCAACCTTTTCAATCGCAGTATCCTCTTGGTCCCAACGTTTCACATCATCCAGGACCATCTTATGGTCCTGTTGTGGGTCAAACCCGTTATCAGCAACCACTTGGCTCCATTCCGCTACTAGGCCAACCGGCCCATCCGGCACAACCTGGTATCCCGCCACCAGGCCAACCGGCCAATCCGGCACAACCTGGTGTCCCTCCACCTGGCCAACCTGCCTATCCAGCGCAACCTGGTGCTGCTCAAAAGCCAGGACAACCTGCACAACCGGCACAACCTGTTTATCCGGGTCAGCCTGTTCAACCAGGGAAGCCCGCTCAGCCAGGTCAGCCTGTTCCGCCAGGCGAGCCTACACATCCTGTCAACCCTGCCCAACAGCTGACTTATTCAATTCCGCATCCAAATCAACCGATGCGCCCTAATTATCAGGCTCAGCAGGGTCCCACCTATCAGCAGCCCACTTGACCTCAAGGCGGTTACTATTCTCATGGTCAATATCGACCGAATTATAGCCAGCCCCAAGGTTCTAACTATTACTCTCAACAACCCGGCCACACCTATGCTCAGCAGCCAAATCCACACGCTACCCACACGGGGCCGACTTATAATCAGGGTCCATACTCTGGTTATCAAGCCCCGTACAGTGGTTACCAGCAACCGAATTAGGCTGGATATACGACCTATACCCGCTACAGTCACAATCCAATGGGATAGAACCCCTAGGGGCAAGGATATTCTCAACCAGCGTGGAGTACAGGTACTGGTCCTTATCCAGCACCAGGCATGTCGTCTAATCTTCCATTGTCGTTTCTGGCTACCTTGGAATTACTGGATGTTTCGAAATTAACCAATGATCTGATTCTGCACAATCCTTATTGGCCTCCGGTTCCTACCAAGGTGCCCGGTGATTGCCCCAAGTTTGAGGGTAAAGCTGGGGAGGACCCCCAAGCTCATGTGATGACTTACCATCTTTGGTGTTCGTCCAAGTCTTGGGTGGAAGATTCAATTCATCTACGCCTCTTCCAGCGCACTTTGACTGGTGCTGCCGCTAAGTGGTATATTGAATTATCCCATGGCATCTTTCAAGATTTAAATACGTTAGCCATGGCTTTTCTGACTCATTTTCAGTTACCAGTTCGCTATGAAGTCGGGACGCACCTCCTGACTTATTTGAAGCAGGACAAAGCCACCCACATTTCTGATCACATTCATGAGTGGCAACGTCGTCGTAGACTGATCAAGTTCCATATACCTGATCAAATACTAACTCATTGGTTCACCACCTCCTTCGTTAACAAAATCGCCCAAGATATTGCTATGGGAGCGCGTGTGACTGAAGAACAAGCCATAGCGCGTGCCCAATATCTGGATCTAGTATACTCTCAGTCCGGCATGCTTTATGATATTTTTCCTGATGCTCCACGGTCTGGAATCTCTAAAGCTCCACCCACCCCGGCAGTGGATGGTGTTATTGGTTCCGTGTCTCAGAATTCGAAGAAATCTTCGAATGGGAAGCAAAAGTCCAACTCATCCAATAATTCTGCTCCCCCCGCCCCTCCCGATTCTGGCAAAACTGCGGAGGTTAACGCTGTTCAAGCTAATCCTACGGAAAAATCCTCCAAAGGAAAGAAGAAGGGCAAAGGTAAATCCAAATCCGACGCTCCAAAGCCAGAATCCAAACCTCGTACCGAGGACGGTTCCCAACGCAAACCGAAGTACCCCTGCCTCATTTGTGAAGGAGATCATTATACCAAGGATTTTCCACGACAATCTAAGGTTAGTCAACTTCTAAAAGGCTCCAAAGGGACTTTGACATTTCTTAAAGAACCGTTCCCATCTCAGCAGACCCAGAAGGTTGAACAGCCTTCACCATCTGCACCATTTGGGTCTCAGGTCTTTATGATGAATGGTGTTGCACCTATCTCTATTGTTACGCGTTCGAAGGATTACAATGAATCACGTCAGGCACCTGGGAAGGCAGTTGTGGATGGTCCACCTCCCCCACCTGTCTCCGGTTCGTTGGAAATTGAGAAGCCTACTGCTGAATCTGTTGTGAGGCCACCTTCTAAAGGTGTTCTACAAATATCTTCCTACAATCTGAATGCCCGTGCCGCTCAGCACTACAGTATTGTTGAGGATTTTGCACAGGCACCTTCTGCCATGTCTGCATTGGAAGTTCTTCAAAGTTTCCCATCACAACGGAAAGCTTTGTTGTCTGCAATCGACGGGATCGATCCCACTGATTCTAATATTCTCACCTTCGACTTAGAGAACTTTACCCCCTGACTTCCACATCAGATCGCTCTTGTTATTCAAGTCGGGATCAATGGTCTTAACAGCCATAGGGCCGTTGTGGATGAAGGTGCTTCTACATGTGTCATGTCGTCTGCTTGCTGGAAGGCCATTGGCTCTCCGGCCCTTTCATCATCTCCTAATGCCCTAGAGGAATTTGATGGTCGGGAATCGAAATCCCTGGGTGTTCTCGAGAGTTTAGCGATTACCTTACAAGGGAAGACAGTCAACGTAGAAGTAGAAGTAGTTGATGCCAAGCTTAACTACAATATACTTCTCAGCTGCAGGTGGACTCACGCCATGTTATGTGTGCTGTCCACCCTCTTTCGACTTATTAAGTTCCCTCACGAGGGAAAAATCGTTACTGTGGATCAGTTGTCTTTCTTCACCTCCACCTCCGAGAACAACATTCCGTGCATGGATCAGATCCCAAATCCCCCTGACAGTGTAGGACCCGGTCTCTTTAAGGACCCCGTCCTCATGGGTATTTTTCCCGCACCACCACCGCACACCGCTCAAGTTAACGTGATCTCTAGTTCTGACGACCCATGGCTCATCCCTTCGCCTGAGCAGGTGGCTGATTTTGGAGAATTGATGCCCTTAACTCCAATAGAGATTAACTACTATGAAATCGTCGCTGCATCTGATCCTCCCCCTCCTCAGCATGCTCTTTCGAGCATGGCTTTAGACATCTATTCTCAATCCCCCTGGCTCGGTGAGGTCGAATCGCTTGATCCTCTTAAAGATATTTTCCCTTCTGATGAAGCCATTGTTGAAACAATGTCTCTTGAGGACCTACCTTGGAGTGATGGACATCATCGTTCCTCCTTCATGCCTAGCTTGGGGGCAATGTCAGATTGTCTAGAGCGTTTTGCATCTCAGGTTCCCACTCCACCTCTTCATACAACATGTTGAAGATTGCAACAAGAAACAGTGAAGGAGGCATCCTGAAACATCTTTCCTGATCCTAGTTGGAAAGTGATCACCTAAACTAGGTGGGGCCCACACAGGTGATTTTTGTCGCAAAGTCTATTTTTAGACTATGTCTATTTTTAGACATATGGAGCATGGTCTAGGAGTTGCGGGATGCTATTATTGGATGATTGGTCAAGTTGGTAAAAATATATGGACATTTATTTTTAGACATACAGGTCGAAGTCTATTTTTAGACGGCCTGTCTAAAAATAGGTCAGTCAAATATTATTTTCTCTTAATAATATTTGGACTATAAACATTATCTTATTCTCTTGCAGCACTTCAGTTTGAGCTACGTATGTGGAACATGCAGCTGACAGAAGGAATTACGCTATTCCTAGGGTTTAGTTGAGCTTTTGCATGGTTGACTTCAGTTAAAACTCATGTGGCAGAGTTTGGTGGAGTTGATGAGACAGTTGGTGGAGTTGTGTTCGGTTTAACTTAGTTGAACTAGTTGTATTTAGTCTAACTGACAAATACACTAGTGATGAGTGGTGTGAATTAATTAATAATTAATTCACTAATTATTAACTCATAATTCAACTAAAGAACACATCATTTAACTGCAATGCATGGACAGTTCAGTGGAGACCAGTGTTAGAGGTGGGTGAAAGGGTGAGTGTGGCTATCAGTTGTGACTATACTTGTGCATGAGATTTGCACACACATTGATTGAGGTTGCCAATGAGGATTGCGCAGTACAAGCCAAGGGGATTCTAACTTGGATCTTATTCATTCTCATCTTGGATTGCGCAGTAGAGGCAGGGAAACAGTGAAGGAGATTTGAACCTGTGACTTGTTCAGATCTGAGCTAGTTTGTGTGTAACTATTGGAGATAGTAACGAGTACTTGTGAGGAGTATTGTACTATGATTGTTACATGTTCTCTATCATTATATTATACAGATAGTTTGGGGTTTTCATCTGTAAGCTTTCCCCATTACATATTGTGTTTATGTGTGTTTGACTATTGTGTTTATGTGCGCATGCGACTGTTTCTATTTCCGCATATTGATGATCAATTGTAGAAGAGGTTATGTATTATGCATGAAGCTTAAATAGTGTGTAATCAGGATAATATCGATGAATAATTCAGCAAATTATTCAAATTTCTACACACCAATATTGACACATGAGGTGCTTTCAGAGGGAAACCTGAGCAACATTACTAAAACCATTCCAATCGACATCTCCGTTAAACCGGGGATAGTTGAGAACATACACGTGGGAGTGACTTGTTCTCCTGATGAGATACTAGTCTATACTGATATTTTTCAAGAATTCAGAGACGTGTTCACGTGGTCCTATGAGGAAATGCCTGGGATTGATCCCAGCATAGTAGTGCACGAGATTCCTACCTATCGTGGTGCGAAACCCGTGCGCCAACGCCTACGCCCGGTGCATCCTCGCAAAGCCGCTGCCATTAAAGAAGAAGTTGAAAAACTTCTGAATGCGGGCTTCATTTATCTGATTCCCCTCACAGAATGGGTCTCTAACATCATCCCTCTAGATAAGAAACAGGATACTATAAGAGTTTGTGTTGATTACTGAGATATTAATCAGGCCTGTCCAAAGGAAAATTACCCCACTCCTTTCATAGATCAAATCATTGACGAATGTGCTGGGAGTGAGATTTATTCCCTGATGGACGGCTTTTCTGGGTATAATCAGATAAATATTCTACCCACTGATCAACACAAGATTGCATTCATCTGTCCATGGGGTAATTTCGCTTATAAAAAGCTCCCGTTCGGCTTGAAAAACGCTAGAGCCACTTTCCAACGTGCTATGTCTTATGCGTTCCATGGCATACGCCATATCGTTTAGCCTTATCTAGACGATTTTCCAGCTCACTCAGCTCGGCGAGAGGACCATTCAGAACACCTCCGCCAGATTTTCCTTCATTGTCGACGCTATAATATCCAGCTCAATCCTCATAAATGCGTCTTTTGCGTGGATTATGGCCGTCTTTTGGGGTTCATAGCCTCCAAGGACGGGATTCGCCTCGATCCCCTAAAGGTTGAGGCCATTGTCAATCTCCCATCACCATCTTCGTTATATCAATTGCCGAGCCTACAAGGAAAAGCTAACTTCCTACGATGCTTTATACCGAACTACGCGGAAGTGGCCAAAGGATTCACGCATCTTTTAAAGCAAAACGTTCCCTTTCATTGGGACGACGTTGTTCAGAAATCCTTTGAGAAGCTTAAGACATTACTGGTTAATGCTCCGTTGCTTCGGCCTCCAAACTATCACCGTGATTTCACTCTATACTTGGCTACCACGTTTAGCACCATAGCTATGGTTCTGGTACAGGACGATGACGATGGCAAAAAACACATTGTTTACTATCTATCACAGAATCTTCTCGACACGGAAACGCATTACGCTCACGTTGAGAAGCTAGCTTTAGCAGCTGTACAAGTTGTGCAACGTTCCCGCCACTACATCCTGCTGCGTACCGTTACCGTGGTTTCAAATTGAAACCCCATGACATATATTCTTTCTCAACAATTACTGGGGGGAAAATACTCCAAATGGATCGTTATCCTTCAGGAGTTCGACCTAGAGTTCACGACTGCTAAGTCGACCAAATCACTGTTTTTCGCGGATCTTATTTGCTCCCTCCCGACAAACTCCCCCCCATCTCATTCTGAAGAACATATCCCAGATGAAACCATCTTCCACATCAGCACCCATGGTATGGCGATATTATTGTGTATCTTCAGACGTCATCCTTTCGCTCTGAGTTGACCAAAGATGCCCGACGTCGGATTCGGCATCAATCTCAACCCTACCGCATTGTAGGAGATACATTATACCGGGTTGGAGTAGATTCGGTGCTCCGTCAGTGTTTGACTCTGGAAGAGGCCGAAATATTCTTGAATCACTGTCACAGTGGCGCCTGTGGCGATCACATGTCTGGATATGCCATCGCCCAGAAGATTCTGCGTGCAGGTTACTTCTAGCCGTCAATCTTAAAAGACTGTATTGTTGCAGTCCGCAAATGTCACATGTGCCAGGTTTTTCAGCACAAGATGCACGCGCCACCCCTCCCTCTGCATCCTGTCATTATCGTCGGCCCTTTCGCAAAATGGGGCGTTGATTTTATGACGTGTAACCCTCATTCGGCTGGGGGGCATGCATATATAATCGTTGTTGTCAACTACTTTACTAAGTGGGCTGAAGCAATGCCTACACAAGTCGCCGATGGTAAGACAGCTACCCAATTTATCTTCAACCATATTATTGCACGTTTCGAGGTCCCTCAGGCCATTGTTACCTATCATGGTACTCACTTTCGAGATTACATGATGGCCAAGCTGACATCAAGATTGGGCTTAAGACATGATAGCTCAACGCCATATTACCCCCAGGCAAATGGCCAGGTTGAGGCTGTGAACAAGGTTTTGGTCACAATGCTTCAACGAACAGTTGGAATTCATAAATCCAATTGGCACCTCCAATTGTTCTCAGCTCTATGGGCATATCGGACGTCAGCAAAGAGTGCAATCGGATTCACACCATTCCAATTAGTGTATGGTCTGGAAGTAACTCTTCCGGTTGAGTGCGAAATTCCTTCCTTAAAGCTAGCTGTGGAACTTTTGCCCGATACTTCTCCTGAAGAAGAGTGTCTCTTGTATTTGGAACTGTTGGATGAAACCCACCGCTTGGCTTCTTTAGTCCTTGAAGCACAGAAAAAGCGGGTCAAAGCACACCTTGATCAATCAGTCTCTCCACATTCCTTTGTCGAAGGGGACCTTGTCCTCCTATACGACCAAGTGCACAACAAACTCGGGGCAGGAAAGCTCCAACCCATGTGGCATGGGCTTATGAGCTCATTGATTATGAAGGAGTTCCGTTGGCGCAGCCTAGGAATGGGTTGTACCTTAAGAAATACTACGCTTGAAGTTATTTTTAGTGTGGTTTGTGTACATAGGTGTGTATATTCATTTGTGTGCATGTGTGGTGTGGTGTGCAATGTAAGCGTCTTTCTGCTGATCGGGTCTTCCTGATTGTGCAGATGTCCATTACTCCGTTTGTGGGTTTCGTAGATGGTGCCTCCCGCAGTACCAGGAATCTGTCTTCGACAGCCTGGGTAATCTATGATCCTGCTGGTGAGTTGGTTAACCTGCAAGGTGTGTGTCTGGGCCCTGCTACAAATAATATCGCGGAATATAGTGCTGTATTGGAATTATTAACCGAGGCTGTGGACCTCGGCATTCGTGAATTACTTGTGTATCTAGACTCAGAACTTCTAGTATTACAACTTAACGGGCATTATTCAGTAAGAAATCCATCCATTTTATGTCTGTGTTTTCGTATTCGCCTACTGGAGAGAAATTTTGACTATATTACATATCAGCACATACCCAGACATATGAATACATTAACAGATGCAGTAGCTAATTTGGTTCTAGATAGACATTTGCGCAATTTATAAAACATCATCACATGTAAGAAGATCCATCCAGAAATAGGTATGTATATGTGTGTGTGTGTGTGTGTGTGTGTGTGTGTGTGTGTGTCTGTGTGTCTGTGTCGAAATTTTTACATAGTGTGCATCACATAAAATCAAAATATACATGTTCGTCTTAATACATCCGGAGACGACATGTCTCTCAAAAAATATATGCATGAAAGAAGCCCTAGGTGTCTAATCCGCATGGTGCTCGTGGTAACATGCTACCGTGCGCACTAAGCATCTCAAAAGTCTGTGGAGGCGACTAGGCACTCCCACCGTATGTCTCTGATATGCCATCGGGACATCTGCAGGTCGGGCGTAGTCTGAAATCCCTCGAGCAATCCCCTCAAGGTTCTGGATCAACTCTCCTCCCTCGGCACCCTCCGCCTGAGGGTCAGCTGCGGGCTGAGTTCTCCGTGCAATGGGAGACATACCGGTAGGTCTCTCTGGGCCAACATCTGCATACACATAAAACTGGTGTCAAAACGAACATGTATTACCAAAAAAATCATAAAACATTAAAATCAAAAAGAGAGGTCATACCCAACTCCTTACCCCAGTCATCCCCCTCTGGAAGTGGGAGATTTGGGTCTCCAGTGAAATCGGTCCCGGCATAGAGCCAATCCTCGACCACGATCAGCTACGCCGTAACCATCCAAAAAACTCTGGCCTCCAGGACATCTGTTGGCCTCCTCCCGATCTGGGCATAAGTGTTGCCCAGCAAGCCATCCTCGGCTCTCTAGGTATCGGCTCAGAAACTATGGCCCCTTGGCCCTGAAAGATAGGTAGTTGTTCCAGGATGAACGATACCAAAATGGAACCGTAGCCAAACTACTTCAGTTTGACTTGCTTGCACTTTGTGAGCTGCCTCTTGATATTTGTGGTCACTGTAGTAGCCCAATCAAACAGTGTTGGACTCATACACTCAGCGGCTAGCAGGAGTTGGGCCTTGGTTGCCTAGTGTGGAGCTTGCGATCCCGCAGCTCGTGTGATGGTGTGTAGCACTACTCTCAGTGCTAGATCTCGGACAGTGTGGATGTCCACTTTCCCGCTTCCTGATCCGGTTCGTGCCCCTGGGCACACCCTCGCCATTACCTACTCCATCTTTTCCCTAGATGGTCTGCTGCCTGTGAGTATGGGCACCGGACCTCTGCGCGACAGTCCGGTTATGAAATATATGTCATAAACCTCCAGTTCCAGTACTTGGTCCCGAAGTTTGAAAACTTCCTCATTTTCGTCCCATATACTAACCAAGTATTGTAGTAGCTTTGGCTGAGCTCGTAAACAGGGTGTGAGGAAGAATTTCTTAATTCCATAGTTCTTAAGTGCAGTCATGCAGGCCTCATTCTCCATGGCCATTTCATCCTCCTCTCCATGTTCCCTTTCCTTCCATTCAATAACCATTTTTGCCTTTATATCTGCATCAACACAATCAAAAATACATTGTTAGGTCTCTGGAACATTTGAAAATCCACATAGATAGCTCACATTTTCAAAATTTTGAGCGGAAAAATACGTTGCGCCATTGGAGCGACTATAATCCTAACAGTCGCACCAATTGGCGCGACCTCTTTGTGAATAAATGTCCATTGGCGCGGGTCTGTGCCCGATACCCGCGCCAATGGAGCGAGCCCTAAAATTTCAAAATGGGTCCCCTAGAAGTCTAATACATAATAAAAGCATATAAAAAATGGATTGAAATGGAGCTTAGGGAAACGCCTATTACCTGGAACAAACAGGGAACTGAATGGTAGCCCGGATCAGTCGTATTCGTCGTCAGAAGTTCACACACAAAATTGACCATTGTTGCTCTCCAATGAGGTAAATAGTAAAAGTAATTTTGTTTTTACCATTTGAGACTTATTTATAACTTTTGAAATCTAATTAGGCTTTAAAATTCATTTTTTATTAATATTTTGATATATTTTGTCGAAAATGGATTTTACACTTGCCTTTATGTGTAGCAACAGGTTTTCACGCAACTTAACGGTGACACGAGTTGTATTTTATACTTTTTCGGACTCGGTAAATACAAAAAAAATTCATTTTGGAGTCATCTTTCAGCTCTTTTCTGACTCTCTAAACATGAAAAGATTGCTGATTTCCTTGTCGTTTCGGTCTCGTTAAAGTGGACATGAAACGACATCTACCCAGTATACGTTTACCCATTTTTCAGGCTAGGATAGATTATTTACGAAAAAGGAATACCCTAGCCTATCGCAACTAGGAGGTTTCCTCAGACATAGTTTTCTACCTTTTTGGATCTAAGGAACTATTTACGAAAAGGGACTGTTGGATTTTACTTTTCCGTTGTCTTTTCAAACTCTCTAAACATGAAAAGACGTTGAGTTCTTCCTATGTCAGACTCGTTAAACCCTGATGACATTGGATTCAGTCGTAATGACATTACCCGAGTCGCTCCTTCCTAGGGCTCGTTAAATGTACTAGGATGGATTCGTCCGAAGGACGAACTTATATTACAAGCATATGCTATTGCCTTCAAGCTTGTTATCAAAATAATTGGGGTACTCACCAGAAATGGTGGGGGAAAATGGAACCACAATCATGGTCATGCCGGTAGTATGTCGCTCTTGAACATGGCACTTGTCTTCATTCGTGTCGGGTTGGGGACATCTCATCTCGTTTGTTCACTTGCCTCCGTGGGTTTGGGTAATCCCTTTTGACCTCTCATCTGCTCTTTGCCTTGTCACCATGACCTCTGATCCGTTGATGTCAAATACTGCCAAGCTCATTGTCGTGCCATTTATATGTTCAAGAGAAGTTGACCTCTGCAAGTATCAACCTTCCTCTGATTCTCATCTGATCCTGATTCACAAAAACATTATGTTCCTCTGTCTCGTGTCGATGATGTGGGAAACACTATGGCCCACCTTCGATCAAGGTCACTTCCTATCGACCTCAGCTCATTATCCAGGAAGATGATCTAGAGACTCCCTGCTGGTACCTTAGAGCCTGCATGCCTCAATGGCAGGTTCTTTGCATTCGAAGTCAGGTTTTCATCATTGGCCTCCGATCGAGTGATTCTACGGGTGTTCGACGTCAGCTCATTATTCGCATGTCGTAGCTTGTACCTGTAGTACCTTAAAGACCATTGGCATTAATGGTGTTACCTCTCGCGTCTGTTAACAGCTTTCATCATTGGTTGGTAATCAGACGATGTCCTTGCATGTTTGACTTCAGCTCACATATTCGCATGCTTGAACTTGTACTTTGTTCGGGTCGAGATGGAGTGCAAGACCCTGGATTCCTGTCTGTTACGATCCAGGCTGCGATTTTGTGGATTATTATGATTAGTTACATGACTCGTTGATTGGATGGATGCGACCATACCTGAGTCTATTTACCGATCCTCACTGGATGGCTGCGTCCATGCCTCGGATCTGGATTTTCACATACTCTGTTATGGATGGCTGTGCCCATACCACGTATATATCATGTATTTGAGACATCAGTTGTACTTCTCAACATGACCTTTATATAAAAATACAAATATGACTTTTAATAACCAAGACCTAAGAATCTCAAACAGGAGATCATAGCAGCAACCAACATAGTGCCAACAATGTTATCTTTTTAGCAAGGAAAATGCTCCCCCTAAACCTGTGCATCCTGAACACTTACAACAACCAATTCATCAAAGAATCTTCATAAAAAATATCAAAGAAAGGAAGTGTATGATGAATATCAAAATAGAAGAGATTACCCGTCAATACCATAGACTTTTCTGAACCCTAACCCATATATTTTCTATCAGCAAAAACTGTGCGTGGTTTTATGCACAGAAACACGTGTATATACGCAACTCTCCTTCATGAAACCAGTGTACTGAATTTAATATTCTGAAATTAAGCAGATTTGATAAGAGAGGCAGAGGCAACTCCCAGCTTTTGTCTGAGATATTCGAATGCTTCCGTGGGAAGAGGTTTAGTAAATATTTTAGCCACTTGTTCTTTGGAGGGAACATACTCCAATTTAACCTTTTTCTCAAGCACTTGTTCACGTAAGAAGTGATACTTGATAGGAATGTGCTTGGTATTGGAATGCATATAATAATTTTTAGAGATACTGATGGCACTTTTATTATCACATCAGATGGATACTGGAGGAGAAATTTTAATTTGAATATTGTTACACAGCAATTTGTCACCGTCCCTGCAATTCCCCATCCCGCACAATTGGAGGGCTTATTCCGTGACCTGTGAGTAGTGACATAACTTGAAAACACTTTCATGGAATTCCCCTAAACATGTACTTTCATTTCCCTGAAGACCACTCCTTGTGAAAAACCCTAAAAACACCCCTTTTTTCATTGGCGCGGGCAGCCAGTTCATTACCCACGCCAATGGGGGAAATCCTTCAAAGAGGGCATGCCAATTGGCACTCTGTCCCAGAGTCGCACTTGCGCCAGCCATTTTAAGGAGTGTTTTTTAAAAATAAATGGTGGAAGTTTCGTCCTAACTGATCCAGAAACTGGCATCTAATTTGAGTTGGGAGGTTTGGCTCCAGATATCCATGTAGACGAAGTGGTTTTCCACCTCTCATGGAAGCTTCCTTGAGGATAGGGCCAATCCCATGATTATAGGGATCCCAACTCCCCTTCCTCCATCTATAAAAGCTTTCTCTTCTCATTTGCAAGCTAGTCTCCAAGTTCCCAAGAGCCATCAGAGCCTTATGCTGCAAGAGCCTTGATTCATTCCCTTAAGGCAAAACCCAAGCAAGGAGATCATTGTCGAGACATCCGAAGAGAGAGGTTTGTCTCATCCCAAACAAGATTTTTCGAGACGTGTTCCGCCGGCGACCCTCCGAAGGAGAATTCAGCGTCAGAGCTATGGTTGTATTCTTCTTTGATTGATTAATGATAAGCGACTATTGATTATGGTTCCACTCTTGTTGTTAATTATGATGTTGAGTTATGTCTTCTCTAACTGACATATAGTTGCATATACTGGATTTTACGCTTGCGTTTGTTTTTGTTTATGGCATGTGCAGGTGTCCGATCACGGAGATCATGAGGATTGTGATCTGCCAAAGCTAAGGAACGAGAGTGCTACTTTCTCTACAAGCGACAGCGTTGGATTCTAGGTAAGCCTTCATCGCTGGTTGGTTTATTTGCAATTAGGAACCTGCACTATAGCGTGAACGATTATTGCTAGACCCGGTCTGGGCTAGTAGGGATCGCCTCTATCCACAGAGGGGATTTACCTCCACAACAAATATCTTGTAATGTCTGCATCATCCAAATAAGTTGTGTGCAACACGATTTGGAAGCCATATATTCTAATTATACTGTAGATAAAACAATGGAACTATGTTTCTTGTTGAACCAAGATACTAATCGGGGTCCTATATAGAATGCACCACCACTAGTGCTTTTTCAATCATCAACATTTCCAGCCCAATTTGCATATGTGTAAGCATGAAGAGTGAGATCAGCATTCTTTGGATACCATGGTCCAAAGTCTTTCGTCCCTTGTAGATAGTTGAATATTATTTTTACAGCCTGAAGGTGTGACACTTTTGGATTAGCTTGGAATCGTCCAACAATCCCAACTGTATGCATGATGTCTTGTCTAGTCTCGGTCAGATAAATTATACTTCCAATCATAGATCTATACTCTGGTTGATTTACCATGGGAGAATCATCATGAGAACTGAGGTTGCATCCAGTTATCATTGGAGTGCTTACAGGTTTGCAGTCTTCCATCCCATACTTCTTTAGAATTTGCTTGAGATGTTTTTCTTGTGATAGAAATATGCCATATGTTGTTTGTTGTACTTGTAAGCCAAGAAAATATGTCAGTTCCCCAAGTAATGACATTTCAAATTCTTGCTGCATAACAGAAGAAAATTTCTGACTCATGGACTCTTCATTACTACCAAAAATTTTGTCACCAACATACACAACAATAATTAGCAGTTTATCATCTTCAATTTTTGTGTATAAGTTACTGACAGCAGATCCTTTTGTGAAACCTTGTTGTTGAAGATATTTTTCAAGGAAATAGTACCATGCCTGAGGAGCCTTTTTGAGACCATATATATCCTTTTTAAGTTTGCAAACAAGTTTTTCATCATTTCCCATAATGAAACCTTATGGTTGTTCTATATAAACTTCTTCTTCTAGATCACCATTGAGGAAGGCAGATTTTACATCCATTTGATAAAATTTGAATTGTTGAAAACTTGACAAAGCAAGAAACAATCTTATGGCTTCAAGTCTGGCTACAGGTGCAAATGTTTCTTCAAATTCTATACCTTCTTGTTAAGCATACCCTTTACAAACAAGTGTAGCTTTGTTTTTAATAACATCTCCATTTTCATTTAACTTGTTTTTGAATATCCATTTTTTTCCAATAACATTTTTATCATGAGGTATTGGAACCAATTCCCAAGTGTGATTCTTTTCAATATGATCAAGTTCTTCATTCATGGATTGATTCCAACATTCATCTTTACTAGCTTGATTTACATTATGTGGTTCAATAGTGGACAAGAATTCCAGATAGCTAGGGGATCCTACAAGAGTTCTTCTTGTTTGGACACCTGATCCCTTTTCTCCCAATATTTGAGATTCTGGATGATTCTTATGAACATACCTAGATGGAGATTTCTCTGATATATCTTCTTCTGATGCTTCATTTGGTTCTCCTTATATATTTTTGTTATTTCCTTTTTAGGAGTTGTGAGAGACTCGTCAATTACAACATCAATACATTCATCAAAATTATGAAGCCTTTTAATGTAACATTTATATGCTTTACTTCTAGAAGAGTAACCAAGAAATATTCCTTCATCTCCTCTAGGCTCAAACTTACCAAGTTTTTCATCATTGTTCTTAATAAAACATTTTCTTCCAAAAACTCTAAAATGCTTCACAGTGGGAAGATTACAATACCAGATCTCATAAGGAGTTTTATCATTGTTCACACGAACATGAGCCTTGTTGAGAATATTTACCACAGTATGCGTTGCTTCTCCCCAAAAGGTATCGGGAGTTCTAGATTCATCAAGCATAGCATGAGCCATCTGTTGAAATTTTCTATTCATTCTTTCTTCCACGCCATTTTTTTGTGGAGCTCTAGCTACAAAATACTATCTTTTTATGCCATAATGTTCACAGAATTAAATAATTCATTTGATATATATTCTCCTCCTCGGTCAGATATAAGACATTTGATTTTTATATCTAATTCATTTTCAACTAAAGCTTTGAAGATCTTAAATTTTTCGAATGTTTCATCTTTATGTTTCAGCAAACCAATCCAACACATTCTAGAGAAGTCATCAATAAATAGAATATAGTATTCTTCTCCACAAGGTGACTTTTTCCTTACAAGACCACATAGATCAATATGTATAAGTTCAAGAGGCTTACTTGTTGATCCTTCTTTGGAAGTGAATTTAACCCTGGTTTTCTTACCAAATTGGCATAATTTTCATATGGTAATTTCAGGCAGAGTGATGCTGGGTAGATCACGAATAACTTTGAGTCTACTAGATTTTCTTATTTGAGAGAAGCTCAAATGTCCCAATCTTCTATGCCATAACCAATTTTATGTAGATTTACCTAAATAACATTTCTCTTGGCCACCTTTCAATATATACAGATTTCTTGGAGTTCTGGTTCCTTTTATTACAGTTTTTCCTGTGTCAAGTTCACGAACTACACAATATTTTAAACTAAAGACAACTTCATTTCCTTGATCACACATTTGACTCACACTCAATAAGTTATGCTTTAATCCATCCACATACATAACATTGTTATATTTCACCTTTTCTTTTAGAAAAACATAACCTTTACCCTTAATGATAGCAGAAGAGTCATTTCCAAAGGTAACATTCTTTTCTTTCTCTAATGCATTGTATGAAAGGAGTTTATTTTTATCACCTGTCATGTGTTTTGAGCATCCGCTATCAATGTACCATTGATTTTCTTCTCCTTCTGCAAATAAATTTATGCCACAGCTTTTAACATCTAACTCCTTCTTTCTCCATACCTTGGAGTTTGAGAGTATATGCTATTTTGGCTAAAGTTTTCTCATGCATTCAGATTCTTCATGTCCAAAGTTATTGCAATAACAGCATTCAATTTCGTCTTGAATAAGAGAAAAGTTTTTATAAGTATCCTTTTTATTCCAGTCTCATTTCTTTGCTTTCTTACTTCTCTGGTCATGGTGGTTTTGTATGCAACACATTGAGCAGGTTTATGACCAAAATTATGACATGAGAAACATTGTCCATTAAAGAAGAAATTTATGTGATCATGAAACCTTATATTGATTTTTACCTGCTGATTATTATTTCTGTTATTGCTCTCCTTAAATTGAAGTGGTCATGCTTTACCTGTGTATTCTCTTTGTTATTTTGATGAGTGATGAAATGTTGTTGGATGGCTTTAGCTACATTTAGATAGATTGGTGCCGAAGACTGAGAATATTCTCCAATATATCCAAGACCTCTCTTTACAAGAGGAGAGCGTTGAACCTTGATAATTTCATCTAAGGTTTCAGATCCTTTAGAAAATCTAATATTTAAGGTTTTTACTTTCTCAATTTCCTTTCTTAGACTTACTATTTCACATTCTAATTTCTCATTGTGCTTCTCCTTTTCTATAAGTTGATTCTTTAGAGTATCTATGGCTATTTTTTTTTCTTCCAAACATATTTTGAGTTGATTGATTTCTTCAAGAAAATCATTTTCTTCTAAAGCAACCATAAATGTATCTTTAGCCTCACTAGTGTCCTTTTCAAATGCCATGAGTAGTATAATATCTTGATCAGATTATCCTTCTTTACTATTTGACAGACCATCACTATCTTCATGAGTATAATATCTTTTTCTATTGATAAAAATTTTATTATTTCCTTTTTCCAATTCTTTTCCCTTTTCATGATTATCTTTATGGGGACATTTAGCAGCATAATGACCAACTCTTCTACAAGAAAAACATTTGAAAGGAAGCTTACCTCTGAACCTTCCAGTGCCAAGTTGCAGTTTCTTTCAAAATTTATCTCATCTTCTTATAAAACATACCCTGATCCTTCTTGTTCTTCCATTACCTTGCCTTTTGCAGTAGCTCTAAAAACAGCTTCTTTGACTTCAAATGGACCTCCTTTCCTCATTTCACAAGCAGTCAGAATCCCATGAAGTTGAACAATAGTAAGAGTTTGTAGATCCTGTTTCTCTTCAATAGCAGACACTTTTGACTCGAATTTAGGAGTTAGAGATCTTAAAAAAATTTCTACTAGAGTGGTGTCAGTTATAGTTTTACCCAAATTTCTCATACGATTTACAATCTCATCTAGACGTAAAAAAAAACTAGCAATGCTTTCATCATTATGCATTTTGAGTTTTTCATATTGAATTTTGAGAGTTTGGAGTTTAGAACTTTTTACCTTGGCATCTCCTTTATAGCTCAGAATGATTTTGTCCCGTATCTCCTTTGTTGTATTTAATTGCATAACTTTGACAAATTCTGATTCAGTCAGACTCCCCAATAAAGCATTGACAGCTTTTGCATTGGTTTCATAGTTTTTCCTTGTTGTTGGATCTGCTAGAACTAAGGTTGGATATTGGTAACCGCCTTCAACTATAGCCCATACATCTACTCCAAGAGACTAAAGATAGGATCTTTTCCTGCTCTTCCAGAAGATTAAATTGTTTCCGTTGAAGAGTGGAGGTCTGATAGATGTTTTCCCATCCTGATTTCACATCTTAGATGATCTTGCTTCTAGCGATTAAGCTTCTACAGAAGGACCTGCTCTGATACCAATTGTTGGGAAAAATACTGAGAGGTGGGTGCATCAGTATTTTCAATAATCACAATATTTACTTTTCTCTTTACTGATTTCGATACATGACTTTGACTAGGCCAACTAGTGTATGTACGCGGTTATTCAAATAGAAACTAGCGTATACTCAGATAACTTTATTGTTTAGATAAATATTTAGAAACATTATTTAACCCATATCATCAGTTATGCATCAGATAGTTAAGCAGTAAATATGTGCAGTAATAACAGAATAAATCATCACAAAAGAGAATCACACATGAACACCAAGATTTAAGGTGGAAACCCAATTTGGGAGAAAACCATCGGTGTTGTCATCTTTGTCTTCAATATTTATTATATAGAAAACTGCTTACAATATTGTACTGATGCAGACTCATATCATTACGCGGGAATCTACCTACAGAAGGCTGCAACCTTCTCTCATTCTCCAGATTCTACTGGAAGGAAGCTCCAACCCCCTGATCTTGTTTACCAGCCACTACTGGAATGAAGAAACAACCCCCTGATCAAAACACCATATTCTACTTCCACACTGAAGGCTTAAACCCTCGGACCCACTGCAGACCACGTTTCATAAATTTTCACACTGGATCCAACAGCTTCAACACAACTCAACATAAACACCAATAGACTTAACCCAAACTTCAAACAAAACAGTGAGATCACTTTAACCAGAACACCGTAATAAACCCAGATTTCATAATCAACCTGCAGAATCAATTTCAACCCTGATCATTCATTATCTTAAGTGCATACGCTACTTCACTTTACTGAACCTACGTGTATACATGATTTTTTTCACACCAACCTGTGTATAGATCTGTGAATACATACTTTCCAGAATGTGATCAGACTAAAAAACAGATCTGAGGCTTTCAGACATATATTTTTCAGATTTGCATAACCCTTACTCATTCAACAGTATCAATCACTCATTAACCATATTTATACATATTCAACTAGCAGCATATATAGTATTCAAACAAACCAGATCTACTTGAAGACTTCATTCACAGACAACAGAAGTATAGCAGTAATAAGAATATAACACTTCAATCAAGCTTCAGAAAACCTTGACTTCCATATGCGCTTTTGCTTAAACAAACCCACATGTATACAAGCTTTCACCGTGACTAACCAGCATATAGATCTGTAAATATTAATTATGCAGGAAGTTACATAACTATAAAATTACCCAGATTTCTTCACTTCTCTTTAGAAAACATGTGCCAGGTCACAAATCCAAAACATCTCATCAATAGATTATGCAAGTACATATTCATTTCAGGTCTAGAGATCCTGATCGATTATTGTGTCCATAGGTGCATCATAATTTCAGATCTATAAACAAACAAAACCCATTTAGTGCAGATATAATTCAAAGAGAAGTATTCAGTTCAAACCCTTACTCGTGCACCCCCCTCTGCACTATGATCTTCTTCTCCTTATATAGGTTTAGCCTTTATCAATACCATGAGCCAAAACCACACAAGGCCGATGATATTCTTGGACGGAATCAAATAGATGACATCGCGCTCAATATTGTGGGCTAAAACCATGGTAATGCCCCCTGGTATCATCATTTTGAGAGCGCAAAATGCATACATGACTTGGATCGTTCTTATCTGCGTGTATACGCGACTTTAACTACACTAACTCGCGTATAGAACCTTTATTTATAAATATTAACCATCTTTAGCTGGACTTAAATTTTCTTCTACTAGACCTTCTGTAACATCACAAAGCTTACCATAATTTATATACTTCAGCATTTGCAAGAGAGCTGCCATCAAGGAAAACATATGCAACCATAAGAATCATATTGCCAATACTTTGTCTTCTACTAATGGACCTAAAATAACTATTGGGCTTGTCACCTTGAAGGTTAACAAAATCATAGGTTACTTCGATAGGTGGAGGCTGAAGAGATTTCATAAAAGCATTTTTAAAATCATCATTATTCATGAGTTCTACAAGAGAAACTAGAATATTTATACTTTGTATCTCATTCTCAAAATTGAAAAAAAGGGGCAGCTTATGAGAAATTTTTACCTCAAGTGAAGGAGGGTTAACTGCTACCAGAATTTATGGTTTGCTTGGTTCAGCAACTTGCTTTTCTGCTAGAATTTTAATTGCATCCTTATTCTTCTTAGGCTGTGCAACAGGATTTTAATTATCATAAATATTATTTTATCTGAGATTATATCTACTTTGATGATTAGCTGAAATCATGGAATGATTAGAACTCTCTTCATTATTCTGAGTATATGACATGAAACGTTCATACTCTGCTTATGTAAGATGAATCATCCCTTCTTTATCTCTTAAAAAATTGATATCAGCACCTTTCTCTAACCCTTTAGCTTCCTCTTCATATTCAATCATAGCATTTTGCAAAGGGGGCTACACTTTTTGATCATCAGAACCTCTTCTTTCTCGCTGCAAAATTTGAGGAACATTTGGTCTTCTAAATTGATGCTTATTAGGCTGGTCAAATGAAGCATTTCTAGTAGTATACGGTCTTGCTTCCATCTTGAGCTTGGACATATCACTGGTCAATGAATTAACCATCTTGGAAGGCTCATCTAGATTAGGATCTATGTCAGAAGTTCCTGAAGATGAAACTTCAACTTTTTGCTTCCTTTTTTCTCTTTCAATTTCTCCTTTGAGCCTATCAGCTGCTAACACATTAGATTCTACCTCCAGTGCATTGTCCTGCATTTGTGTTAGTGTTGTAGATCTTCTTTCTCTCAATAATAAACAAACATTAGGATCAAAGGCACTAGCATAAGTGTTTTTGGCTAAAGCTTCAGTTGGTATTTTGTTATACATCTTATTGAATCTCTTAGAAAAATCAGAAATTGATTCTCCTTATTTTATTTTTTTTGCACCAGATTTAGTGATATAATACATAAAATATTTCTTATCACCTTATTTCCCTAAAAATTTATCATCTAGGGTTTCAATTCCAGTGATGCTACAAGTTGTCAAAGATTTGAATCATTTCCTAACATCACCCTCAAGGCTCTGAACAAAAATTCTCATCCAGACATCTTCATGTTCAATATTCAGACTGTTAACATAGGCATAAAAATAAATAAGGTGTTGTTCAACTGTTATTTCTCCCTCACCACTAAACTTAGGCATGTACTTGAGATAATCTCCTGCAGGTAATGCATTTATAGGCTGAGGTAAAATCAAAGGGGCATAACTTGCAGCAACAATTGCATCCATTCGGTTAGGGGGTGGGTTTGGACATGAAATGGTATGAGTTGTTCAGATTTGTGGAACAAAAATTAGTGGATTGTGAACAGCAGATGATGAAGCACCAAATTTTGATGTATAGATTGTTTGTTGGCTAGAAAACAAGGGAGGTATGAAATTTTCTACAATCAGGGGATAGAGTTTGCAAGGCTTATTTAGGGGCATCCTTTGAGAAAACAGTAGCAGACATAGAAAAATTTCGTTTACTCTTTTTTCTTGAATATATTTTCAGGGTCGAGGACTAGGATTCTCAAAGGGGAATATGAGTTTGCCCTGGTTCTAGCCCTTCTAGGATCTAGAACTTCAATAATGGAGTCATCAAGTGTAAATTAGTATGAAAATACATCTGAAATAGTACACCTAAAAACTAGACTTATAACTTTCTCATTCACCCAGGGATAAACTTCAATTCACCTCCCCGACAACGACGCCAAATATGTTAGTGTAAGGAGTCACTCCTTGACTGCAAAAGGATTAAGCCTTACACATCATAGTTCATTTCAAATTTAAAGGTTTTGAGTGTTGGGATCGCTTCTCAAGAGTTTGAAATGATTTTTATTCTTTAAGAATTTCATGCATTTGGAAAGCTATGGCAAGTATAAATTGTATGGGTAAATTGGTAGTATAGGGAGCAGATTGTAACAAGTGGAAGGAGATAGATAGTTGGTACTTACTCTAAGAAATATTCATATCCTAAATTAGTCACACAACCACAATAGTGGCTCTTTACATAAACTATGTTTTATGTAAAGTAAACAACATTTAGAAGTAGCATACCTGTATAAATAATGTCATAAAACCTTCACTAACATGCTCTACAACATACATATGATTTTCACAAAACTAAACAACAGATAATTTATTTTTAGATCACCTAATAGTTTCTTACCCACACCTCAATAGATGTTGCAACTCATAAATTAGAATAAATAAACAATGACAGGAATACAACATACATTAGATAGTCCTTGAATCACAAAATCCTCCAGCATGAAGTGAAAAAAGTATTTTTCTTTATTATATTAAGTTTTCAGGTAGACCAACATCCAACCCTAAAATGGCATTTACAAATGGTATATATAGAGAGAGAGGCACCAACTCCATCTCTCCTTAAAAAAAGGAACCACTATTCCTAACATTACATAGGTGTGATAGGACATTAAAACTATATCCCATAGAAATCTAAGTGAAAGGAAAAATGTAGATGAAAGAAGAGAAGTAAGTTTGAATTGAACTGCTGAGTATGCTAACATGTTGCCCCTTTTTATGTTGATTTTTCTCCTCATGAATTTGTTTCTTTAATAACCATATGTCTTCATTAAACATGACCTTCAAAAACCTCATAACCACCTATCAACCATCACTTGTTATATCCAAATCATTATGAGTCCTTATCTTTCTTGAACTTGCTCAGAAACTTTTCTAATAGTTGTCAAAAATCATTTAAAACTGGCGCTACCGGAAATTCCGGTAAAAACCTGTAACTACGCAAAAACTGTAATGCTACTGAAATTTCCAGTAGTGCTTTGTTTCTTTTTAAAAAATGCATAGCAAACACTTGAAAAACTTGTGCAGACTTATACACTTTGAAACATGAGCTGGTGTTCGAAATATACTTAGTAAGCAAAAAGGTGTTTTATTAGGAAACCTTTTTACCTTTCTTCCATATGGGTTGCAAATTTAGCAAGCTTGTCCATGTCTGATTTTTTGTCATCAGTTGATCTTGATTTTGTGGTCCCGGTGGCTGCTTCTTTGACAGTGGTATTTTTCTCCTTTGAATCCTTTTTAATTTTTCTTCTTTTTGAGGATTATGTTTGTTGATCTGTAGGGGCTTTGCCTTTGTCTTTTTTCTTGGACTCATTAGTTTGTAACCCTTCAAATTTTCCTTCTACATCTATGACCTCTGTCAGCAAACTTGGATTATGAAGGGCTTTAGATTTTATTCTGAACTTTTTTTTTTGTCTCTGGTGTGCCTTTTTCTTCTACCAACAACAAGTTTGGCATCGTATTTCCTTCTTTTGTTGTTGATTTCATACCCTGCATCTTTTAGGAGCTCTTCATCAGACTTTGTGGGTTGATATTCCTTTTGAACTTTTTGTTGAATGTCTACTTCTGGAATTTCTAGTAGCACCTGTACTTTGGATTCTTCTGCAGTTTTAAACCTTCCTCTCCGAGCTATGGTATAAACATTAGGAAAAGGAGAATGGGAGGCACCATTTTCATGGATTTGGGTTTATTGATTGATGATCTCTCTCCTTTCTCCAACTTTCTCTCAACCTTAGCTGAAGGAGTCTTTTCCTTTTTGCCTTTAGTCTTCTTGTGGATATTCTCCTTCTTAGCCTTTCCTTTTGTTCTTTTGGCAGGCTAAGGGTGTTGCTGTGAAGTTGAAGATGGTTGAGTTGGAACATCAAGTATAGGTGAAGTTTGGTCTGCCCTGTAAAACAGAAAATGGTCCCATGATTGGTTTCTTTTCCTTAGTTCTTCCTCATCTAACACTTTGATAATAGCTCGATGATATAATTTGTATTCTGGAGCAGTTGTGTGTGTTTAGATCCTAGCTGACATTTTTGTCAGTCTCTTTAGTAGAAAGAATGGAAAGTTGAGGGTCTTCATATCTGCAATATGAAATAGAAATCTCATATGATAAATAAAAACTACATTATACCTCCTCTCACAAGTGAGGTAAATTTTGATAACCTTAACAGCGTCAACCCATTCACTTTTGAGGTAACTTCTAGGAATTCCTTTGGCCCAGTTGGGATCTCTGTGTCCATATTTAAGGAAACTGTTGAGGTCTCCTCCAGTGATGACTTGGCCTTTAAACCAATTTTCTTCTTCCTATGGAAGGTTGAAAGCTTCAACAATTTAATTTGTTGATACTTGAAATCTAAGACCATAAATGGTTACTTCATGTCCATTGAAATAATGTGCAAACACATGAGCTAATCCTAAATGAGAGCTTCCCAGCCTTCAGCACAGTGGATACCACCTTGCTTGAATAAATATCCTTCTCACTTTCAAATTAGAATCCACTAGGTTAGTTGCTTGGGATTCAATGCGTTTTAGCTTTCCTCCTCCCTTAGTCATCTTCAATAATAAATAATCTTGACTGCTGAAATCTGATAGGTGTAAAGGCTAGAGGAGCTCACCTAACAGGTTTTTTGTGTCTTCTATGAGATATTGTCTAAAATATGAGACTCCTTTCTCAAGATGCTCATTGGAAAATCTCATTCACCAACAGTTAAACTCAGAGCTGATAGTGTTCCTTCATTCTTGTTGGCTAAAAACATATACATTGGTTCACCTTCCCATGCAAGATATTTTTCATTATGGTAAGTATCTTAGACCATAGCATGCACCCTGTGATATTCATTATGATCTTCAGTTGGTTGCATAGATTCAGATGGTATGCTACAGGTGGCTAGAGATGAGTGGGACTATAACTGGCAGTCACCTCCGCTGAATCTTTATTACTAGCCTAAATTTTCAGCAGCGTCTATGCATGATCAACCAAATGGTCATCACATTAAGACTACGGATCCACGATCTATTCCAACGAAAAATTATGTACTTTGACATGAGTATGAACTGACTCAGTTGACAAACAGGATGGAAAAATGGCTAGTTGTGTTAACTGCAGATCGACACCTAGTGTTCATCATGTATAACCATGACTCTAACTTAACATTACTGATCATAAACCTTTCCTATCACATGACCTAATCTCATGATAAAATATTTAAAACATATTTTATAATAGGAACACGTGGCTTGACACAAAGCAAATGTGCTTTTTTATTTAAAAAAAAAAAAAACAGGAGAAGTTACCAAAATTTACGGTAGCATCGGGTTAAAGAAAAATAGACACAAATAGAATTAAAACTCACTGTCTTAAAAGGGCTAAAAAAGACGCTACCAGAAATTTCGAGAGCATTCAAAAAAAAAAAAAATTTACAAAGTTTCATCCTAAAAACAAAAAATTTAAAATAGACTCATGACTTAGCAAAGAACTGTGCTAACATGTTCTTTTATCATGTTAGGTTGTTAATGAATTTTCTTGAAGATAGGGAAACAAATCTTCCAAAATTTTTATTGCATAGCTTGAGGAAGATGGGAGGAACTGTTCAGAAGAGAAATCAATTCATAGATAATACAATGTATCATCGTCGGTTAATTAAAATTCTTATTGAGTTCCATCTTAAAATCTTGGGGAACACTTGGGAAAATTTCTTAATCCAAAATCATTTCCAAGAAGAAGAACAAGAACAGCCTAGTGGTAATAAGGAAAAAAGAGGAGGAAAAATAAAAGTTGAAAGCTTTGTTGAGAATTAGCAACCATCTCAGGAACAATCAGAGGATGAAATCCCCTTTGCAGAGCTTTTGGGAAAATTCAAGAAGCAAGTTGATAAAAAGAAAGAGGATAGCATGAAAGGAAAGGAAAAATTCATAAATGCAGAAAAGAAAAATATTAAAATTCCTCCGCAGCCAGTAATAAGAAGCTCTAGACTCGGTAAAACATCAAAAGATCCACCTTCAAAAGAGACAAAACTTGTCTATTTAGAAGAAAGTCCTGGGGTGACATCACCCGCAACTATTTCACCCACGCAGGCTCCAAGTCGAAGAACTCCAGAGATTGATCATGTGTAGCAGGAAACCTATAATTATATTGAGTCTTTAGAGAAAATAGATGCAAGAAGGACATCAAGTTATGAAGAACAGCCTTATAGTCCACAAGAACCTCTAGTTGTGAATACTCTGAAACAAGAAATATTTGAACTAGAGACACTTAATATGCATATCAAACAGGAAAATGAAGCTTTGAAGTTGCAGAATCAAATTGAGAAGACTATAAATGATAATACTCTTTTACATCTAGGTTTATGGTGCAAGAAGAACAGGAAGTTGAAAAATAAGAATAAACAGCTAAACAAGCAGATCATAAACTTAAAATATAAACTTCTAATGACGAAGCCAAGAGTAGTTGTAACCACAAGGAAGACAAAGAAGATGAAATTAGATGTCTTGGCAGAAGTATCAGAGCGGATGCAGTAACATGATGAAAACACACAATTTTTTATTTGCATGAGGACATGCAATGGTCTCCTAGTGGGGGTATGTGGAGTCTCAAGACTGCCTCAATTTTGACATCCATTTTCACTATCTTTCCTTCTTTTTTACAACTCTATAAGCTCAAACAAGTATTAAAATGCACATTTTATCCTGGTAAGATATCTTAATGATCTTTTTTTCATATTTTCAGATGTTCTTATTATTAGAATAAAATTTGTATTTAGCCACAGAATTAATGCAATTCTGCAGCTAAATTATGTTTCTGTAGCCACTGCCATGATTCAATAGGTTCCTAGAAATAAATGAAGAAGAGAAACACATGGGAATTTGATGAATGATCCAGTTATGCATCCTATCCTATTTACCTGTCCATAATCAAGGAAGAAAGCGCCTAAGATCACGGTCAAAGTGTCGGTCAAAACAAGAACCGGAACAAGCAAGCGATAAAGATTGAGGCTTCACGATTTTCTCTCGACGTAGCAAATCATGAAGTGATGAAATTCATATTTCTGTTTAGAGCTTCATACATAGTTTTCTTAGTCTCCAAAGGCATGAAATCCTCAAACATTTAATACAAGATTGTTATAAATATCAAGTTGTGTAATTATGAAACAAGTTCAAATTATTATGAGATTGTTATGTTCTAAAACTATGTTTTAATTCACTAATTAAAGAAGGAAGTGTTCTGAAATCTTGATGCGCAACTAGTAAAGCATAGATCAGAAGTCATTCTGTTGTGGAGGGCCCTGCACAGAAGAGGTTTATTTGTTTAATTTCTGGTTCTTTCATAGTTCCATTTTTCTTGCTTTCATTGTATTTTTTCATATAGATACATGCTTTGTTTCCGTTGTGATTTATAACATAAATATACTCTGTATTCATTTGTGTTTCGTGGCCCGAATACATGCTTTAATTTCATATTGTATACATACGTTTTGTTTTCATTTAAATTGCAATTGTTTTTGGATTTCTATAGCATAGATGATCAAGTTTATCATTGTTACTTCACCGTTTGGTACCTTCATTTTCAGAATATGGTTATGTTAAGATAGATTTTTTATTTATGATTGAGTAGATTTAGAGATAATTTATCATAGTGGCCAACATAGATTGGTTTAGTATAGCTTAAGATTCATCATTCAGACTAATTTCTTTTCATGCAATATAATTTTATCATAGATTAGTTTCCTTTCTTAAATGAACATTTCCTTTTCTTCCTTCTTGCAAGTTTTATTTTTTAATCATTAAAATCTTATTTTAATAAGTATTAATACTCTTTAGTGATTTCTTGTTTAAAATTTCATTCATATAAAGTTCCCAAAAGAATAAAAAAATATTAAAGTTCCTTCTTGTTTCTAGAACTTTAGTTTTTTCAAAGTTAATCATTCACTATTAACCAGCTAAGATAAGACTTTCATCATAATTTTGGAACTTAGTTGAATTTAGATTTCATTTCACAAATTATAATTTTTAGTTTCTCAATTCCATTTATACATTCAAAATAAACACAAAATCCTAAAAACAACTTTAAACATATAAAATCAACACAATGAGTTAAGTAAAAAAATGATTCTAGCATATATAGTGCACTTGCACTTCATAAGATTAAAAACTCCAGTCGATAATTTATGATAGCAATTTAAGATATTAAATTGACTAAACATGTACCTTGAGATACAATGATGATGTTGTCTATAAACCATTAGTCTCGCCAGCATTGTGTAATGATCTTGTGGAGAGATAGACTTTTTAGTAAAGGTTTTACTATGTGACAATGTTGTTTGTTATGATGCTAAACATATGGGTTACCAATCCGGCTCTTCTTATGAGATCTCTTCAGATTGATAATTTCCAAGCACCATTTATGAGTAATGTTGAAAAGTGTAACTAGGTCAGTCTTCATGTTGACTATGTAATTATGTACTTATGTAAAGAAGAAACCAAAAATAATTAGATGTATTTTCATTTTACTTGCTTCATGGGTTTCACGAGCAAGATTTTATTATAGGTCTATAGACTTCTTCTTGAGGTCTATTAGGATTTTGTCTTCTAGGAATAAATGTATTTAAGAGTCATGTTCATGAAGGATCTAGTCAACAAATATACTCCAAGATCTTGGAAAAATACCGTGAAGAGATGACCCCCAAAAGATGCAAGAAGATAACCTTATAAACGTTGGATTAACTATCTTTCATTTCAGCCTATAAATTTGGCCCTCTATCTTGCTGGTTGGTTGGCCTAAAGATAGTTAGACTGTCTCTATAAATACCTTCTCTGTGACCCATTTGAGGTGGTGTGTTTTCGGTAATTCAAGAGACAGTTTGCGGATTCTAAGAAGGATATTTAGTGTGGACTTGAGATAGGAATTGCGGATTGGTTTAATCAAATGCGGAATATTCTATGTGGATTGAAGAGGAACAGAAGTGTGGATTCTAGACTAAGGGAAATGCAGATCTAAGGCAGGGTTAAGTTCGGATCTCAAGGGTGAATCAGTGTGGAAAACAGTGTGGACTTCCCTCTGTATAAAGTGAAGATTCCAGGAGTATTATACAATGTATCAAATTTGGATTTATCTCAATTAGCATGCGGATATATCACTACTATACCACATATTGTTTTGTAATACCAGAACTGAGCAAAGGTCTTGAAATGAAAAGTTAAGGTTAGTTGTATTGAAGGAATAATTTGATACAGTGATCAGGAAGAAAAAGCAGTCTTAAAAGTGAGAGAAAGTGAGGAAGGTAAATCTGAGATTTACCTTCCTAACTACAAGTACTTGCAAAGAGAAAATAATTTTGTCCCTACATTTGACTGAGTACTTTGATAATTGACTTGATGAAAGATTAACTAAGCTAAAGAAGAGAATACATAAGAAAGCTCACAAGTAATTATCAAGAAGAGAATTTTTGTATTAATCACCAACCCTCCAAATTCTCAACATGGTATCAGAGTTAAGGTGCTAGAAAGGGGATAAAGACACTCAAGGATCAGATTTCATGGAAGGCATCAAAGCAAGGTGAAATATTGAAGAATCAAAACCAAAGAAGGAATTCTACACATCAGTTAAGATATTTGTATTAACAAACAACATTGGATCACAAAATACAAAACAAGGATTTGATTAGAAGAAAGTTCATTTTTCCACAATGAAAGAAATAAGACAGTTTGGCATTAAAGGCAGTATTATAGTACCGTCTTAAATGTGCCAGCAGTTCATTGCCATCTCAAAGTATTGCCATCAAAAGCTTCAAGGAAAGTTACCTATCATCCTTGATCTTTCAAGGAATTAGTAGAACATCCTCATCAATCACCATCAAAAGGGAAGCAAGATCTAAAAGCTTTGACATCATAAAAGGAGAAATCTTCTTCATTGAAGGACTTTTAATTTGGAATAAAAACCATTCAAAGGAAGCTTCAACCATCTTCAAAGTAATCAAGCTGAAGAAAAGCATCCACTCAAGTAAGTATATCTATGACTTTATATGAATCCATTAAAATGTCTCCTTTGAAAAGAAAGAAACAAATTGTTTGGGGTTTCAAACATCCACTCAAAAGACAAGGACAATGAAGTCATGCCGAATTCATGAAGGAATATATAAGAGCCCAAAGTATTCTTATAGAATCCATAAAAGACTCTATCATCTCCAATGTACCAAATCTAAAATCATCAAAAGGAGTATATAAGAAATTAGTGGAGTTATTTTCAGTGAGTACTGCAAGAGAAGCAATCTCTTTGATCAACTGCAGGAACTAGGAGAATACTATAGTGGTGCTAAAATATCTATGAAATAAGTGGGGAAATCTCACTTCACAATTATATGGGAAGATATAATTCACACCATTCCACGATTTAGGGTCTCTATGAAAATAGAGGAAACAATATTTAAATCCAAAACTATTACGGGATTGAGTGAAGGAATCAAGCCTTTGCAGACATGTCCAGGAAGAAAGAAAGATTTGATAAGTTTTGAAAGAAGAAATGTGCACGAAGCACGATGCCTTGGATATGATGAGCTTGGGAATTAAAATAGAAATTGTCCTTAAGCTGAAAAAGAAAAGAGAAATAGGGAAGAAGCCCATATCTCTAAAATGAGGAAAGAGTCTGACAAGAAAGAAGAAGCAAGGGATCTCCACTACGATTGAGATCATATTCTCCTTTAAGTGATTTCTGTTGGTTATATGATAGGAAGCAATGTAGCATCCTGATCGAAGCATGGTAGGAGCTTCTGGTAAATCAGCTCCAGGAAAAACCTATTTGACAAACATTACTAATAGAAAGTAGTCATCAAGAGCAAGGGTCATCATGGAAACATACTTTTGGGATGTGATGACATATTGATGAAACAATAAAAGGGAATGAAGCTCTTCGTTCTTGAGAAATTGATTTAGGATGACTCAAGGGAAAAAGGTATGAGGTATGTATATATTTAAATATGTTGACATTGGATGTTGTGATGTCATGTCATATAGTTGCAAGTAATGGACTTTTGTATTTAGAAGTATGATATATGGAGAAGTATCTCTCAATGCACAGACAGATGAAATCAACATAATATGTCCTCATGTAATATGAGGTAGATGTATATGAACGAGAAACTAGAAAATTTGTATGTTCCTGGGAATCAATATGTGTAGAGAGGAAGAGATCATGAAATGCAACCATGTCAAGAGCCAGTTATCATCTAGAGGCCAAGAATATGTGACTAGGAAATCTCCTGGAAAGATATGTAGACTCTAACAAAATTCTGGTAAAGAAGAATACCCTTGGTAAAACATATCATTAGGAGATGTGTCAATATATACGAAGGATGTCGATGCCTACAGGAAGATGTCACGGTGAAAGATCATCAATGAGGTAACTTTTGTTTTAAAATTTCATATGTATATGTTTATCTGGATGAATTAGTGTAGGGCTGCTAATCATGAGAAAGGATGTATGATCCTAGGAGATGATTTGAAGGAAAGCAGCATGGCATAATAGTGGACCAGATAAGGAAGTCTAATGAATCACTTTCTGACAGTTGACATGACTCAGGATGAAAGGGATGGACGATCTGTGCCCTATTAAGCTAAAAGTTGGATATTCCTCAATATCGAAATCCATGACATCCAGGACAGGAATTATTCATGAGCAGCTGGGTGTCTCACCATTGTTGCTGGAGGTCCCTGGTTAAGAGGGAGCCTGATGGTAATTTTCTTACTTGGAAGAAACTTGGTAATTCCTAAGAATGAGCTTAGGTACATTCCTTGTATAGGAATGAGTACATTCCCTTGTGGAATAAGGTCCTCCCTGGTTGAGAGGGAGAGATAGGCACATCATTCTGGTCTTGGGAAGATAGAATGGAGGATTGGTTAATCATCTGGCATTCGATACTCTTTGAGAATGTGTTAGGGCATTCAAGATAAGAGTAGTCGGGGACCGATATTCTTTGAGGGCTAGCTACCCAAGAGAATAATATTCCAGGAAGGTCATACTTTGGGAACACTCGGGTGGAGTGTGTACCTTGGAGAGACAATGACAAAGGTGTCTATAAGTCATGTGTCTCGCCAGCATTATAGCCCATTGTCTCGTTGAGAGATGGGGTTGTTAGTCAAGGCCTTGCACTAGGACAATGATGGTTGATATAATGCTATATAGATGTGATTACCAATCCGATTCTTCTTATGAGATTCTTGAGTTTGAAAGTGACCATGTACATGTATGAATACCTCCCTAGTTAAGAGGGAGTGTTGAAAAGTGTAACTAGTTCGGTCATCATGTTAACTATGTAATTATGTATTTATGTAAAGAAGAAGCCAAAAATAATAAGATGTATTTTTGTTTTACTTGCTTCATTAGTTTCATGAGCAAGATTTTATTATAGGTCTATAGACTTCTTCTTAAGGTCTATTAGGATTTTGTCTTCTAGGTATAAATGTATTTAAGAGTCATGTTCATGAAGGATCTTGTCAACAAATATACTCCAAGATCTTGGCAAAATACCGTGAAGAGATGACTCCCAAAAGATGAAAGAAGAAAACCTTATAAACACTGGATAAATTATCCTTCATGTCGGCCTATAAAGTCGGCCCTCTATCTTGTTGGCTGGTCAGCCTAAAGACAGTTAGACTGTCTCTAAAAATACCTTCTCTGTGGTCCATTTGAGCAGGTGTGTTTTCGATAATTCAAGATACAGTTTGTGGATTCTGAGAAGGAGATTTAGTGCGGACTTGAGACAGGAATTGCGGATTGGTTTAATCAAATGCGGATGTCTGAAGGAACAGAAAATTCGGTGATCTCTAAATTACAATGCGGATTGTTTTATGTGGATTGAAGAGGAACAGAAGTGTGGATTCCAAACTAGGAGTAGTGAAAATCTAAGGTAGGGTTAAGTTCGGATCTCAAGGGTGAATCAGTGTGGAAAACAGTGCGGACTTCCCTATGTATAAAGTGCAGATTCCAGGTGTATTATACAGTGTATCAAATTGGGATTTATCTCAGTTAGCATGCGGATATATCACTACTGTACCAAATATTGTTTTGTAATACTAGAACTGAGCAAAGGTCTTGAAATACAAAGTTAATGGTAGTTGTATTGAAGGAATAATTTGAGACAGTGATCAGGAAGAAAAAGCAATCTTAAAAGTGAGAGAAAGTGAGAGAAAGGGAGGAAGGTAAATCTGAGAATTACCTTCCTAACTACAAGTACTTGCAAAGAGAAAATAATTGTGTCCCTACATTTGACTGAGTACTTTGATAATTGACTTGATGAAAGATTAACTAAGCTAAAGAAGAGAATACATAAGAAAGCTCACAAGTAATTATCAACAAGAGAATTTTTATATTAATCACCAGCCCTCAAAATTCTCAACAAATACCTCCCTAGTTAATAGGGAGTGTTGAAAAATGTGTAACTAGGTTCGGTCTTCATAAATATGATATGTAATTTTGATTTTTGTATTTTTTTAAATGAAAGAAAAAATTATTATTGTTATTTGTGCAGCATGTGTTTCATGCTCAAGGTCTTTTATTTTAGAGGACAAGCACCCATAGAGTGCTTATAAGGTTTTTCCTAGGTCAAGAAGTAAAAATATTCATTGTCATAAGTTGAAGACCCCATCGAGCACATTGTAACTTGAAAAGAAAAGTATTGTTGTCATTAAAAGCGTCAAAATACCCTTCAAGGCCAAGTCGGCCTAGTAGTTGATAATTGCAGTTGAGGAGCCATGTCCACCTTAAGAAGCCTATATAAAGGGGCACATTGTAACTTGAAAAGAAAATTATTGTTGTCATTAAAACGTCAAAATACTCTTCAAGGCCAAGTCAGCCTAGCAGTTGAGAATTGCATTTGAGGAGCCATGTCCACCTTAAGAAGCCTATATAAAGGATGGAACTCGACCTCCTTGGAACACATTCATCACTCACTCATTCAAGCGAACGAGAAAGAGGAAAAAGGCAACGAAGAATGAGGAGGACGAAGAAGAATTGTTTGTGGGTTATTTCTCTCTCACATGTGCGAAGGAAGCCTATGGTTTCTACTACTGGTCTAGGGTTTTCTTAGGCAAGTTAGATCTTGAAGAAAGAAGAGAAGTAAGGTCAGTGAAGGTCACATTGATTCATCCTCAACCACCAGAAGAAGGAAAAATCCAAGAGAATGCCTGAAGAAGGCTTAGGAGGATAGATTAAGTTCACACGTGTGGCAGCAGCTGCTACTCGGAGGGCCAAAATTTCAGACCTGCAGTAGAGGCCGAAATTTTGCAGTTGGGAGGTCAAAGTTGTGCTACTGGAAGAGATTTGACTGGGTTTGACTTGGAAAAAGGAAGAACATCATCCAGAAGGGTTGGACTTGGTATTGGAGGGTATTTAACTTGGTCTAGATGTCTTTTGAATTCGTCAATTGAAGAATCTGTAAGAAGAGAATAGATTTATGGGTTTTCCTCTCAAGAGAAGAGGTTTTGGCCCCAACTTGTAGCCTACATTCTATGTTCTTGTCTACTATTGTTTTCCTTTTTCTATTATTTGTTTGATGACACACAAACATAATAATAAGTGAAGAATCTAATAAGTAATAAAAATTAAAAAGACAACACAAGCAGTTATCAAGAAAAGAGAAATCATCCTAACTATTTCCCTATAGATTTCTCAACAAGTATTACTTGTAAAATTTAGATTTGACCAAGTTGGAGGTTGGAATTGAAAGGACTGGAATCTTGATTTTTGACCAAGTTGGAGCTTGGAAGTTGTTGAGAGGATTGGAGTCCTCATTTTGACCAAGCATAAGCTTGGGTTTGTTCAAGGTTGGAGCCTAGAAAAAAGTCAAAATAAAAATTGTACAAATTGGAGCCTAATTTGTTGTACAAGAGGATTAGATTCCTTTCCATTTTGATTAATAAAAATATTTTTGTTCTATCTCTTATGTTCTGGTTTATTTTGTAATAAAAATATTAACTAGCATAAAATAATAATTGAAAAAAATATTGAGTTTTTGGAAAATAGATCAGGGCAGCATTTAATTCATCTTTTCCATCCATGAAAGTTATTTGTGATATTATGTTCTTCCTTTTATTTATTATTCTTATGTTCTTATCATCAAATAAATGCCTAAATAATGAAGATCACAGCGATACAAAATTAACACAAGATATAGGCTCCAAGTCGGGGCAAACCCATCCAAGGGGAAAAATAGAAATAACTTACCTTCTTATAGAATCAACTTCAAAGGAGAATTTGAAGACAAAACCCTAGACCATGGCTGCCACTAAGAACCAAGCCAACCAACCAATCTTCCTTCTGCAATGTGAGATAAAATCTACTAAGAGAAGCAAAACAATATCCTTCCAAAGGAAGGCTCTTCTATCCTTTTGGTTCCCCAAGAGAAGTATGCAACTATCCCTGCAATTTTTGGACCTCAGATATACCCAAAAAATCTAGGTTTCTCGCACATGTGAGCAGAAAGATACAAAATTCAGACTTTCGATCTTCTCTAGGGATTCTCCCTTCCTCCACTAGCCTTTTCTTTTCTTGCCTAAGACTTTCGCACTCCTTCCTAATTGCAAACCGAATCCAATATGCTTATGTTTTATGTGTGTCACAATAGGTCAAATTTCCATCCTTTATATAGCCTTTCCTAGGGCTCTAATATCCCTCACAAGGTTGACTTCTTCCTAGTTGGCCAACTTGGTCTTGGGAGCCTTCCAGACACTTCCAAATACAAAATATTTTTTTATTTTCATGATACAAGTTCCCAAATGGATCTTTTACAATAATAATGACTCTTTGACTCATGTAAAACCTAGGAGACATAATGTAAAATAACTTAAACCAATGCTCCAAAATAATTTTTATTTTATTCTTTACATCATTTTCTTTCTCCTTTTTATGGACAAATAAAATTTGCATCATGTCATGAGTCAAAGGATAATTAGGAAGACTGAATCTAGTTACAATTTCCAACACTCCCTCTTAACTAGGGAGGTATTCATGATTGTCCAATTGGTACAAGGACAGTACTCCCTTTGAAAAGTTCTCATAAGAAGAGTTGGATTGATAAGACAATTGTAAGCATCAACATTATGATCAACTAGCATTGTATTTGAGGCCTAACTAGACAAGATCTACTTTATTCAAGAGCATTATGTTGGGAGGATTTACGTGTGATACCACAGTACCTCTACAAGGAACATACCCCATCCGGATGTCCACAAGGTAGGTCCTTTTAGGACTATTCTCATCTTGGATTTCCAAACTTGAATCCTCAAAGAATATCAGTCCTCTTCGACTACTCTTATCTTGGAAATTTGTCCTATCCTTAAAGAGAGTCGATTATGTTCCTTTCTCGGATGTTTTATCCTCAAGGAAACCACATATGCTTATCCAATCCTCTACCATTATCTCTCCAAGGAATTCACTTAGACTTACGGTTGTTATTCCTCATCAAGTACCTGACACATGAAGACGAGAATGTACATGTGATGTCCAACATTACTCCCTCTCAACCAAAGAGGATAACCCTATTCTCATTTTATCTTGAGATATATCATTGCACCTATTCAAGGAGACTCCTTCACTCCATCTAAAATCTAGAGGAGATTCTTGACATCCTTTCTAGTTGGGAAGTCATAGCCACAAGCTCTCTAGCTTGTCCTTATAAGAATATCAGTTATAGCATGGCTCCTTTATTTTGCATCTCATCGTATTGAGCATGCTTCCTTCCCAGAATCATAGAACCATCTTCTTCCCTTAATCTTGTGATAGGTTGCAAGTCATTACTCTCGCACAACACTTTCATCTTGTCATCATTAATGAAGGCATTATATTAAGCCTTTCCAGACTTAAATTTGATCATAGCTTTCTCATGAAAGTGATTTCCTTTTTCCTTTAGGTTATCTTCTCGCACAGCTACCTTTCAATCTAAAGATGAGCACATCTTGACTTCACAATTGCCATGTACCATATATCATTCTTCATACAGTTAAACTTGCCACAATTTCCATCATATGTTCCTGCAACATCCTTCCAGGTAGCAAAACAATATGTTAATCAGATAACCGATAATAATTATTAACATCAGACTTACCTCATTTTGAAAACTTTCTCATAATCAACATCCTCAAGGTCCATCTCCTCATGAATCTTCCTTCATGCATAAAAGCTCCCAAGGATCAAACTTGATTACCAAGTTACCATTTTCTTCTGGAGATTATACTAGATGTTGATTATTATTCTAGCGAGAAAGTAATAATATTCCATTCATTCTAGAGTAAGTCAAATTCATCTTCTTAGGCATCATATATCCAAATGAAAGATTCATTGTGCATAACTTGTGACTAATTTTCTTCCAGGATTATATGAATCCTATCCAAAAGTTACTTCAAACATGCATTCTTAATATTTCACACAATCATCTGGCTAAATGTATTCAACAATGAGCCTGCAACTTGACCAACTGCATTCCTTCATCCTTTTCAGAGTATTGTTTTCGTACAATATGGAATATATACTAATGTTTTCATAATGCTTCTTCCAAGAGCCTTCCAAGATGATGACTCTTACAGGATCATGATGATCCACCCTAGCAAAATTCCTTCCTCTAACATAATGTTAGAAAATGTATGGATGAACACTTATGCAGAATGGTCCCCGAGCTTTTCATTCTTAAAGGACTAGATGATTTCAAGTAATTCAAACAAGTATACTTTAAATATTCTACTATCACACGCTTCTATATATGATGCCATACTAACTCAAGATTCTTCTAGAAAATACAATGATACATGATTACTTTGGGTCCTTTCATTTCCCTCCTTACATTATGCTCATTTTTTCAAGGAGTCATATTGCAAGCATGATAGTTGCTTTGATTCTCCCCTCCTCCTTATCTTGCTTTTACCTGTAATATTTAATATCAAGTAAAACTAAGAAAAATATTCTTCCCTCCTCATCTTGTTTTTACCTGCAATATTTAATAGCAAGTACAACCAAGAAAAATATACAAATACATGAGCATGATGTCAATTTTTTCAATCTAGGGTTTCCATGATTTTCTCAGAGGGTAGACTCATAGGGTTCTCAAGTACAAACCCTAAATTCTTTGATCTTTCCCTTGGAAACATCAACCCTAGGGTTATGATGTCATCCCCTAGATTTCATCCAATTCCACCCTCTCTAGGGTTCACTATGCCCTAGATTCCTTTTGCAAACCCTAGATAACAAAAGTTAGGGCATCTATGAGGGAACAAACTAATTAGGGTTAGGGTTTCCAAGTTCCATCTAGGGTTTACAATCCCTAGATACCAAAAACTGTCAATAAAGTGAAATCTACAAACCATAGCAAAATCCTAATGCATTTTATTACTTTATGCATACCCTCTTGCAAATAAACATACAATATCAAGAGATCATGCATACCTTCTTGCAGTCTTACCTTATCCTTTCATGTGAAAGGATTTGTCTTTAGTTTATTTGAAAGAGACTGCTTCCCAAGGATTGATCTCATAATTGAAGTTGTACTTCCTTTAGAACTTCTTTATGTTGGACATTGGCTAAACCAACACTCCCTGTTTTTTTCGTGACATGGACTAACTTCCTCTTGTGGATCCTTATCTCTGGAAACATGGTCGTTGACTAACACCTGTGGTTTTTGGTCTAACGGCAATCATGATTCCCAACATTTGGTGTCATAGAAATTTCGGCTTCAAGGGGACGCCTTTGCTATTGAGGTTTTTTGCTCGGGCCTGTGGTAGACATTGTTATAGTGGGAGATCTGCAAGAACAATTCTTGTGGTGAAAGAAGTTGGCGAACAGTGGAAAGATAAAGATCAATAAATTCAATGGAAAAATTTTTGAGTTGTGGAAGCTCAAGATGGAGGACTTGTCGGAAAATAAATATCAGTGGATCATGGTAGATCTGGGTATTAAACCAACGTCAATGTCAGCAGAATATTGGGTGAAGTTAGATCAGAAGGCAAAGATCACAATATGGTTGTATCTCAAATTCAGTAGTGTTGAATGTATCAAGGGAAACTAGGGCGAAGGCTTTGTGGGGAAAGTTAAGGACTTTGTATGAATCCAAGTCTCTAGTGAACAAATTGTTCATGCAGAAAAAGTTGTATAACCTTAGGATGAAGGATGTAGACTTGGGAACAGAGCATTTGAACGTCTTTAATATTGTGGTAATCCAATTGCTATCTATTGATATAAAAATTTGAAACAAATATAAGTGCATTAGTTTTTTGTGTTCTCTACCATATTCGTGGGTTATTCTGCTTCTTGTAATAAGTAGCAATACAACTACCTTGAAGTTTGATGAAATAGTCTCATCCTTGTTATCGAAGGAGATGAGACGAAAAAATATGGAGAGACAAAATGGAGAATCCTTGTCTATGAAAGGATGGCCCTAGAAGAGAAAAAAAAATAAGTCCTTGAGTGGGAGATCTAAATCTCCAGGAAAACATGTAATGGTGTGCTAGAATTGCGGAAAGGAAGGGCATTATAAAAATGATTGTAGATCTAAATCTCCAAAGAAAGGAAAGGGATTTGATGATGCTCCTTATGCAGAGATGAAAACCACTTCAGATGAAGGTGGGGTTGTGTACTTGGCTTCTTCTTCAAGTGCACATGTAGATCATGAGGCATGGTTGATTGACTCAAGTGCATCCTTTCACTTCACTTCCCATAGGGGGTGGTTCTGCGAGTATGAGAAATATGATGGTGGTGATGTCTTCTTAAGGGATGACGGGAAGGCTAAAATCATCGGACGTGGAAAATTCAAGCTGAAGTTGCAAGGTGGAAGGATTAGAACACTTCCTAGAGTTCTGCATATTTTTGCATTGGCCATAAATCTGATTTTTGTAAGAAAGATGGATGATGAAAGTGTAAAAACAGTGTTCGAGAAATATACCTGCAAGATGGTTCGAGGAGCACTCGTATTAATGTGGGGTGTTCAGATTGGAACTTTGTACAAGCTTCTGGGTAGCATTGTTATTCATGGGTGCAACAGTTCTATGGTTCCTGAAAGTGGCGCTGGAAATCTAGTGGTATCTGGAGAAAAGACCATGTTATGGCATCAAAGGCTTGGAAATATTGGAGAGAAGGGCCTTTGAATACTGCATGGTAATGGTATGGTACAAGGTATGTCTAATTTCTCTCTAGATTTCGATTTAAGTGAACATTGTGTTTATGGGAAGCAGAATCAGACGAGTTTCCCCTCTAGTGCTAAGAGGGCGTAAGGGATATTAGAGTTTGTGCATAATGATGTGTGTGGAACAGTGTTGATTCCATATCTAAGTAAGTTTGTGTACTATGTCTCATTTATAGATGACTTATCAAGGAATACATGGATATATTTCTTCAGGAAGAAATATGAAGTCTTTGATAGGTTTAAAGAATTTATGGATTTGGTGGAAAATCATATAGAGAAGAAGATTAAGTGTTGAGGACAGATAATGGTGGAGAGTTTTGCAAGAAGGAATCTGAAGATTTTTGTAAGAAGTGTGGTATAGCACGACAGAGGACTACTCCATATATGCCTCAACAAAATGGTGTTGCAGAAAGAATGAACAGGACGTTCATGGGAAAGGCAAGAAGCATGCTCAGCAGTGCTAAATTAGGGCAGCAATTTTGTGCAGAGGCAGTGGATATTGCATGTTACTTGTTTAATAGATCACCTTCATCAGTGTTGGAGGATAAGACTCCACATGAGGCATGGACTGGTAAGAAACCATCTCTTTCACTTCTGAGGGTATTTGGTTGTGATGGATATGTACATGTTCCAAAGGAGAAAAGAACCAAGTTGAATAGTAAATCTGAAAGGTGCATCTTTATTAGGTATAAGGATGGCTTAAAAGGTTATAAGATTTGCAACCCAGAAACAAGGAAGGTTGTGTACAGTCGATATGTAGTGTTTAGAGAGGTGAAAGACGTTATTAAAAATGAAGTCCTACCAAAGGAACCTAAAAAGATAGAGTTTGAACTAAAGGAGGAAGAATTAGACTCTACAGCAAAACAAGAATCAGAAGAGGAAGAGTCACAAACTCCAGTTTTGAGAATATCGTTTCGAGAGAGAAGGAAACCAAAGAGGTATAGTGCATATTCTTTATGTTCAATTTTTTTTTTTTAATTATTGATGATGATCCTAGAATTGTCAGGGAGGCAGTAGATTCAGAGGATGGCAAACTCTATAAAGAGGCCATGTTGATGAAATGGCATCTTTGGACAAAAATGAGGCATGGGATCTAGTGGAGTTGTCAGCTGGAAGGAAACCCATTGGCAACAAATGGGTGTTTAAGAAGAAGATGAATGCAGAAGGAAAGGTGGATAAATAAAAAGCTCGGTTAGTAGCAAAAGATTATTCCCATGTGCCGGGAAGTGATTTTGGTGATGTATTTTCCCCTGTTGTCGAGTTAGCTTCTATTAGATTACTTTTATCTATTGTTGTTGCTTTTGATTTTGAGGTAGAACAGATGGATGTGAAGACAACATTTCTTCACAAGGATCTCGAAGAAGAGATCTATATGAAGCAACCTGAAGGCTTTGTGGTGAAGGGTAAGAAATAATTGGTATGCGGGTTAAAAAGGTATTTTTATGGGTTCAAACATTCACCAAGGATGTGGTATCGAAAATATGATACATATAAACCAGGACTTGGCTTCACAAGGAGAAAAGCGGATCATTGAGCATATTTTAAATTAATTGGTGATCGTGTTATTTATTTGGTCTTGTATGTGGATGATATCTTGTTGATTGGAAATAAAAAATAAACTATCTAGAATTTGAAGACCTAATTGTCCTCCAAATTCGATATGAAGGATCTTGGTGTTGCAAACTATATTTGGGCATGGAAATTAAATGAGATCAAGAAAGAGGAAGCTCTGGTTAAACTAGAGGAAGTATGTCCCAATACACGAGAAGAGGAAGAGGACATGTCTCATGCTCCATATGCGAGTGCAGTTGGTAGCCTATTGTATGCAATGGTTTGTACTAGACTAGACATTTCACATGCAGTGGGAGTATTGAGCAGGTTTATTTCAAAACCAGGGAAGGAGCATTGGACAATAGTGAAGTGGGTTTTCAGGTATTTGTGTGGCACTAGTGATTATGGTATGTGCTGCCAAGGAAGACCAGGATTGGACATAGTTTTGGACATTTGTGGCTTTGTTGATGCAGACTACGCTGGAGATCTAGATCGGAGAAGATCTACAAAAGGGTGTGCGTTTAACCTATCTGGAGGAGCAGTCAGTTGGATGAGAAAGAGACAGTCTGTAGTGGCTCTTTCAACTACAAAGGTTGAACACATGGCAGCCACTCATGCAAGCAAGGAAGTAGTTTGGTTGCAGAGATTGTGTTCAAGTATGGGGTTGGTACAACGAACTATAAGGATAGACTATGACAACAAAAGTGCAATTTTCTTGGCAGAGAACCCTTCTTATCATTCAATGTTTCATATGTATTTATGAAGTTTGTGAGCACTGAGAAGTTTTCTTGGTGTAGATAAACAATGGGTGTTGCAGAGTTGGGCCAATGACTAACCTCTCATGTGACCCTCTGTGTGGAAAGAAAACAACAAGTGGGAGAATGTTGGGTGTGTGTTATATTATTTCCAAGACTAGTTCCATGTGTTATACATTGCATCGGCCACAGCGGGGGGGGGTGTCACATGGGGGGCAGCAGCCCCCCCTTTCAAGGGGTTTTCAAGGGGGCAGTAGGCCCTCTGCACGAGATCTGAGGCAACGCCCCAGGAAAAAAAATATTCAGAGCCACATATGGTGGGCATACCTACCCATGGTTTTTTGCATGGGTTTTGCACATGGTTTTGAGCATGATTGTTTTCTTCCCATGGTATTTTGTAGATCCGTACAAGGGAACTACAGTCATGTTCTAATCCAGGGTTATGGATTGGGTTTTATGAATGTTTTGGCATGTATATATATGTATTGTAACATTGAAAATAATATAATGAAAAATCAATCTAGTAGTCCCAGTTTTGGGATCTAGGGGAAAATATATGTATATATTTGTTTTATATTCTTGCAATTGTATACTTTTCTATTTTAAGAATTCGTTTGCAGGTAATTTCTGTACTGCGCTAAAACCTGCAAGCGGTATCAAAACGTAGGTCAAGATTTCGATACACACCTGTCTCACGTTGGGGGGGATATTGTTGGACATTGGATAAACCAGCGCTCCCTGTGTGTTTCGTGACATGGACTAACCGCCTCTTTTGGATCCTTATCTTTGGCGATGTGATTTTTGACTAACACCTGTGGGTTTTTGGATAACGACAATCATGATTCCCAACACTTTCAAGATAGGTTTGCAAAGATATCAAGATAGGATGTTATTCTCAAGGTGACTAACCTCCTACTCTTGAATTCTGGTTAGGGCATTTTGTAGATGCTACTACAAATCCTCAAAATGGACTCCTACCACAACTCCTTGCATTAAATGAACTATTGAATGTTATAAATCCTTCCTTTCTTTAGGGCTTACTACAATCCACGTCAGCTCTAATTGCAAGGTCCAACAGTCCCCCTACAGTTGTGGCCTTCCTCCCTTAGCCTCCTACGCCCATACGTTGTTGTTGTAGATGGGTTGAGCCTTAGTTTAGGCCTTACGGCCCCTCCCAACCTTAAGTATAGAACTTGGCCCTCTTACCTAAACAATCACATGAATCGGCCTAATTTCAAGGAAACGCTGCCACAAAGATGTCACATGAACTAGCCCATAATTTCCTCAAATACTCGACCATGTATCTGATTTGAATTTTCTCAAAAAACACAAAAAAATTATCTTAGACTAAAAAATAGTTTTTCCTTTTGTTGTGCTCCAAATTCCTGCGACCAATTCATAGGTACTCTTCCTTATTTTTGTTGCTCATTGTTCTTATTTGATCCTTCATAAACCTCTGATCTCAAACCCAAGCTTGCAGCCTCATTTCATAGGTTTGATCTCATTGTAGATTGTGAAAAAATAGCCTAGAAATTATCCTTCTAGTTCGGATCTTGATATAGCTAACTCATCCTTCAAGACTGGTCCAAACAATCTTTTTTTCTTGGCTTCTTGGAACAATGCAAAAGTTCCTCCAATGATCTTCGAACTGCCATGCCTTTGACCTTAGCTCTGATACCGTGTTGGAAAATAGATCAGGGCAACATTTCATTCATATTTTCCATTCATGACAGTTATTTGTGATATTATGTTCTTTTTCTTTATTATGCTTATGTTCTTATCATCGAATAAATGTCAAAATAATGAATATCACAGCCATACAAAAATGAACACAAGATATGGGCTCCAAGCCAAGGCAAAACCCCTTCAAGGGGAAAACTCAGAAAGAACTTCTTTTCTCATAGAATCAATTTCAAAGGAGACTTCCAAGACCAAACCCTAGACCATGGTTTCCACCAAGAACTAACATAACCAGCCAGTATTCCTTCTGAAATGCAAGACAAAATCTATCACAGGCAATGAAACAATATCTTTCCAAAGCAAGGCTCTTCTAGCCTTTTGGTTCCTGAAGAGAAGTCTACATTTGTCCCTGCAACTTTCAGACCTGAGATACACCCAGAAACTCTAGGTTTCTTGCATGTGTGAGTTCAAAGATACAAAATTAAAACCTTCGATGCTAGGGCTTCTCCCTTCCTTCGTTGGCATTTTCCTTTCTTTCCTAGTACTTTCGCACTCCTTCCTAATTGTAAACCGAATCCAAGATTATTATGTTTTATGTGTATCACAATAGGTCGAATTTCCATCCTTTATATAGCCTTAGGGCTCGAATAGCCCTCACAAGGCCGACTTCTTCCTGGTTGGTCGACTTGACCTTGAGAGCCTTCTAGACACTTCCAAATACAAAATAAAATTTTATTTTCATGACACAAGTGCCCAAATAGGTCTTTTACAATAACAATGGCTCTTTGACTCATGTAAACACTAGGAGACCTAATGACAAATAACTTGAGCATGAAAGATTCCATGCATCATTTTCTTTCTCCTTTTGATAGACAAATAAAATTTGCATCATGTCATGAGTGAAATGACATTTATGAAGATCGAAACTAGTTATAATTTCCAACATGATTTACCCCACCTCTCAGTGTTTCCAAAAATGCATTTACTTTACCATGATATGAATCCACCCTGATCCACACAAGATCCACCATGTAAACGGATGCTTCAAACCTGGAAACAATCATGGGCTACTAAAATAAATATAGTGTCAGCTAGCCCTCACATGCCAAATCCCAAAAAAATGACATTAGAGTTTTTGGATTTTTTTTTTTAAGGATAATTACCACTTGTTTGAAACGCTAAAAAGAAAATATTCTATTTAGATTTTCAGTTCAAATACTTATTAGTAATTTGTAGGTTGTTTAGTTACATCAATTATTAATTACCTAAAGGTTGCATAGCACATGATAATGCTAGCAAGAAAGGTTAAACACATCAAATCTTAATTTTAAATTTTTGATAATGCTAACAGGAAAGATTTGAGACAATACATAGATAACAATATATAGTGTACAAAGGACGGTTGTGTCAGTAAGAATTTAATTAGATCAATCCCATCCAACTCTAGGTGAAGAGTCCTCTTAAAACAATGTGATACATAGACTATAGCAACATTGTACAATATTCATTTAACATTGTAACTAGACGAGCATTTTTAGATTTTAAGGCAAATTTCAAGGAAGATAACAAGTTGATCATGATGTAGAGTTGAAATATTCAAATGATGAGCATCTCGACCCATTTTTGGACGTGTAGTTAGACTTACTCTACATCATCATATCAATAAAGTGGTCAATGATAAATCGTTCAATTTTGTTTTTATAGTTATCCTTTATGTATAAAGTGTGATGCATCATGATTTTGGTCTTTCAGATTTATAAATTATCTAGTGATTTCAGTGCTAATGTTGTGATTCATGAACATTTTTCCTTTTTAACTTTCAATATGTTTTTTAGAATTAAAAATATATTATTGTATGTTTTTCACGTGGCACTTCCCCACCGTATTCAAATCTTGGAGTTTCAAAAATCTGGTGGACCCATATATGGATCTGAATCCATATATGTATTTGTATCTGTTTCTATTTCCTAGTAACTTTGGCCTAAAACCAAGAAAATAAATTTTACATTTTCTTATACTATAGTGAAATAATTGTATTAGAAATTGTAGCAAGAAAGACTCAATTTAACTTGTGCCTTAGTCAAATTAAATAATTCGAATTTCCACATCAGCGGGATGACTTGTTTGTAGTTAGCTTGAGTGACATGGCCTTGTCACTTAGTTAGATTAGCTAATTCGAATTTGTAGGCTTGGAGTAGAGTTGTGCATGTAGTGATTGCTAAAATATAGCAATCTAGTTCAGTTATTTTTAGTTGAACTCAATTAATTGAGCTATAGTTACTAATTGAGTCATTTGAAGGTCAGTTTAGTAGTAGAATTGGTGTCAACTCACTGATCTCTTAGTTAACTAGTCAATTTACTAAAAATAGTCTCAGTCATGCATGGAATTTGAATAGCCTAGTTGAGTGGATGGAAAAAGCACATTTGTATTTATAATTATATATTGTTGAATGTACAGTGCTTTTGTATTGAGTGGGTGATCAGTTTCCCTTAGATCTGCGAAAGGAAATAGGGAATTTCCCTATATTTTGGGAGTTTAATTCCTCCAGGATTGCGCAAGGAAATAGGAGGTTGGTTGAGGGTTGAATTGGCTAATTGTTGGCCAGAGCAGGTCAAGAAGCAGAAGAATATTTTTGCAGTGCAAGGTGTGCTTCAAAGTTGAAGCAAGACATTGTAATTGTTTCTCTTTCTCATCTGAATTAATGCAAAGCTGCAGAGGGTTTTTTCCCACTTGGGTTGCCCTGTAAAACCATTGTGTTCATTGTATTTTGATGGTTTCATGTTATTGCATGTGTTTCTATCGTGTGTTTTCCTTTCTGCAGAATAGTAGAAGAAAATTCTCTCTTGATTTTAGTTTGATTTCATTAGCAATCGCAAATTTCTTGCAATTTCTATATGGTATCAGAGCTCGAAATCACAATAGAAACCATTCGATAGATCGTCTCCCTCGGAAATTTCGATTTACAAATCAATGAAGCAGTGTTTCCTTCCATGCAAGAACGTGTCTTTCAACAAATTGAGATTGGAGTATGCACTGGAGGGAACCTCGAATTTCATAGCTTGGAAGGACAGGATGGAAGTTGTACTTGATGACAATGGAGTGTTGGAATACACCAAAACTGACATTCCAAAACCATCAGCATCGGATGCACAATAGTTAGCCTAGTGGAAGAAGGATACCGCAAAAGCCAGGAGGATCATCTTGGAGTGTGTGAGAGACCACATAGTCTCGAATTTACATGGCAAGGAAACTCCATTTGCTATGTGGAAGACCCTCACTGAGTTATTCAAAAATAGCAATGATTCCAAGAAATTGGCATTGAGGGACAAGCTCAAAAACATCTAATTGCATAAAAATGAAACCATTCCACATTACCTCTCCAGGTTCACTCAGGTCTGAGATGAACTTGGAGCTGTAGATGAAAATGTGTCATCTTCTGAGTTAGTGAGACTCGCTTTCTTAGGCCTTCCGAAATCCTAGCACAACTATCAAGACTCTATAAAAGGAAGGGATAAATTGCTGAATTGGGAGAGACATTGGTCTGATTTGGTGCAGGAAGAAATTCGAAGGAACATTGGAGATGGAGTAACATCCAAAGCTGAAGAGGAAGAGAAATTTTCCTTGGTTGGGAAGGGCAAGAAGGCCCAAAGCAAGCTAGAGTCCAACCAGAACAATGGCAAGAAGAAGGATCTAAGCAAGATAAAATGTTTTCACTGCCATGAATATGGGCACTATGCAACAAAGTCTCTGCAGAAGAAGCCTTCAAGAGTAGCAGGAGGTGAAGCACTTGCCTCATAATTTGAATTAGACTTCACTCTGATTGCATGCATGGCAAGCACTATAATGGGGAGTGTGTGGTATCTAGATTCAGGTGAATCATTCCATATGACAGGGTGCAAAGAATTCTTCAGTAGCCTCGAGGAGAAGGGTTTCCATATGCACATAGAACTTGGCGATGATGGGAGGTACAATACCAAAGGAATTGGAATTGTACCCCTTAAGAGGGACTGAAGCTCCCATCTTCATCTGAAAGATGTCATGTGTGTATTTGGGTTGAAGAACTTGATCTTTGTAGTTGTATTGGAGGATAGAAGCTATGATGTTTTTTCAATAAGGGGAAAGCTATTCTAAGACATGTAGCTATCGAGCAAGTGAAACATATTGGAATTAGTGTAAAAAATTTCTACAAACTTGAGGTGGAGGCTTGCGCTGCACTGAGTAGCAAGGTAGAAAAAGTGCAGAGTCAAGATGTTGGAGAACTCTGGCACAAGTGCATGGGACACTTACACCATGGGGCCTTAAAAATCATGCAGTAGATTACCACCGGTCTCCCGAAATGTACCCTTGACCAGCATGACGTTTGCAAGGGATGCACATTGGGGAAATATGTCAAATCCACCTCCCAGGGCCAAGATAGCAAAGCAGGAGCAATCTTGGAGCGAGCCCACTCTGATGTATGTGGACCATTTTCTACAGCCTCTACAGAGAAACATAGGTATTACGTAATTTGTGTTGATGACATTTCTAGAAAATATTGGATTTTCTTCACGAGGAAAAAGGATGAAGTGTTTTCCAAATTTGTTGAATTCAAAGCATTAGTTGAAAAGGAGACTGTTCAGAAATTGAAAGCCTTGAAAAGTGATAATGGAGGAGAATTTGTTTCTAACACCTTCAAGGATTTGTGTGCCAAGGAGGGTATTAGAGGAGAATTGATAGCACCCCATAACCCACAGCGAATGGGGTGGTTGAAAGGAAGAACAGAAGCATAGTGGGAGCAGCAAGAGCCATGTTGCATGATCAAGAGTTTCCATTACATCTGTGGCCAGAAACATGCAACACTGCAGTTTCTTTACAAAACAGGAGCCCTCATAAAATACTTGGCGTGATCACACCCGAAGAAGCTTTCTCTGGGAGGAAGCCAGATGTATCTCATTTTCGAATTTTTGAAGCTATTGTGTATTGTCATGTCTCCAAAGATAGCAGGAAGAAATTGGAGCCTACAGCTAAGATGGGGGTCTCTGTAGGATACAGAGAGACTCCACATAAATATAGGGGGTATTTGCCCTCACTCAAGGTGACAGTAGTGAGGAGAGATGTCAAATTTGATGAGGAGAAGGCTATGAGATGCTCTCTAGAGAAAGATTTGAGTATCGCATCGGAGGAGGAGCTTCTAGCTCCAAAGGAGGATCCTCATGTAGAGCTTCAAGATGTTGTGGAGCAATGACAAGTAGAGGAGTGGAGGCACCCACTCAGCCAAAATCTTCCAGAGAGGGTAGGAAGAGAACTAGAGAAGCTGAAAGATTGGTACAGGATGCGCGGGAGCATGTGGGAGCTCCTTCATCTTTGCGCAGGCAGAGAAGGTCACTAGAAAGATACACTGGTTATATGGCTCTCATGACATAACTCATTGAGTCAGAGCCTTCTTCATTTGAGGAAGAAATTTCTCAACTAGTTTGGGTTGATGCCATGGTGGAGGAGTATGACTCCATCATGAAGAACAATGTATGGAAGGTGGTGTCGAGACCAGAGAATAAGTCAGTGGTTGGTTCCAGATGGATCTACAAAGTGAAGCATGCAGTTGATGGGAGCATCGAGAAGTACAAGGCCAGATTTGTACCCAAAGGCTTCTCTCAGGTAGAGGGAGTTGACTCTGAGGAAACATTTGCACCAGTGGTAAGATATTCCTCTATCATAACCGTTCTAGCATTAGTTACGCAGATGGGGTGGAAGATCCATCAAATGGATGTGAAGATCAACTTTCTCAATGGTGTTGTTGAGGAAGAAATAGACATAGAGCAGCCAGCGGGATTTGAGACATGTGACAAAGAGACACGTGTGTAGACTCGAGAGAGCCCTTTATGGCCTCAAACAGGTGCCCTGAGCATGCTACACTCGGATTGACAAATATCTTAGTGGATTGGGCTTCACCAAAAGTGAAGCATATGCCAATCTCTATCACATTGTGGTAGACGGCAAGTTGTTTATCTTGGTTTTGCATATTGAAGGCTTCATACTTATAGGGGATGAGCAGTTAATCCACTCTTGTAAGGACCTTGCAAGAGAATTTGAGATAAAAGACATGGGCTTGATGAATTACTTCCTCTGGTTGGAAGTATGGCAAGGTGATGGTGTGTGGTTTGTGAGTCAGGGGAAGTATTTCTCTGAAATACTTCAGAGTTTTCAAATGGATAACTGCAAGCCTATGGACACACCCATAGCTACAATTTGGAGGAAGGAGCATGGTTCTTCAGGAAAGGTAGTAGATGTTACCATCTACAGACAACTTGTGGGATCCTTGATGTATCTGGTGAACATAAGGCCCGACATATGCTATGCAATTAACCAATTGAGTCAAGCCATGGTGAAGTTTACCAAGCTATATTGGAAGGCAGCAAAGCATGTGTTGAGATGTCTCAAAGGCACAACCAAGTACGAGTTATGGTACAGGAGGACAGAGGGAGTGAAGTTCCAAGGCTTCATTGATGCAGATTGGGAAGGGAGCCCTTCAGATAGGAAAAGTACTTCAAGTGCTATCTTCAGTGTTGGGTTTGCAGCTATTTCCTAGTATAGCAAGAAACAGTGGTATGTGGCACTCAGCGCAGCAGTGGTTGAATACATGGTTGCAATTCAAGCAGGATGTGAGGCCATATGGATGAGGAAAATACTTGTGGGTATTTTAAGTTAGGATATAGGTCCGACAGTGATTTATTGGGATAATCAAAGTTATATTAAACTCTCTGAGAATCTGGTACTTCATGACAAGTCCAAGCACATTGATATTAGGTACCATCACTTGCAGGATTGTGTAAAAAGGAGAACTATGATGCTACAATACATTCCAATTGAGGAGCAGGATGTAGATATCTTAACAAAGGCATTGTCAATAGGCAAATTTGAATTCCACATATGTAGGATAGGGGTGGTGCAAAATCTCTTTCTTGCTAAGAGGGAGTGTTAGAAATTGTAGCAAGAAAGGCCCAATTTGACTTGTGCCTTAGTCAAATTGAGTAATTCGAACTTCCACATCGGCAAGATAACTTGAATTGTAGTTACCTTGAGTGACATGGCCTTGTCACTTAGTTAAATCAATGAACTCGAGTTTGCAGGCTTAGAGTAGAGTTGTGCATGTAGTGATTGCTAAAATTTAGCAATATAGTTCAGTTGTTTTCAGCTGAACTCAGTTAACAAAGATCTGGTTACTAATCGAGCCAGTTGAAAGTCAGTTGAGTAGTATAACAGTTGTTAACTCACTGATCTCTCAGTTAACTAATCAATTTACTAAAAGTAGTCTCAGTCATGCATGGAATTCGAATTGCCTAGTTGAATGGATGGAAAAGGCACATTTGTATTTAGAATTCTACGTCGTTGAGTGTACAGTGCTTTTGCACTGAGTAGGTGATCAATTCCCCTTGGATCTACGCAAGGAAATAGAGAATTTCTCTATATTTTAGGAGCTTAATTCCTCCAGGATTGCGCAAGGAAATATGAGGTTGGTTGAGGCTTGAATTGGTTGTTCCCCAGAGCAGGTCAGGAATCAGGAGAACAGTTTTGCAATGCAGGGTGTGTTTCAAAGTTGAAGCAAGACATTGTAATTGTTTCTCTTTCTCATCTGAATTAATGCAAAGCAGTGGAGGGGTTTTTCTCAGTTGGGTTCCCCTGTAAAACCATTGTGTTCCTTGTGTTTTGATGGTTGCATGTTATTGCATGTGTTTCTATACAAGGGAGTTGCATACACCAATTTGTTGTCTGGCTTGGCCGTGACCTTAAAATTGGCTTATTATTATTATTATTATTATAGTGTGTTTTCTTTTCCATAGAATAGTAGAAGAAATTTGTCTCTTGATTTTAGTTTGATTTCATTAGCAGTAACAGATTTCTTGCAATTTTTACAAATTGAACCATTCAACCCTCTATGTGATGATATAGAGAGTCCAAGCATGCATATGTTCTCAAGTGTCAAAACAATTGGCATGTATGGTAACTAAAAATTATGACACAGTAAACACATGAACATTGGTGAAGAATTAGAATTGCCAATATACAAGGTAAATAAATGATATAAAATGATGTCCTTCGCAATAAACCAGTTCATTTGCCATGAAAAAACATTTTAGTCATATTAGTGACGCATGCAATTTCTTGAATCAAACAAGAGGAAATTATTTTAACATACTCCACGTGCAGAAACATGCCTAAAGACCAAAAAAAACTTCAAATTATGAACTGGTAGCCAGAGGATATACACCACAAAGAAAACGCATCAAATTGTTCAACCTTAGTGTCAAATTATCAATGCCAGTTGAAAGCTTGGACAATATGCTAGAAATATGTTCCTTCCTATAACTCAAAGCCTCACCTGTGCTTTAAAAGTTTAAAATTAAGCTTGCATTGGCTGTAATTGTACAGGAAATAGGTGACAACCCATTTAAATATTAGCAGTGGACAGAAATTGTCGCACTGCAAAGAATATCAAATGTTCTGTCTACTTCTATGGAAATTTTAGAATTGAAAAATAGCATCCATCTGCAGTTTTGGACACTTCTGTAATAATCTTTAGCTTCCAAGTTTGAAGGCATCTACAAAAAGACCTAAGCAGACTCCCGCTTTCCAGAAGTTTACCATGACAACTAGAGACTGTAGCTTAGCTATGGGTATGGGGTTTCTATACATAACAACGCCAATGCCCTCGATTGCAGCAACTACAATACCAGCTACCAAAACATCCCAATCACCTGTTTGCCCAATGATTGTAGCTAATGCATTTGCTGTATAATAACCTAGGAGCAGAAGGAAAGTTTTCATTGGAAAATTGCTTCGAGCACCATTAATTTTCTCTAAGAGCTGACTTGCACTTGCACGAACTATTCTACCCAAGCGAGTGCTACCAAGCCTTGATGTTCTGGGTATCTCTTCATTGAAAGTGCCATCACCTCTGTCAGAATTTGCTCCTGTATTTAACGCACAACTTACCTGCAAAGCTTCTCGCTTTGAACTGTAACTACATGTACACCAAAACAACAGCAAGTAAAATGTCCTCAGCAATATCATATAATCATTTCAGAAAGTATTAACATTATTTTAAAAGATACACTACAGTACACTAAAGAACAAGTAGCACACTAACTGCCAGCTACTTCCTCTCTCGTTCCCTCTTTCTTGGACAAATCTGCACCAAAAATATAACATACAAACAAGGCATTGACAAAAGGGAAGCCCATACGAGGTTTTGCCATAATCTGCACTCCTATATTATGGTTTTCATAATAACTCGAGAGGGGCTCCCAAAACCAATCAGGCATCCCACAACATGGTCCGGTGGTTTACTCCAGTAGACATCTTGTTGGATCGAGAAGCTAAAGGCTAAAACTGGCTATAGTTAGTTTTTACTGTTATGCATTAAATGATTCAAATGTATTCAATGCTCATTTCTATACACAGAAAATCATTCATCATCTTTACTTGCATCCGCGACTAGCTCGTATCATAACACATCCACTCAAAGAGATATGAAAAAGAAAAAGGAAAACATGTGAAGGAAATAAAAAAGGACGTTTGAACTTCTAAATAAAACCTTTGCTCTAGACTAGCTTCATCTCTTACTAAAAATGAGCGATGAAATGAAAACATGAAAAGTGATATAAAAAGAAAGTTAGAGATGAGATGTAGAAAATGGAAATAAGATGCCACAATAATCAAAAGTGAAAAAGTGCTTTTTTACTCTTATCATATTTGATTACTTGCCTTGACAGGAGCAACTCTGAAAAAAGAGGACACAAAAGAAGGGAAAAAAACAGATGGGAGGGTGGTGCAAATTTTCAAAAGAAATTGAGAAAAGAAACGAGTTCCTTCTATCTGACATTTTTTTCTATTCCTTATGACACTTCAAATGCTTTGCCTTTGATTTCAAACTTGGCTTGTGTGAAGGTAATATATTAGAACGCAAAATTAATTTGCAGAAGAGTTTCTCAACAGATTACAGGAATAGTTACCAATACCTTTTATTTGTAAATGGTGATATTGCCCGGATCCTGAAATTGAATACACATTTTCCACTATAACTCACTTTAGTTGAATTCAAGCAGCAAATACTCCATGCTGTTATTGATGAATTTGAACATTCTACTGGATCAGGTATTCCCAACAAGTTCTTTGCTGATGGCTGTATAATGTAGGTTGCCATACTAGATTATTGAAACCTGCAGCTAAAAGAACAAGATCTCTAAGTCAAAACGATGATAGCTTTTAACTACTCTAAAAGATGTTCAACTTGTTTAATGAGTTTAACACCATCACTTTCAACCAACCAAAGGTTTATTAAGTATAAAAATCTAAATGTGACAAAACTTCCATTGTAATCTCTTGCAGATTGTCTAGATTAAAACTATCTTTCAAGAGATAACATGAACGTAGAGACAGCTTATCTGTATATCAATTCACACAAAACTTGTTGTAGAATATGTTGTAACTTGTTCCTTGAGAGACAACCCCCGGCTGAAAAGAGGTCAGTGCCCAAGACATTTATTAAGAACAATAATGAAATTGCTTTGTTGTCCCATTGTTTTGAAACCCCAGAGATTTTAGTTCTTATTAGTCTTCAATGTGAGAACAGTCTTTCAGAGTGGCCTTCTGATGTTGAATACAAATGAAAAGACAGAACAAAAAGAAGTGATGGTGGAAAGTCTTGAACAATAGGCTGCTTTTGCAGAATCTCTTGTCTCCGACTTTAGAAGAAATATGTTATTATCATGAAGTGAAATATAGAAAAGAGGAGCGCATTATTAAGGATTTTAACTTTAATTCACAGGAACCAAACTTTGCAGAAATGTAAAATTAAATACCAGCAACTTCATTACTCTTTTTTAATGAAGAATAACATAATATTAGATATCTTTTTTGGGATTTAACTGCGTTAAGTAAGTCATTAAACTATGACCATTTCCATGAGAGGTAGTCGTAAGTTGTAACTGACTAATTTCTCATGATTTTTTAATAGTCCACTTAGCACACATTGCATCGGGTGATGCTCACAAGGATGAAGAAGTGGGATTTAAACTAGTGAAATGAATCACATGGCGTCAATCATCACTTCCGGGGCTTGCACCCGGTAACCAGGACTTCCCGAGAGGTCACCCATCCCAGATCGCCTCTGGCTCAAGCGCACTTAACTGTGGAGTTTTCCCGACAATCAAGCCCACTTAACTTGCTACCCCATTTGCAAAACCTTAGCAAGTATTGTGCTTCATGAACCATTCAAGTATAGCTCCCTTTACTGTTTGTTAAGTATTGAGGGGTTTCCGCAGTGCATTATATTAGATATCATTTTTTGAAATTTTAACTACGTTAAGTAAGTCATTCAACTATGACCATTTCCATGAGAGGTAGTCATAACTAACTAATTTCTCATGATTTTTGAATAGTCCACTTAACACTCATTGCATCGGGTGATGCTCACAGGGGTGAAGAAGTGGGATTGAAACTAGTGAAATGAATCACAAAGCATCAATCATCACTTCCGGGGCTTGCACCCGGTAACCAGGACTTCCCAAGAGGTCACCCATCCCAGATCGCCTCTGGCTCAAGCGCGCTTAACTGTAGAGTTTTCCCCACAATCAAGCCCACTTACCTTGCTACCACATTTGCAAAAACTTAGTGAGTATTGTGCCTCATGAACCATTCAAGTATAGCTCCCTTTACTCTTTGTTAAGTATTGAGGGGTTTCCGCAGTGCATTATATTAGATATCATTTTTTGGGATTTAACTGCGTTAAGTAAGTCATTCAACTATGACCGTTTCCATGAGAGGTAGTCGTAACTGACTAATTTCTCATGACTTTGAATAGTCCACTTAGCACTCATTGCATCGGGTGATGGAAAGACAAATCATACTCAACAAATTCTGGAATCACTTGAAAGCTTTATTCATATCAACATGAAAATTGAAAATACAAAATAGCTTTTGCTTCTGAGGTCCAAAAACTCAGAACCTCCCTTCTCATTCAGAATTAATTTTTATACAAGATTTTAGAAAGGGATAGTTACAAAACTGTCAATTACCAAAACTGATAACCCCCTAAACTACTTGAGAATTAATTATTCCTTCGATCATTACATTTTGAAAAGAAAACATAAAAACGATATATGATAATCATTAAAAAAAGGTTGGTGAATGTCGTGGTTGATGAGGTGGAAAAACGGCTACACGAACCCCGGCTCGCCTGCCGAAGTAATGCGGGGGCAGACTCTTGTATGAAGGATATCTGATGGAGTCCCCCGTAACCATTTTGAGTCGTTGATTTGCAGTCAAAGCAGATCATGAAACGTCTATGCAGAGGCACTCGAAGAGCTAACTGTCGAGCACGTTGTGTCGTCAGGTTTGCTCCATCCGATGGGTCCCACTCCCATTCTTCATCGCACCTAGAAAGATAAACGATGTTTAACACCCAAACTTTGGTTTTGTCGACTTTGATATAGGGACCCACCTGCTTAAGAACTTAAGTCTGCATTAAGATTTATCTAGTGCAACTTAATCCACCATTACATACTAATCAAAATTCAAAATCGAAATTCTTTTGTCTTGTGATTTTCTTTCTCTTTTGATTTTTTTTATATATATACATTTCTTTAGAACATAGAGAAAAGTAAAACGAGCTACAACATTTGGCTCCACCTAGGGATAGTGTTTTGAAACAAAACACTAAGAACCACAGACTAGTGCCTTCACCTCGGGCATGGAGTCAAAATTATAGCTTGAAACATTTCAATGAAGAGCTTACCGAATATTCACAATGATCAAACCGGTATAAACAATGATGAAATAAATGAAGTCATTGTTGAAAGTAGTGTTTCAGATACTACCCATTGACTGGCAGTGGCAATTGCTCACCATCCAGATTCTCCAGAATAAAAGTGTTACTGGTTCTGGCTTCTGCTATTTTGAAGGGACCAAACCATAAAGGATCAAACTTGCAATGTTTGCCTTTATCTTCTCTCCTTGTATCCCATCGAAGAACCAAATCTCTAGGCTAGAAAAGAATGTCTCTAGGTTTTCTGTCAAATATTAACTTCATCCGTTCGTAATAATTGATTAGATTCTCCATTATTTTCTCTCTATTTTCATTTAATTCCACTGACTGATTCATCCTTCTCGCTAGCGCATTTGGCTCTTGTTGAGCATCTTGGATAAGTGCCACAACAGGTTTTACCAATTGACTAGGAAATAAGGCAGTTGTTCCATATACTAATTCAAAAGGTGATTTTCCAGTCAACCTCCTAGTAGTAACTCTATTTGCCCATAAAGCAAATTCTATTGTTGTATACCAGTTTTTCTAATTCCCTACAATAGTTTTCTTAAGTATCTTTACCAGAGTTTTATTTGAAGATTTTTCCAACCCATTTCCCTAGGGGTGATAAGCAGTAGAATGAGAAAGTATCACATTATATTTCTGGCAGAAGTCAATCAATTTTGCAAATCTAGAAACCTGAGCATTATCTGCTACTAACCTTTTGGGATAGCCAAACCAGCTGAAAATATTGTCTTCTAAAAACTTAATTACCATTAAATCAGTAGCCCTCCTAGTTGGAACAGCTTCCACCCATTTGGTAAAACAATCTGTACATGTCAAAATCCACTTGTGTTGTCCACTAGAAGGTACATTTATCTCCCCTATAAAATCTAGACCCCATTGTCTAAATGGTTCTTCCACAAACACAAGAATCAATGGTAATGGTGCTAATCTCTTCTTTTCAGCAAACATCTGACATTTTTCACAAATCCTCACCAGTCTATAAACATTATAAAACAAAGATGGCCAAAAGAAACCAGCCTTCAAGATCTTGTGTGTTATAACCTTCCAACTGTAATGGCCTCCACAGAGACATCCACAATATTCATTGATAACTTCAATAGTTTCTCCTTCAATCAAGAAGAGTAGTAAAATACCAGCTGGATCTCTCCAATACAACTTTCCATTTGCTATTACATACTTTTGAGCTTTGACTTTGAGAGCCTTGTATTTTGTTCTATGTAAAAAAGAAGGACAACTAAGGAAACATACATAATGGACAATATCTTTATATACCACTGAGAACAAAGATATTTGTATTGAATTCTATTATAAGGTTCTTTTTCTTTATCTTTTTCTTCTTCAATAGCATTTGATTCAGCAACTTCGGCGAGCAAATTTATCCCCTTAGCTTGATAATTAGCCTCTGTCAACATTTTGGCTAATCCTTGTCCTTTCACCAGCTTAGTCGGCTTAATGTCCATGTCATATTCCTAAAGTTTTGCTATCCATTTACTTCTTTTTCCTTCACTATCACTTTGAGTCAGCACATCTTTAACAACAGCGCTAGGAACATAAGCAGTAATCTGAGATTGAAGAATATAAACTCTGAAGGTTTTCAGTGCTTTGACTAAAGCATAAGTTTGTTTTTCCAAAATGTTATACTTCAGCTCTGCATCCCTTAACACCTTACTAAAAAACGCTATAGGTTGTTCCCTGTTCTCTTGATTTCTTTGCAAAAGCACTGCTGCAAGAGTAAAAGGAGAGGCAAATGAAAATATCTGAAAAGGTTTTTCATAATTCAGACTCACCAATACAGGGGCTTCTTGAAAAGCTTCCTTGATCCTCGAAAAAAATTCCCTGGCATCTGTAGTCCACCTGACTTCTGCATCTTTTTCAACATGTCAGTAATTTCCTTAACAATTTCTGCATAATTTGGGACAAACATTCTTAGAAAATTTCTTTTTCCCAAAAAACTTTGAATCTCCTTTTTGCTCCTTAGCAGAGGTATGTTTTTTATTGCTTCCACTCTTTTTGGATCTATCTTGACCCCTTCTTTAGATATAATATGACCAAGCAAATTTCTTTCTTTCAAAGCAAAATGAGATTTCTTAGGGTTTAAGGATAAGCCATACCTTCTGCATTTCTCGAAAGTTTGTTGCAAATGCTTCAAATCTGGAGAAAATTGTGATGTCATCCAAATAAATTACCACGAACTTCACTTTTTCACCTACAAAGGCTATATCCATAGCCCTCTGGAAGGTAGCACCAGTGTTCATTAATCCAAAAGGCATCTTAGCATACATTAAAGTGCCCCATGGAGTTGTAAACATTGTCTTTTTCTGATCTTCTGGTTGTACTGAAATTTGATTATAACCTAAAAAGCCATCAATCATTGATAATCTAGAAGATCTTGTTACTCTTTGCAATATGTGATCCATTTTAGGAAGAGGATAATTACCCTTTAGAGATGCTCTATTCAAATTTCAGAAGTCAATACACAACATAATTTCCCCATTCTCCATCCTCACAAGTACTAAATTAGCCACCCAATCAAAATATCTCAAAGGAACAATTATTTTAGCCTGTAATAATTTCTTGACTTCCTTCTCAATTGATGGCAACAATAAAGGATTAATCTGCCTCAACTTCTGCTGATATGGTTTAAGTTTTAACCCCTGGCTTTAGAGAAATTTTATGTTGAATGATGATGGTATCATAAGTTATCAGGGCTTCATAAGACCATGCAAATATATCAACAAACTTCTTGAAAAGATCTACATACCTCTGCTTAAACTCTTTTGGAACATCCTTGGACAATCTCACCATCTTTAGTTGTTGTTTTGTTCCAAGATTACAATCTTCAAGATCATCTTCTGAATCTGTTTTCTTTGTACTGACAACAACATCATTGGCATTATACAGTCTCTCCAAGGGTACCAAACCTTTAGGTGTCACATTGTTCTTTAGCTACATAATCTTTTGATCTCCTATAGAATCCTTTAAAGGCAATTTTCTGCTTGATCCTTCTTCTTGAATTTCTTCAGCTTCATCTTCCTGATCGATCTCTAAATTTGAAAATTCGCCTACCAATTCCAGGAAACCCTTAATCTGCTCTTCATCTTCAAACACTTGCCAATGTTTTATATTATCTGGAATAGAAGGTTTGTTTTTGATTTCTACTTCATACCTAAGCCTGGGATTTAATAGAGGCTTAAAAGCATTGACTGCAACTGCTAATGAATCAGCAAGTCTATTCCCTTCCCTAGGTATAAATTGTATATTAAAAGCAGAGAAGAAGTTATCCACCAAATCCCACACTTCATTTCTATATGTTCTCAGCCTTGGATGTTTAGCTTGACATTGATTCTTGATTTGTTTAACTAATAACTCTGAATCTCCAAAAACAGAAATACATTGTATTCCTAAATATTTTGCAGCTTGTAAACCAAGAATCAAAGCTTCATATTCAATAATATTATTCGTAGATTCAAATTCTAATTTATAAGAGAATGGAATAATATGACCTTTTGGAGAAAGCAGAAGAACTCCAACTCCATTCCCTTCTTTCGAGTATGCACCATCGAAATACAACTTCCAGACTCCATTGACTATTAGCTCCTTGCTTTTAATTGCTGAAGGGAGCTGCATTTCTATGTCTTCAGCAATTTCCTGTGATTGTGGTAACATAAAACAGGCAAAATCATCTTGTTCCTGACTATAAACAAGAGAATCACTCAAACCCTCCTTTGTGATAGTCTTTACAAATCTAGTCTCTTGATACAACCTCCTTTCTTCTCCACCCAAAACTAGAATAATAGCATAAGTGAAATCTAGTTTGAGCACTCCTCCCAGCTTGGCTCCCCTAGATCTAGAGAGCAATATTCCAAAACGGGCTGGTATATTTGCAACAACCACATCCATCACAATGCTTCTCGCTGGAATTTGAGCCAACAAAAACACCGAATCCTTAATCAATCCCACACATTTGACCTTTTTAGAATCAAAAGAATAAAGGTCCTTATATGGCTTTGTAATCTGCAATTTAACTGCTTCATCACTGAAAGTGGCATTACATTATGACGGGCTCCTGAATCCAACATACAATTATGAAGAATAAAGGTATGCATCAGCAAGGAAATATAGAAAGGAGGTGTGGATGAATCTAGTTCTTCCTCATGAGGGCCAAACATCACTACTGGCCTTTCCTCCTACAAATTAACTGTATCTGCTAAATGATTATCCTGTGAAAGATTTATACAATCAGAAACTTGCTTTTTGTAAGTAGGGGTCTTCACCAACTCAATTAAAGGAATTGGAATTTTAATTTTTTCTAATTCCTTCAATAAATTAAAAGAATGACGCTCTTTTACTGTTTCCAATTGTTCCTCTTCATTTAACTTCTGATGTGAGACATTTTGAGAACTGACTACAGGTTGTTGAACAGATTTGTGCAACAGCCCTGAGTCCTACTTACTCTTGGAACTTTCCCCTTGCTGAACTGCAACTATTGGGACTGTATTGATTTGTTGTTTTCCTTTATCAACTTATTTTGCAGGTTATTGTTGGATTGCCTGATCTGTTTGCTCCTCTACATTGTCTTGAACCCTTGATCTCTTCCTCAATCTAAGATCATACTTTTTATGCAACTCTGCCTACATAAAATTTGTAAATTTCTTACAATATTCTTCAATTTCCTCTTCACCCTAAGAGACCTGAAATTTCAAATTTGAATCTTCACCTATGACTTCCTCTTCTTCCTCCTCATACAAAGCAGAAATCTGGTTTACCTTCTCCTTAAGAGTTTCCTCCACTGCTTCCTCTGGCTCATCTTCAATATACAAAGGTGGTTGTATATGATCTTGGTCCTTTCTATCGCTCTGCATAATTTGTAGTGGTTGCCTCCTAAATTGAGGATAAAAATTTTTGTTCTGCCCTTGTTGAATCTGTCTTGGAGGATTTTTGCTTTCTCACTCCAATTTCACCAATTTATTGGACAGATTCCTAATCACTTTAGTCATTTCAACCAGCTTTTGTTCATGAAAATCTTTACGCTGACTAACAGCCTTTACCTCTTCTTTTCCTTTTCCCTTATCTTCAACTTGTTGCTTTGACTCAATTTTCCCTGCAGCAGATAAATTGGCCTCAATTTCTAATGCATCAGTTTGGATTTGGTCTAAAGTAGGAGATCTCCTCTCCCTCAGTGTAAAACCAAAGTTAGATTCAAATGCCCCTACAAACACCACTTTTGCTCCTGCAGGTCGGGGATTTATTTCTTTTGGCAGACTATTATACAAGTTATTAAACCTTTTCATAAACTCATTTATATCCTCGTCTGGTTTTCTTTTAACTGCATTGAATTCAGTCAAAAAATAACTATGATCTTTTTTTTCACCCCATCTTTGTGTGAAACACATTCTCTAATTCCTCCCAAGTATTAATATAATTAGCATGTAGTGTTTTGAACCACTTCCTTGCTTCTCCATCAAGTGACTGCACAAATAATCTCAGCACTACATCTAGATATTCCACATTCAAATTCTCAACAAAAGCACAAAAAGAAGCGATATGTTTCTCTGTTGTTACTTCATCTTCTCCTGTAAACCTGGGCAACAATTTAAGATAATCTTGTGGCAAAGCATTCAATGGCTGAGGAAGATTTAAAGGTGCATATTTGTTTAAGAGGAATGTCAGAATAGCCATGTTTGAATTTGAGTGGGACACAGAAGAGCTTCCTGCCTGAAATACAAATGATTAAGGGACCACAAAAATAGGAACTGGCTGATTGATGCCAGAAACAGGCTGATGTGGAACTGAAAAATCAATTGTTTTAATCTCTTCAATTTCTGGAAAAGAGAGTGACACTGATTCAAACAATTCTCCTTCCAATGCAAGCTCTAGGAAAATACTTTGAGGAAAAAATGCTCTTTCCTGAGAAAAGTAAAGATTTCTTATAACTTCTTATGAATAAAAACCTGGAAATTGTGGAACAGAATTAGTACCAGGAGCAGACAAAGTAGGGTTTGGAGTTACTGGGGACTTTGCTTTCCAAACTATCCGAGAAATTAATTTCTCAAGATTAGAAAGGATGGGAGCTTTCTGTTGTGAAGTATCAGACCTCATGTGGGGTTTTTTCGAAGCCAGGATTGTTATCTTGGTATGAGACTCAGCCTAATCACTTTCTTTGCTCACCAGACAAAGAAATGACTATTAAGAAAAACCCAAGAAAAATAATTGTGTCTCAGTTCCCCTGCAACCACGCCAAATGTTGTTCCTTGAGAGACAACCCCTGGTTGAAAAGAGGTCAGTGCCCAAGACATTTATTAAGAACAATAATGAAATTGGTTTGTTGTCCCATTGTTTTGAAACCCCATAGATTTTAGTTCTTATTAGTCTTCAATGTGAGAACAATCTTTCAAAGTGGCCTTCTAATGTTGAATACAAATGAAAAGACAAAACAGAAAGAAGTAATGGTGGAAAATCTTTAACAATAGGCTGCTTTTGCAGATCTCTTGTCTCTGACTTTAGAAGAAATATGTAGTTATCATGAAGTGAAATATAGAAAAGAGGAGCACATCATTAAGGATTTTAACTTTAATTCACAAGAACCAAACTTTGCATAAATGTAAAATTAAAGACTAGCAACTTCATTACTCTTTTCTAAAGAAGAATAACATAAAATAAGATATAACAAGAAAGAAAAATCATACTCAACAAATTCTGGAATCACTTGAAAGCTTTATTCATATCAACATGAAGATTGAAAATACAAAATAGTTTCTACTTCTGAGGTCCAAAAACTCGGAACCTCCCAACTCATTCTGAATTAACTTTTATACAAAATTTCATAATGGGACAGTCACAAAACTGTCAATTACCAAAATTAATAACCCCCTAAACTACTTCGAAATTGATTATTCCTTCGATCATTGCATACAATTATTTTATGGTACATTATTATATTGTTTGTCAACCACCTTGATGCTTTCCAAGTGGAAATAGTGGAAGAATCAGCTCTCAGGAGAATATTTATCGGTGAGACCCAATTTGGAAAATTAGGATCTAAAACCTTCCAAGAGCATGTTGATTCATTAAATGACATTTTTTGGGGGTAAAACTTTGCCACTTTAGAGCCGCACCTTTTATTCCTATTCTACACACAGTGACCTTTCCAACGATGTAAGAATCGCCTCAATCGTAATCTATATGCAAAAGTTATACCACTCAAAATTTGACCTTCCTGTTTCAACCACCACAATTCAAGGGGATGCCACATCAGCCCTCATTACTCATGGAAAATGGGCTAGCCACGTGACCATGATGACGAAGACTCTAAAAGAGTCCATATTGTAACTACGGTTAAGAGTTAACAAAGTCAAACCTAACCACTAGTAGGCCATCGGGTTGTGTTATAACCGAGCCACTAGGATGAAATGGGGTTCTACTCTTTTCGAATGCATTTTGTTCCATAGACAAGCAAAGTAGCCGAGAGGGATAGGGAGAGAGCACACAGAGAGGATTTGGGCACTGTAGTAGCCCACGAGCCACATGCCTTACTTATTTGTACTAGTAGTTATTTTCTATTCAGATAAAGAGAGCAAAGTGACCTCACCTTCTAGCCAAGTTTTCTCCCAAAAGGGTTTCCCGGGTTATATCTTGTGTCAATTGTGGTTTGTGAGATTTTATTTCGTTGTTCTCTATTTTCTGCATAATTATATTTTGAACGCATACACAATAAACGGTAATTTCCAAATGGAAAAATCTAAAGAGAAAATATACCCTCATAGTGTAGATTAGAATTTTTAAGAATAATTTATTAGATCTATCGTGACGAACTGTCCAGTGGAATATCTACGGTAGTTTATCGATCATATTAGTATCATAGTAGGTTTCTTTGGCTATATTGCGGAGATTTGCAAGGGATCTAGATCAATGAAGCCAAAAGTCATAAAACCCTAGTCATGGTCAACGAATTTGTGAATAACCATCATAATCCTATAGAGGAGAGGTTTCTGAGGCTAGAAGCACAAGTTGTAGATATAACTTTATAAGTTGTAATGTGAATCTCCTCACAGCGGCCCTGGCCAATAAGCTCAGGCTATTCAAAGAAGATGGGGGTTCTAACGCAGAGGTCTGATCAGAGGGGAGATTAGGAGATCAAAAAGAAACAGAGAATGTGCTGAAGAAAGGACCCAAATAAAATCAACCCAATTCGAGTGTCGTGAACCATTCACAGTCTCTATTCAAAATGGAAGCAAAGGTCAATATCAAGTCATACCAAGGTGAGATCAACACTCTGAAGCTAAATCATTGGTTGCAACAATTAGAAGTCTATATCAGTGTTCACCATGTTGAAAATTATAACTAGGTTCGGTCTTCATAATTAACTTTATACTTGTATCAATATGTATTTCTTGTAAAAATCAAAAAGAAGAAAAAGAAATTTATTATTATTATTATTTTAGTCAAAGCATGTTCTTCATGCTTTTATGGTTTATTCAATCAAGAAGAAATTTTGTCACGTGTCAAAGTCCCATTTGGAAAATTTGTAACAAAAGAAAAATATTAATTTTGAGTCAAAAAAAGACATTTTGTCCCACAAGACCAAGTCGGCCTTGTTACCCAACACTTCTAGGTAGTGTATGTAGGAGAAAAAATTTCTCCTAGATGGTCCTCAATTGGAAGCCAACAGCCCCTTGGAGCCGCCAAATAGCTCAATGTGCCATTTTCTCTACCACCTAAGCCAGCCATGTGGTCCCTCAACCACTTGTCATGAATGTATGTTTGAAGGTGGGTCTTCTGACCCCAAAGGTATGGCTTTTCATTGGTATAGTTGAGTAATTTTCCTTACTTGTCATGGGCACTTTTGGACATGGATTGGTGGGGGAATTTGGCGGAAAGATTGGATTAGGCTCGTATTATTGTCTCCATTTCCCAATTTCGTGGTTACCCTTGTATCCTAGTCCCGTGGGATCTCCTTTACTGACCATTTGGCTTTTGGGTTGGCACTACATGGGAAATCCTGATTTTGGTTGTGTGGTCCTGCTTCCCGTATCACCCACATCATTCCCCTTCCGCTCATTTTAGCTCCATTCATCTATTTCCCATCTGGGTCCACATAGGGTTAGCTCCCCCTCCCCTTGTCCACACCTTGAGTTGGGCCTAAAATAATACCCCGAAGGTTGATGTAGCTAAAAAGAAAAGAAAAAGCATAATTTGGTCACTCTTAATAGGAAATGTACCACAAAATGCAAAAGATGGTCGAGACATACAAATTTAGCATGTGGACAAAAGCCAAAAATGAGCTCTACCCCTTATCCATGGCCATCACCCTGGTTCCTATGGGCCCTAAATGAGCCCCCTCTATCATTAAGGAACCCATGATTGTCCCAACCCATGGTGGGCGATGAACCGCCCCGCCTTAATGGGGTGTTCACTGCTATATCTCACACATCATTCTCTCCATCCCCTGGAGCTCCGAGCAGTCATGAAGAAAAATCAATAAAAGGCAAAAGGCATATGAAGAAAGGTGGAAAAACAAAGGCCGAGGTAACCAATGTACCATGATTTTCTCCCTCCTACATTTATATACCCAGGTATGGACTTCCCCTGTTATAGCTACCCTTGCACCTTGACATGTGGCCTAGATGTTTCCCCTGTTCCCCACTCCGTTCCATCATTATATCATTTTCCACCTGCCACTTGAAGGATGCACCATGGACAATGTCACCCCCTTTAGAGGTTGAAACCACCTAATAAGGTCTATAGATAACCCCCAATGGACCTTGGAGACACTTATACACACCAAAGCCCACTATGGAAGGGCATGCCACCATGAAGTGCCCCACTAGTTTCATGACTTGTAAGCTCTTTTACTTGATTATTCTAATGATTTGTTGCATTGAAGGGCAAGGGGATGCATTGGATCTTATGTAGGATTGCAGTTGGATTGCCATTTCGAGCTTGGTCTCCCTATACGGGGTCTTAGCCCTTCCGAGGGCCACATGTAGGGTGATTGTTGAGAGCCATGGGCCTCCACCATAGCTAGATGACTTCATGGATCCCCAACAGTGTTCGTTGATTGTTCATATTCCACCTTTTGGAAGAGGATGATGCACCTGGTTCACCATGCTCAGTCGGCTCCACAGATGCACCATACACTTGGCAGATGTTCCAGGATCCAGAGGATTGTTCCCCGCAGCAGACGTGGGGCTTATGTAATCATTCTAGCCCTTATAGATGGCCTACAGGCTTTTTTGATCCATTTGGAGACCCATGAGGGTGACCTTGGGCCCCCACATCCATTTGGGAGCACCACAAGCTTTTGCTTCGAGAACAACGGGTCACCCCCTTGTCCACTATGATGGGAATCCATTTTTACATTATGGCACCCTTTGGACTTCATTAGGCCTACTCAAAGGCCCAACGACTCACTTAGTTAATCATTCAACCCTCTTGAGAAGCTTATGTTGGTCAATAATTGTCATTGATGTCAATATAAAGCACGGTTGATTACACATGATGACATGGATGAAGCATGTTTTTCATGCTGAAAGAGTCAAAAGAATTTATTATGAGTCAAAAGAAATTGTACTTGTGCCATGTCCCATTTGGACATTTGAAAGAAAAGAAATTGAATTTTATTTTTGACTTGAAGAGTCAGCACAAAGACCAAGTTGGCCCTCCTTGGACAAGTCAGCCCAGTGGCACCTATTCGACCCTCTTGGACAGCTATATATAGGAGACAAGTTCGACCACTTGGATTCATTCATTCTCATCACATATTCTATCTATTCTACAACTACACAAGAAGAATAAGCATGAAGTCAAAGAAGAGAGAAGAAAGTCAAAGGAGAGAGGAAGATCAAAGGTTTTGTGCCCTAATCCAACTCACACGTGTGAATTTTCTGAGGCAATTTTTGTGGTATTGCAGAGCCAAAATTCAGCCTCTATTGCAGATTCATTCTCATCACATATTCTATCTATTCTGCAACTAGACAAGAAGAAGAAGCATGAAGTCAAAGAAGAGAGAAGAAAGTCAAAGGAGAGAGGAAGATCAAAGGTTTTATGCCCTAATCCAACTCACACATGTGAATTTTCTGAGGCAATTTTTGTGGCATTGCAGAGCCAAAATTCAGCCTCTATTGCAGGGCCGAAATTTGAAGTTTGACCAGATTTGGAGAAGGTTGACCAGCATTGACTTTGACTATTGGAGGGGACTTGGAGGAGGGTTTGACATGGAATATTTGTGGTTGTTTTGGTCTTGGTCTTGGGTCTTGGATATCTCAATTTGATCTGATTCTATAAGAGAAGGATTGTTGGGTTTACCCTTTGTGGGGTTTTGCCCTGGCTTGGAGCCTAATTTTTGGTGTTCTTTGTCTCTCTGTGATCTTTATTCTTTGAACATTTGTATAATTGCTTGATGAAGAGAACATAAAGTAATAAGAAGAGAGCTTATATTCACAAGTATTAAGAAAGAGAAATCAAGCATTAAACTACATAACACTTAGTTTCTCAACATGGTATCATAGCTGAGGTGAAGGAAGGAAACTTGAAGATCACAGTTTGTTCGCATTCTTGATTGAAGACATCATTGCAGCAACTATTGTTTATCCCTCTTCCAATGGCCACTTAGATGAAGGAAGGTCTCAAGGCTCTAAAGAGTCTCTTTGAATCCATCAAAGGATACATCACCAACTTCGTCTCTAAACTATCTAAAGAAATCAAGGATGGAAGTCTCTACTTAGCACTTACAGGTTCATTTGAAGATGACATGTTGATTTGAGAACATGTTCTATGCCATTTCAGATTAGGGCACACAATACTGAAGCAGATAGAACATACCAATAGATCGATAGAAGACAAGCCAAAAACAGAGATAATAAATGGTGGCGTTACGACGATCAGCAGGATGCTTCTACCAGCAAAGTCTCCAATAGGTCATTCAGCCAAGCGTGTCACACATAACCCAGAACAACCCAAACAAAGAACAGTCCATATAGCTCCAACGCTATCCAGAGAGAGAGAATTCCTCCACAACAAGTGTGTCAAATGAACTCTAAGTCTCTCCAATATATAGGAATCTTTGGGGGTGTGTGACACGTCCTTTAAGACATTTAAGTCTATATTTTATTCTAGGTCGACCTTGCACATAAGTGGAATAAATTCAAAGTACATGTTCTACTCATCCGATCGAGATGATGCGATCGTCATCTAAGCAGCACAACCCAGAGTTTGGAACTAGTTGTCCAATTTTAACACTCCCTCTTAACTAGGGAGAACTCCGTCCACAAGTGCAATCCAAACATCGTGCGTCATCCCGCCGTAACTTGCTTTGTTGGCCTCTTTATTTCAGAACAGAAGTGGGTCAGTCACAAAGACATCATTCCCGGCTGACAGATTCAGCCCAGAGGTCAAAACGTCTATCGGACTCACAAAGAGTCTCCAACTAACCCGAAGTTGGTTCATCTGACCCAAAGTCAGGCGGAGGTCCGAGACCTCACAAGAATTGATCCCAGATCAAGTGGTTGGACTATGCCATCCTAGGTAGAGGCTACGGCAATCTTTGATGCGTCCATCAGTGTTTGCTACTAGTCTCTAGCTTTTCCCACCTCATTGGCCAAATGAGAGGTACTTCCCATGAGCCCTGAACTCAATGGGTAGGATGCATACGGGGCACAGATAATGAGAGGTGAACCAACTCAATAATCACAACGGTGGGGTCCAAGCACACCAACAAGGTTTGGCAAGCCTAGCCTTGTGGTTGCTCATAGCTCCGAGAAGCTGTCCCCAAAGCCCCCCAGAGCTCCTTGAGCTCATCGTCCAACAGGACCCACATCATAGGGTCATTCCACAATACCAAGTCTCTCACGGAAGGTTAGGAACTTGACCTTCCCCAGGGACTTAGTGAGAATATCTGCAACCTACTCATCAGTTCCTATATGATCGAGCCTTACAGCGCCTCACTGTACCATATCCTAGATGAAATGGTACCTGATATCAATATGCTTGGATCGGTCGTGGAACACAGGATTCTCGGTCAAGAGAATCCCACTCTGATTATCACTGAGTATCACCGTGGTATCTAGCACATGCTCAAACAACTCACTGAAGAGCTTTCGCAACCAGACTGCTTCACAACAAGCCATACTTGTTGCAATGTATTCGACCTCAGCGGTGCTCAAAGCCACCAACTTCTGCTTCCTGCTCATCCATGAGATCGAAGCAGAACCAAGATTGAAACAGCATTCCGATGTGCTCTTACGATCCACCACACTGCCAGCCCAGTCGGCATCAGTATATCCAAGGAGTGTCACGCTCCCAACAGTGTATCTCAGCCCATGGTTTATCGTGCCCCGAAGATATCTCAGAACATTCTTGGCACCAACCCAGTGAAAGTGATAAGGCTCAACCATTTGTTGACTCAAAGTGTTCACTGCAAAACATATATCTGGACGGGTGTTCACTAAGAACATTAGGGCCCCTACGAGTTGACGATACTCAGTAGGATTTGACAATACGAGCCCAGCAGCGCTGCCACTCAACTTCTTGAAGTTGAGTTCCATTGATGTCGACACGGACTTGCAGTCCATCATGCTAAATCTTTCTAGAGGCTTCACAATATATTTTCCTTGAGAAAGGAAAATCTCGCCAGGTCTCTGCCAGACCTCCAGGCCTAGGAAGAAGTGTATCAGTCCTAGGTCCTTCATCTCGCTCTCAGCAGTGAGCTCCCTCTTGCACTGATGAAAGAGAGGTCAGCACCTGTCAGGAAGAGGTCGTCCTCATATAACACCAGAATGAGAGGCTTCTCTCTATCAACCTTGAAGTAAAGGTTCGGATCAACATTACTACGAGTGAAGCCTAGCTTCATTAGGTAGCTATCTATCCTCTCATACCAAGCTCTAGGTGCTTGCTTCAACCCATAAAGGGCTTTCTTCAACCTGCAGACAAGGGTGTCCTTATCCTAGACTTCGAACCCCAGAGGTTGCTCCACATATGTCTCTTCCTTTATCGCACCATGTAGAAATGCGGTCTTCACATCTATCTGATGAAGACTCCATCCTTGCGTAGCAGCAAGGGCTATTATTGATCGAATGGTGATATATCGGGTCACAGGTGCAGGTGTGACATCATAGTCTATGCCTTCCTCACAGGCAACGAATCTTGCCTAGATCTTTTCAGCACTTCCATTAGGTCCATGCTTGATTTTGTATCGAGGTGACAACAGCTTTGATTTGTGGTCTTGGAACCATCACCCTCGCATCCTTTCAGATTTAGATACTTTACAGCTTCTTCACATGATCTAGGCTCATATTGTACTCATGGCTGCGAGATACCCCTGGTATTTATATGGCTTCTTGGTTTTCCTCCGGAATTTCCCCCTCTGAAGCCATATGTCTCTGAGCCATGAGGATCTTCTTTCGTTCAGCAATGGTATCCGCTCAGGAGTATATACAGAGATGTATTCTCCCTCTTAATGCCAGCTTCTCTCGAGAGAGAAAAACATCTATTTTTAAATGAGGGCATCTCAGACACCAGTTTGGAAGGGAGTTTTATTCTCCCATAGTCAAAACCATCCAGGACCACAGTCTTTTGCTAAAGACTTCCAACAACGTGTCTGAAAGCTGTAGAAACACATTTTACCATTACGCTCCAATGTGGGACTGCTACTGTCACATGCTTACTGCTACATAGGTGTATATCTATGTCACTGTCCAACAGGGAGAATATATCAACAAGCCTCAGCTTGTGTTAGAAGCCCTGTTATTCTGGAAGGTCTGCTGGAGCTTCCTCAACCAGCCCTCTCACAGAACTAGGAATCCAAACATGATTCCTTCTTTCATAATTCTGCACTTGAGAGCTTCATCTACTACATCTGACATCTCATCCAACACTGCTTCTTATTTACAGATCTGCCCAAGACTTCAGATCTCAGTTCTGCGATTTTTCTCCTAGATTTCACAAGATCTAGGAACCGATCATACAGATGTTAAAACACAGAATTTAGCCTTCTTCATATCAGTCCATGCAGATCTAGCACAATCATAATGGTACTTCTACTCATCAATGTTCCAGCCCCAATCATCCAACAGGATAAATCTGGATAAGGCACTTTCTAAGGTTATTGCCAATAGATTAAGTCCAGGTATATGTTGGTTCACAACCACTGTCACTAGACAACAGTATCATAACACTGTTCAATGAGGCACTGCACTGCCCCTCAAGTCATCAATATATGTTACATGTGTTCCTTTGTTCATCAAAGTGACCTGTATCTTCAAGACAATCCAGAGTTTTGAATGAAAATCTGATAGATGACTTCCATAGAAATGAATTTTGCTGATGATAATCAATAATTTGCAGGCCCTGATATATACACATATCCAAGAATTCAATTGCAGAAGTGACAGTTTTATCAAACATATCAGAAAACTGTATATGATAATTATTTTCCAGGGACTGTCCAAAGGAGATGCTTAGTAATTCAAGGCTTTACTGAGTTTTTGTATACAACTGTAAATTTCTGTTAGGGCATTAGCAGGCTGCACTATCCACTATCCAGTCATTGGACAACCTTCAGAAGCTGCAACCTAGGCAATGCAAGATGCCTTATGAATGGGTTGTTGAATTGTTCATGGGCAGTTACCTCATCCTTCTTGCCCAAAACACACCTCAAGTAAAGCAAACTCCTTCCCTTGCATCCACGGTGACCTTGAAATGTGAGGAGGCACCTCTATTTTATTTTGTTCTTCAAAATGCCACCTACACGTCTGCGACTTAGACATGAAGGTTTTCTTGCCCAGAAAACAATCTTCCAATACAGACTATCGTAGCTTCAGCTACCTTTGAATCCGAGACAGAACATGAAATGAGCATTAAAACGACATAGAGCAGATCAAACTTACCTTTGGGCAGACGTTAACTGTTGTTGGTAGCCTTTAATCTGCATTTTAATGTTGTCTTGTGCAACACCTTAACACTGTTGTACATGACCCTTATCCACACTTCTTTCAGACTTCTTCACGTGATTATTTCACAGAGCCATCGACACATCTTTTCTTTATGCTTCGAGCAACTCTATAAGATGTAGTCCAAGTATGTTGTATCACAGATCTTCCTGTGCAATACAGATCCGATGTTACTTGCTCCCATTGAATAGTAGTCCTGCCGACATGAGAGCCTTACATTGAGCCGACTAGTGCAGGAGTATTTAAGCGAACAGTTCAACGCAAAAGATACACCCACATGAATCTGCCTGTAGCTCTGTAGCTACGAATTGATCCAAAAAAAAAATTATTGCCAAGGATGATCCCAATCCAACTGATACGCTGGGGTTTGCACGTCCTGTCCAACAATTTCACTTAGCCCTTTCACATAGGTAGTTGAAGTCGTATCTCGGATCTGCACTCAATCAAACTTGATCCGTCTTTCAGCATGTTGTTCTGTCAGAAATACAAAGAATGGATCCTGTATCTCTCGCATACAATTTATTTATTTGTAATGCCATGCTCTAGTTGTAAACTCATTTGACGGCTGGTGCCTCTCCACGTTATCCGATTGTCGGTGGATTCATGCTCGTTGCATTGTTCTGTCATTCGCTGAGTTTTAGAGTTTTCATTTATGACTTTGAGTCTGCGAGATGGCGCCGCAGAGCTGACATGCCTACACCTCGATTATTGATTGCGTGCTCTGCCGACGAACTTGTCTACGTTGCTGGCGGTATCATCGAGCGTGGCATAATCCGACTTGCAGCTGCAGAAGCATATAACGTGGAGAAAGACAAGTGGGAATTTTGGCTCCTATGATCGAATTGCGAGGCGGGGTATGCCGCAGTGTTTTTGTGGAAGGTAAATTCATGGTGTTGCAGGAAGGCCAAAGTCATACCTTCCAAATACCCACAATATTGCCGTCTTTATGTGCTCTACACCGTGGCACGAACCAAAAGATAGAGAACAAAAAAAAAAAAAAAATCTTCGAGCGACGATAGCGTTCCAACACAGGAAAGCACATCTCTTATCTGTTTAATCTGTCAACCAAGGAGTTCAAAAATTAACAGGCATGATCGTATCTGCAGCAATCGTGGAGATTTGAAAGTCGGCCTCTCATTGGATACGAGCAACAGTTCTCATGTGGGAAAAAGACGCTATCTCAAGCCTTCCCTTGCTGCTGCGTCCAAATGTGGCCAAAGATCCGCTGTCCTAAATCATCATCTATTTTAGGGTCCGCTTCATCACTGTACATCTGGGCTGGTTAGGGCACGCACCACAGTCCCTAACATTCTTTAATTTTGGCATAGGAATGCTCCTTAGAGCTGCGTTCATATTTAACACCAAAGGTTATGATACCTAGCCATAGGTCTGCGTTGTTTCTAGCCCTTGAACAGTCCTCGGCCCTCCTTAATCTATGCAGTAGGATTTAGTGAAGCCTCACAGGCCTGCGGCATTCATGATTAGAGACAAACCATCCATCAAATAGCTACGACAAATCATCCATCAAATAGCTGCGGCTTCCTCAATTCGGTGCCCTTTTTCTTTTCAAAACGAGCCCACGCTAGTCCAAATTTCTTCAGTCGGGATCAGAAAGAACTTCTTTCCACCGAGCTTTTGAGAGGCAAGAGCAACACACAATGGATCTAATAGATCGGTGACCAATTTTGGCTTTGCCTTCACCTAGGCTCTGATCCCATGTTAATTTGAGAACATGTTCTATGCCATTTCAGATTAGGGCACACAATACTGAAGCAGATAGAACATGCCTTTAGATTGATAGAAGACAAGCCAAAAACAGAGATAATAAATGGTGGTGTTACGGCGATCAGCAGGATGCTTCTACCAGCAAAGTCTCCAATAGGTCATTCAGCCAAGAGTGTCACACATAACCCAGAACAATCCAAACAAAGAACAGTCCATATAGCTCCAACGCTATCCAGAGAGAGAGAATTCCTCCACAACAAGTGTGTCAAATGAACTCTAAGTCTCTCCAATATATAGGAATCTTTGGGGGTGTGTGACACGTCCTTTAAGACATTTAAGTCTATATTTTATTCTAGGCCGACCTTGCACATAAGTGGAATAAATTCAAAGTACATGTTCTACTCATCCGATCGAAATGATGTGATCGTCATCTGAGCAGCACAACCCAGAGTTTGGACCTAGTTGTCCAATTTTAACATGACAACACATTGGTATCAATAGTGGAGCTTCAAGGCATATGGCAGGTGAACGTGGACATCTCAATACCTTATCTAAAGGAATCTCTTCTCACAAAGTTGAACTTGGAGACAAAAATAGCTATTCGGTCAAAAGCATTGGATGTACCTCCATAGAGTTGGAATTTGGTGGGAACATTCATCTCAACAACATCCTTTATGTTCCAAGTTTGAAAAAGAATTTGCTTTATATTTCTTGTTTAGAAGATAAAGGAATCAGGGTAGCATTTATTGATGGCAAAGTAATTGTTTGAGATAAGGGACCCAGTATAGAAAATGCAAGGGCTATTGGGATTGAGGGGAGGTTGTATAGACTTCTAACTCCTCCTCCTCAAGCCTTAGTACACTTGGACATCAATCCTAGTGAGTTATGGCATAGAAGATATGGCCATCTCCATTACAAAATATTGCCATCCTTGAATCAAATGGTTATAGGTATACCCCAATTGAAATAAGAACATGGAGGAGTTTGTAAAGGGTGTACTCTTGGAAAAAATGTAAAGAAGCCATTTCCTAGCAATGACTCAAGATCCAAGGAAATCTTGGATCTAATCCACTCTGATGTTTGTGGGCCCATGTCAGAAAAATCACTTGGTGGTCATCAATACTATGTAACATTTATTGATGATCATTCCACAAAGACTTGGATATACTTCTTGAAGTCTAAAGATGAAGTATTCGAAAAGTTCCAAGAGTTCAAAGCAGAAGTTGAGAATATGACAGAAAAGAAGATCAAGACCTTGAGATCAAATAATGGGAGGTGAATTTACATCTAGAGAATTTGTGGCCTTTTACAAAGAAGTTGGGATTAAGAGGGAGTTGATAGTCCCTTGTAATCCTCAACAAATTGGTGTAGCTGAAAGGAAGAATCGATCTATTGAAGAATGTGTAAGAGCCATGGTACATGACCAAGATCTTCCCAAATACTTATGGGGAGAAACCTCTATGACAGCAGTCTACATTCAAAATAGAAGTCCTCACAGAATTCTTGACAACATGACTCCGGAAGAAGAATTTACTCGAAAGAAGCCTAATGTTGATCACCTCAGAATTTTTGGATGTCTTGTCTACATTCATATTCCCAAGGACAAGAGGAAGAAATTGGACCCTGCAAGTATGAATGAAATCTTCGTTGGTTATAGCACCTCATCCAAAACATATAGAATCTCCATCAATGAACAACGTTGTATTGAAGTAAGCAAAGATGTCGCATTCGATGAAAGTGTTGCATAAAAGAAGTCCAAAGATATCCCCATTGACTCCAATGAAGAAGAAGAACTTATCTTTCCCAATGAAGAGAGTCCAAGGCAAGTCAATTCTCCAAAACCTACAATTGCTCATCATGAAGAACCAGAAGGACCAAGTGAACCTGTACAACTTGTCCTCATTCCAGAAACTCACAAGAGACTTGCTTGGCTTAGAACAACACTACAAGAAGTTGAAGGTCATGAAGCCCCAAGAGGAACACTCAGAAAAAGCAAGAGACCCAAAATATATTCTAGTTATGCAACATATATGACCAAACTCATTGAAGTAGAACCTGCTACTTACAAAAAGGCAGTTGAACATCAAGTATGGAAGAATGCAATGTTAGAAGAATACCAATCAATTATGAAGAATGATGTTTGAGAAATCGTTCCAAGACCAAAGGATAAATCAGTTGTGAGTCATGACTTCCAAGTGGGTGTACAAAATCAAGCATGCAGCTGATGGGAGTATTGACAAATACAAGGCAAGATTTGTGGCTAGAGGATTCTCTCAACAAGAATAAATTGATTATGATGAAACTTTTTCTCCTACATCCAAGTACACGACAATTAGCACTCTCATCTCTATTGCAACATCTATGGGATGGAATATACATCAAATGGATGTAAAGACAGCTTTTCTAAATGGAAAAATTGATGAAGACTACATCTAAGTTGCATGAAACGGGGAAACGAAAACAAGTTTCCGAAACGGGAAGCGAAGCGAAACACAACCTCCCCACCTAGAAACAAACGTTGCATATATATATATATATATATATATATATATATATATATATATATATATATATATATATATATTAGAATTTAGGACATTTAAGAAATGTTATGTGAAATCATAAAAGTTTAAAACATACATGATACATGATAAATTCAAGGCATAAACTATTACAAGTTACAACACATTTACTCATGAATGATAACAGACACAATGAAAATAGCAATATCAGAGTATCAGATTGGTGCTCTTGATTAAATATGAGTTCCATACCCTAATACATGACAAAATATGATGGAAACATTGCAATCACCCAATCCTGAAATCTTGAAAAACTGATAAGTCCGTTGGATTTTGAATGACATCTAAAATTCTACTTTCTCCATATGAAATCCAATGAGGTCGGAACCACTCTCAAACATCCTAAGTCATTTCATGGTAATGTTAAAATTTAAGTAAAAGGATGAAAATGAAAATTAAGGAGAATGTCACTTTTACCATGAATCACATATAAATACTAGGGCCATAGGCTTTGAAAATCCATCTAGAAGCATCCATAAAACGATTAGAATAATATTAAAAAGCACGAAAACCGAACAAAAAAAAAAACAAGTTAAATCGCTTTAAAGGGAAGGAAACGCATTTCCAGGCCGTACAGTATGCGTTTTCACGTTTCCGTTTCGTTTTTTGCCAGAAACAAGGGTGGGGAGGACGTTTCCTGCAACATAGCTCTACATTGAGCAACCTCAAGGATCGAAGTGCATGGAAAATAAACTTGTGTTTGCAAGTTAAAGAAGGCTCTATATGGCTTAAAACAAGCCCCTAGAGCATGGTATGTCTGAATAGATGCCTATCTAATAAGACTTGGTCTCGTCAAAAGTACTACAGATCTAATCCTCTACATCAACGTAGTAAAGAATGAGCCCGTGATCATATTGCTATATGTGGATGACTTACTGATAACAGGTGTGGAACATCTTATTCAACAATGCAAGAAAGAACTAGCAACTGAATTTGACATGAAAGATCTTGGACTAATGCACTATTACCTCGAACTCAAAGTTTGGCAAAAACCTGGTGAAATTTATCTTGGTCAAGGAAAATATGTGATCGAGGTTCTACAGAAATTTGAGATGATGGATAGTAAACCCATGACAAGACCTATGATCACCAATTTGAAGAATCCAAGGAGTTCAGATTCAATTTTTGTTGATCCATCATCTTACCAACAATTGATTGGTTCTCTGATGTATCTCGTGAACACCCGACCCTATTTTGCAGTAAATACTCTTAGCCAATTTTAGATGGAGCCTAGACATGATCATTGGATAGCAGCAAAACACATCTTAAGATATCTTTGTGGGACCATACATCATTGTTTGAGATATCTTGCAGGAAATGAGATTCGATTATTGGGTTACACTAATTCAGATTGGGCAGGCAGCGCTAAAGATGGAAAAAATACTATCGGTGGTTATTTTTGTTTGGGATCCGCTATGGTTTCTTGGATAAGCAGAAAAAAGACTCAGTTGCATTAAGTATTGTTGAAGTTGAATACATGGCAACCAGTGAAGTTAGTCATGAAGCAGTTTGGCTCTGTAAATTACTTACTGATTTGTTTGAAGGACCTTTGGGCATAAAGTTGTCAGAGAACCCGGTTTTTCATGTGAGGTCGAAGCATATTAATATCGAGTATCACTACATTCGAAGCATGGTGCAGAGTGGAGCCGTGAAGCTACAGTATATATGTGAAAATTCCTAAACCCGGAATCCCTATTGCAGCAAACTGATATTACTTCTACTTGATTAATCATGCAAGTTATTTATTGTGTTCTACAAGTAAATACTGAAGTAAATACATTGCAACCTTCACTACATGAATAAACTGCGGAAAAATAAACGCGAAAACAAGATCTGAGCAAGAAGAAAACTAAACACACATGCCACCATTATTTTTGGACAAAGTCCCCGAAAAAATCCAATGCGGGAAAACCAGTGCAGCAGCTAAGGGTTTGATATTATTAAGCAGAAATTTTTTAGTACAATTCTTCGGATACCCTAACTGGAAATGCTATAAAGAGATCTAACTGAACAAAAAGTTGGTGAGATGATCTCACCCAGTCGCTGCAAGATCTGGCACTGAACTGCACTGGAGATGAACCTCTGCGCAAAACTGTGTCACACCTACATAGTCACTGCTGCTGGGACTGTGTTGCACCTCCTCTGATCACTTTGCTAGCTGGAAACTTCAGCCCTCTGGCCTCCTGGTATCACACCCCAGCTCCGGCACTGGATCCTGATTGTTCCCCAGCAGAAATACGGACTCCCTCTGAAATTTTGTGCTGCCTCTCCGGACTACTCTCTGCTGTCTCTGCCTTGCACTCTTTGGATCAGGGAAATCTCCAACCGGAAAATTATCTCTTCCCCTCTCTGCAAGAATCAACTCAATCAATCTTCTCTGCTGCTAAGCACTACTCGATTGAGAAATTCGATCTCTAGACTCTCTCGGTGTATTTTTCTGAATGCCCATCAAGTCCTTCTTATAATCTTCTCGTTGAGACTTCAACGACCGAGATTAAATCGCTAATCAATGGCTAATATTATTTTGACTTGATCTTAGTCTTTTTCTAGAAGATTCACACCATGTTTTATTAATATGCTTTAATTATTTTAATTCCCTAAGTTTAGACTTAGGCTCCCATTAAAAATAGTTAATTATTTTAATAAAACACAATCCGGGTGGAATTTCCCAAAACACTTTCTGGGTTCTTTGGAATACATGTGCCTAAGACTCACTGCAAATTTTGAGACTTAGAGCACATCCGATGCTACCAAAAATCAACAATATCTCCACTGACGAACAGGTAGCAAATGCATTGACAAAGTTTCTTCCTTACAAGAAACATGAGTATCTTTGAGACAAGCTTGGACTTGTGCATATCTCCTCCCTAGCTGAGAGGGAGTGAGGATGGACATTGTGTTCTCCATGTGTCACGTACTATGGGCAGGACTAATAGTCGTAAGCCTAGTGCATGAACACTGGTAGGGAGAATGGTGGATTGGATAAGCATCAGGGACGTACATTCTTGATTCATGTATTGTGGTTGATTGGGATTAACATCCTAAGTTGAATACATGGACTTGGTAAAGAATGGACCGGAGGACGTACTTTTCCTTCGGATTAGGAAATGGTCCTGTGAGGTCACACCTTTGAAACACCCGAGTGTGGTATGTGCCTTGAGAGGCGGTGGTGTCCAAATTTATGCCTCCCAGCATTGTGCTCTGATCTACAAATTTATGCCTCCCAACATTGTGCTCTGATCTAGTGAAGAAATAGAGCGTACTTCTCAAGGCCTTGGTAGTTTGACAATGTTGGTTATGATGTTGTAATCATCATTGATGCTTATCAATCTGGATCCTTTCTTATATGAATATTTCAACTTGACAATATCTGGTTGAGCAATTATGAATACCTCCCTTGATAAGAGGGAGCGTTGAAATTGTAACTAGTGTCGGTCTTCATAATGTAATGTAATTTTATCATTTATGTATTTATCATATTCATTATTATTTTATTTTGTTCAAAGAATGTTCTTTATGCTCAAAGAGTCGAAAAGAGAAAAAAAATTATTATGAGTCAAAGAAATTGCACTTGAGTCCTCATTTGGACATTTGAAAGAAAAGAAATTGAATTGTATTTTTGAGTCAAAGAGTCAACACAAAGACCAAGTCAACCCTCCTTGGACAAGTCGGCCCAATGGCACCTATTCGACCCTCCTGGACAGCTATATATAAGAGGTAAGTTCGACCTCTTGGATTCATTCATTCCCATCACATCTTCTATCTATTTTTGCACCTACACAAGAAGAAGGTTGAAGTCAAAGGAGAGAGGAAGATCGAAGGTTTTATGCCCTAATCCAAATCACACGTGCAAATTTTCTGAGGCAATTTCTATGGTATTGCAGTGTCGAAATCTGAAGTTTGACCAGATTTGGAGAATATTGGAGGGGACTTAGAGGAGGGTTTGACTTGGAATCTTTGTGGTTGTTTTGGTCTTGGTCTTGGGTCTTGGATATCTCATTTTGATTTGATTCTATAAGAGAAGGATTGTTGGGTTTTCCCCCTTGTGGGGTTTTGCCCTAACTTGGAGACACCAATCCCCTGACAAGATTACAAATTTACTTTGCTGGTTTACCTGGTCTTTGAATTTTGAGTTCTTTTTCTCTGTCTCTATTGTGTACTCTGTCTTTGTCCTCTTTGTAGTTGTTTATCTCCTCTACTCCTCTTCCTCAATTTTGCTTCACGTCTGCTCCTCTTCCTATTTCTCTCTTTGCCAAGCAATTCATGAACTAGCTTCTCTCTTTGCTAAGCAATTCATGAACTAGCTCTCACAGAATTCAATTCACTAGCATCTCTGCCATCCAAAAATGCATCTTTTTATGCACAGCACTAACTGTCTGTTGTATTCCAATGCAGGGATTTGAAGTGATTCGGTTTTGTCTTTCCAACTTCGCATGCACCATTTGTTTCAAACTCTTCCAAATTTCAAAGGTCAATACAAGACAAATGGACCTCGAAATATTCAAAGAAATAGAATAATATAAGCCAACAACCATGATTGCATAAGCCAAGGCCCAGAATTTTCTTTATCCATGCCACAGGACAAGGACATTGATTACCCATTGGTAATCTGGGTTGCAGACGCAAATTTCCAACTGGCAATCTGGTCTGCAAACGCAGATAGCTAAGGTTTAATCTGCATTCGTTGCCTGAATTAGGGAAAATTCAAATTTCTTCTCCCAGATCTGCAACCATCTGTGTCACAGCATCTTCAAGAACCTCTGCAGCACCTTCAACACCAGCAACACTTCAAAAATAACAAAGGATTTGATTGCAAGTTGGGTACTAATCAAAGAGTTCATGGCTTGGATATAAACCAGGAGAGTGCACTTCTTGGAAATGTTAACTCAACAGCTAGCATATTGTAAGCTGATGATAATATTCATGTTCAATGGAAATAAAAAAAATTCTCCACATCTCTTATGCCGTGTATTTACTCTGTTTATGAAACAAGCAGCATCACAAACATGCTTATGAAACAACCATAGCTTATGAAACAAACATTGCTTATGAAACATTATTGATCAGATTTTAAACTGCTGCCAAGTCACTTCTTCATTGAAGCAAGTCACTTCTTCTTAAATCCAAGTCCATATTAAAGCTAATTACATGTGCTGGCCTTCATAACCATTTGACATCAATACCAACACTACTAACCTGGAGTAGAAGCCAACAAGATCAAGTCATCGGGCAAAAAGGACGCGGATTTCTTTCCTTGGAGAAAGAAAGAAAAAATAATACATACATATAAAGAGAGAAAGAGAGAACTACCACACCCACCACTCTTCAATCTGGATCTTGAGCAGCACCTGCAGCTGATCCCGCACTCGCACAGTGCAACCTAGGTGAACCAATATTCTTCGCGATAGATATGGGATACAAAAGAGGCAAAAACGCAATCACTTGCTAGCTAGGGATGGTTCCAAGGTAGCAAAATACCATATTATCTCAGACCGCTATATCCTTCTAAGATCACACATAAATGGGTCTTATGGGTTATTTTGCGAGATAGAAAGAAGGGAAAGGGAAAATCTCGGATCATTCACCATCAGTAGTTCACTCAAGAGGTAGCAGAAATCTTTGGCTATCAAGTGAAAGTTGTCACGCAAATGCAGAACTTATATGCGGCGACGAAGGTAAATAACCGAATTTGCCGAATATCAGACCAAAACCTAAAATTCCTAACCTGTTGAGACATTCTCTTTTAGACTACAGCAATTCCATTTTAAAAATGCAAATGCAACTTATAAATTGAAAGATAATAAATGCATAGAAATATTGAGAAAATGAACCAAAAATTGAAACGTTGAATTGGGTAGAGGCCAGCCGAAACATACCTTGAGGATGTGCAGCACAATCGAGAACCCACTTATGAGCACACACTATGTTAACTAACGGCATTTAGAAACAGATTGTGGTCTTGAAGTTTGCCCTAATGATAATGATGCAGATACAGAAAGATCGAACTGTGAAAATCCAGGGGCCTGAAATGTAACTGAGAAACTGACGTGACGCGATTGGGATATTCTTTAAGGCAGCTGCCAAATCCATCCATGTTGGTGCCAGCCCTGCCCAATGTTTCTCGTCGGAGAACTTCAGGTTACCAAAATCAATAATTACTAGCATCTTTTGCTTTACAAACGTTCGCATCTTTTGCTTTACAAACGTTCGCTTCGTCATCCATGAATCTCTATAACGATTAGCATCTCTTGCTTTAAGAGCGTTCCCTTCCTCATCCATGAATTACCTTCCTCATCCATGAATCTCTATAAAGAGAATAAAGAGGTATTTATGTTTGAAACAATTTCAAGACTTGCTAAGTGCCTCTCTCAATAACAGGTTTTATCTATATGCAGGAAAGGAGAAATAAAGAGGTATTTATGTTTGAAACAATTCCAAGACTTGCTAAGTGTCTCTCTCAATAACAGGAATTTATCTAGGAAGGAAAGAAGAGGAAGGTTGCTTTGTAATTATATTTGTATCACAATTTTTAATTTATGAGTATATTAATTTATGAATATAGGTATATAAATTAAATGGTTAATAAAGGTGGATAGTTATCAAAATATTTATTTATTTGTTATTATTTATAATGTTGAGATATGGGTCATTTGTAATGTTGAGAATTTGTATGGTTTAGATTGGGTTGGAGGTAGAAAATTCTAGAAACTCTATTTTGAAATAGATTGTGTTTATGGACATAATTAATTTTTATTTATTTAGTTATATTTATTAATTTGAAAATTATTATATATTCATATTTATAAGAATTACTTCTTTTAATTAATGTGGATCATATTTTTTATATAAAGAAGTATTTTATGTAAACAATTTTAATATGAATAGATGTTAGGTATATTTAATTTATAAATGGGTGTTTTTTTTTTAGCATGTGAAAGGGATATTATGAAATACTACCAATAAGAGATCTTTTTTATTTTGCACAAAGGGAGTAGGGGAAGACCAAGTAACAAGTGTGTTCACACTACAACCAGCTAATAACTATGTTAGTAGAAGACATCACTTCTTTGAGGTTGTGTAAAATAGCATGACCCTACTAAAATAATATAGGAGTTTTTGCTCCTAGATCTAGGATATTGAAAAGGAGTGCACACACATTTATCTATATTATTCATACAACTTTCTCCTACCTATTGGTTGCTCAAGTATTAATCTTCTCTCGGCACTTACACATTTCCCTTGTCAAAGAGAAAATGACACTCAAGCCCTTGATCCATCTAGCTCTCCTATGAAAAAGGCTCTTGAGGGGTGGCGTAATTATTAAGTGTAAAAAGTTATGATATTCTACAACTGACCTTTTATTTTTGATAAATACTGTGTACAGTGAACTCAAGCTCATTCTTCATACATACAAAAAAACTGTGAGCAAAGGATAAGCCAGATCATAGACCAAAAAAATAAGGGAACACAATCCCTAAGTGGCAAGACATAAATAAAAAAGGAAACAATCCATGAGCAATAGGGAACATAATACGGGACAAAAACCAAAAAAGGGAATGCAATTGTAGAGAAAAAAAAAGACCAAAAAATAAGGATCCTCGTAAAGCTTGATTCCATGATCTGATTCCAGAGAAGAAAACAAAATATCAGGAGGCCAGAGAGCGAGTCAGTTCATAGTGGCAACATAAACCACAAAAAGGAGATAGACTGAACAAAAGGAAGGAAGAGATTAGAATTCAAAATCTCCCACCTCACATACAGAACCAACCGCCAAGTGTTCATAGTGCAACAACCCTGACAGAAGGGAAAGGCCACACTTAGATAGGGTGTCAACTTTAGAATTTTTTTCCCAGTAAACATGTTGGAAGGAAATATTAGCACAATATGGAAGCATGGATTTAGTTTGCTCCATCCAGTTGATAAGAGAGGGAACTTCAAGAGTGTTCTTCCCTTAGATATAGTGTATGACAAATTTTGAGTCCCCAACAATCGTGATTTTCTCAATGGATAACAAAGTTGCACCTTGAAGTACCCCCCAAAGGGCCACTAGTTTTTCCCTACAGTTGGATCCATATCTGCCATACCAGAAAAGATGGAAGGATTGGGCAAGGCTAAGCTTAATAATGGCTCCACATCCACGCTAACCAACAGAAGCAGCCCCATCAAAGAATCCAATAGGAAATATACCTTCCATATTTACAAAAGAGACAAAGTGATGACGAGCTTGGGGAAGCCAAAGACCAATCTCTTGGAAGTATGATACAATGTTAAGACTAGAGCCCAATACATCTGAGGATTTGTTATGGTACCATATTGATGCCTTCACCAATCATAAAACTAATTTTTCACAATAATTGGAAATCACGTCAAACTTTTACGTGGTTGAGTTGTTATTTACAATACATCATCACCCTATTGTGACTTACAAATCATGGACAGGGTCTCTAAAATTATTCAACATGATGTAAGTCATATTCTTAACCAATATTCTTATACATTAAAGGCAAATGTATATCTAAGGTTATGCTCCTAACCTTTTCTTAAATCATTAGTATATGGTTGACACATTGTTATCAAAATTGATACCACTTAATTTATCATTAGCATTAAATCTAAGTCAAACTTATTAGAAACCAATACCAATAATGTGATCATTGTGCCCAAATATCAAAATCCCTCAAAAGAGATTAATGCATCTAATCAACATTTATGCTTCAAATGACACATATTAAGAAACAATGCCTTTTTGACTCGAATGGTAAATGAATTGCTCAAGGCCCACTAACTCATCTATAGGGACTTCAACATGGTCAAGAATTTGAATGACAAGGAAGGATTGTTCCTCATTGGATCCCCTAAGGGGAGTGAATCTTCCAAAATGGCTTCAAGGTCAAATTGGGCTTTTATGTCTATTTTGATCCCTCTTAGTTTGTGCTAGTGCTTCCTAGCCTCATGGGAGGGGGATCCTTATTGATCTGAAGTAAAAGTTAACCATTTACAACAAATGTGTAATACATATTCACTAAAATATTCAAAACATTTCCAATTTCTACTATTTAATGCTTGATAACAACTAGTACAACTCATATTTACTTGTACTTATGTGGAATTTGTGGTAAAACAGTGTAAATTTGCAATAATATACTTCATATCTATGTCACCAATTTGTCCAAGATGAATTGGAATAATTTAATTAAAATTTGCAGTTAAGGAATTATAGTAATCATGGTATTAGAATGTTGGATATCTCTAAAACATTAATTTTCTTGTAATTATAAAGTCTTGAGAATTAGCCTTATGCATTGCTTCTCAAGTTTAGTAGATCAATGAAAGTAAAAGCATATTTGACCACACTCAAAATACTAAAGGTACAAGGTCAATACCACTCCCTTAAATCACCTAATTCCACACGTGACAAATCCAAAGATGTTAGGATGATATTCCAAGGGGTTTGATCACACATAACACTAGTTTGGTGCAAATCATAAACAATAAGACACTTTAGATGTAGTGTGAAGAGATACTAAACTAGTTTGTAGATTTATTTTTAGGAATATGCCCCAACATGTGGCTATAAAATATAGCCAATATGGAAGCGGCTCATTTAGTGATTGAAATTACTTTAAGGTCAATATTAACCATGGTAATCCATTTTTTAAAAGGAAGGCCGATGCTTAAGCCATCAATGAATTGTTTAATGCCTTGGGAAGATACTTCGATGTGGAGAACCTTAGTGATTAAAAAAAGGTAAAGCTCGCAATTATGAAGATGCCTCTAATGACCAATGCTTAGTGGGAGTCTCATATCCAACAATGTGAGGAATGTGTTGATCCAATGACTACATGGGATAGATTCATGCAAGTGACACGTGAAAAATATTGTTCGCTAACATATTATGAAGACCAATGCATGAAGTGACAATCTCTATATTAATGTTGTAATTAGTTTTTCAATGAGACTAGAAATAAATTCCATACCCCCATGGCTCTTCTAAACTTTAGAGAGGAGAAAATTTATATAGTCATCAAGTACAAGAGAGATTGTCCCTAGTATCAACTAAAAGTTAGTGTTCCTAATAATGGAGCACTTAGTGATGCCAATTGATTCACTCAATGGATTGAGAAAAAGCATAAGTCCAAGAGATAGCATAAGAAATAAATCCAAGTCCATAAGGATCTTTATGATAATTAACGTAAATATTAGAAGACTTGGAAAATTTTGAAAGAGGCAATCATTGCTAAAAGAATGATTCTAGAAAAAAGTGCATAATATGATCCCAATCAACATTTTTCTAAATCTTCCCTTATTAGGGTTGCAAGCATAGTGGAAGGATTGTGATGTAATCAAAGGATATGTTTCAAGAATATAAGTCAACTAATGGATAAAATTGGTTACCATATAGGCTTGAGTTGGATGCCTAGCTTAGCAAAGACTAACGAAAAATTTTGAAGGAGAAAACATGGGCATACTTGATCCAAGGGTTCATTTAAGATTCAACTCAACAAATTTCCAAAATATCTCATCAACTTTGAAATAATCTAATATCTGATATGTTTGCAACTCCCAAAACTTTCAAGGCCTAAACAATGTTCTATAGCGCCAAAGACCATAAATGGGGTTTTATGTACATTTAAAAGCATGTAGCTTATTAAGATATTTCCAATAAGGCACCACAATAAGGAAATAGACTTCAAATGAAAATGTTATGGCCCCAAGATGGCGACATTCCAATTCAACTTTATGAGACCTACCTTTCTCTTTCCACCTCAACTCTTAGGTTTGGGGTTTCAACTTTAGAGTTTGTGCACTCTGGGATTTTGACATCATATTATAACCACATGATATTTCCTCCTTTTGGTCAATGGATTTTTGTGAATCATGGCGTAGTTGTCACATTTCTTATACAAAATAAGTTACCACCATTATAGCCAATATGTATTTCTATGTACATTGTAGTGTTTTCCACCATTGATTCTTAATAGAAGTCAATTTAATTATAGTACTTAATTTTCACCATTGTTTCTTAGCATTTCACTATTGTATTATTATTGTCTTTCATCGTTCTCAAATTAAGTCAAATTGACGTCATTTGAAATTCATCTAGAAGTTGTAATTGAACCCCAAAAAGGTGTGTTTTGCTAGGTCTGTAATCAATGGAGTCCCATCTATTTTCCAACACCAAAAATACATAGGAATCCCCCATCTCAAGTGTCCCCTTTGCATTAATTGTGAAACCTTGAAACATATTCTTTGGTGTTGTACATACACCCAATCTACAGAGTATTGAACCTATAAGTTTTTTCACCACCTAATCCCATCTAATATCACTTGGAAGTTATCCCTTTTAGGAAACTCTCCATTATGAAACATAGAATTTAACACAACATGGAAATCAATTAGGTTTTTCATCTTATATCATCTTTGGAAAAAAAGAGTGATAGTGTTTTCACCAATGCACAACACAACGTAGTTTTATATGGCATAATGGCTTGTTAATTATGCCCATATATAGATTCGGGAGCAAGCATGAGATTTGGATACGAAACTAGGGCATATGAATGGACTAATATACTATTATACCAATGTCTTATGTACCATGAATATAGTTCATTCTAAAGGACACTTTATTACTCATTTTTCACACTCTAGAACCTCAAGTGATTGTTGAATTTACCATGGGGCATGCCAAATAACAAGGGAACAATGATAACATTGGTGGTATTAGTTTCTAACAAGGTAAAGCTAAAAATATCCTCAACATTTGAAGATGAAGTTTATGTGTTCATGAGGTAAAACCTAAGTTAGGCATTTATTTAATTTCATCTACATAGTTTCATAAGTCCGTGTTTTTTTCATGGAGAAATAGAACCTCCCTCGTCTTCCCCAAAATATCTAAATGGATGGTAGATGAATAATTAACCACAAAGGTAAATAGTAACCCCAAAGGACCTAATGAGAATGGATCCTGAGTGCTCTATGGACTTGGCACAATATTGTCTTACAAATAAAGCTAATGCTTGAGGCTATAAACTCATTAGTTATACACAAAAAGATGTTCTATCAATTGTTGAGTTAACCATTGTATAAAATATAATTTTCCTATTTAGATTTCCTCTATCTTGCAACCAATGTATTAGAAGTAGATATCAACACTTCTATATGAATAGTTAGACACCTTTGGGTATATTTCTAGAGTTCCACTCATTATGTTGTTTAACTTAGAGTAATCTAGTTCCTGAGGTATCGTTTCCCCAAAACACTCTAGAACCTCAAGTGATTGTTGAATTTACCATGGGGCATGCCAAATAACAAGGGAACAATGATCACATTGGTGGTATTAGTTTCTAACAAGGTAAAGCTACAAATATCCTCAACATTTGAAGATGAAGCTTATGTGTTCATGAGCTAAAACCTAAGTTAGACATTTATTTAATTTCATCTACATAGTTTAATAAGTTCGTGTTTTTTTCATGGAGAAATAGAACCTCCCTCATCTTCCCCAAAATCTCTAAATGGATGGTAGATGAATAACCAGCCACAAAGGTAAATAGTAACCCCAAAGGATCTAATGAGAATGGATCCTAAGCGCTCTATGGACTTGGCACAAGATTGTCTTACAAATCAAGCTAATTCTTGAGGCTATAAACTCATTAGTTATACCAAAAAAGATGTTCTATCGATTGTTGAGTTGACCATTGTATAAAATATAATTTTCCTATTTAGATTTCCTCTATCATGCAACCAATGTATTAGAAGTAGATATCAACACTTCTATATGAATAGTTAGACACCTTTAGGTATATTTCTAGAGTTCCACTTCATTACGTGGTTTAACTTAGAGTAAACTAGTTCCCAAGGTATTGTTTCCCCAAAAAAATTTGTATTACAAATCTTTGATGAAAAATGAGAGTGTTCAACAAGTCTCATATTTCTTGTATAAGGGAAATATTCAAATTCAATTTTGACCTTATGATGGTCTAATCGTGTGTAGAAATTATATAACTTATGTGTTATATGTCCAAGATTCTCCTGATCTCACACTATTTTAACTTCATGCAAAATACAGAATCTATTCTATCATTGATCATTTGCAGAAATTAAATCAAGATTGCAATGCACACATGAAACAATAAAAAATTCACACACATTAACATAGTTGTTTAACGGGAAAGCCTGAAGCTGAAAACCCCAACTACCTGTATATAATATATGTCATAGAGATCATGTAACAATCCTCATATAAAGCTGATCATATCAAGCTCTCAGTACAATACAATCACTACACACTAATCAGGCCCGATCTTGCAAATCCATGCACCGATCTTTGCCACCTGCTAGCCTGCCTCTACTGTGCAATCCCTGTTGAAGAATGGCTCTGAATGAACTCGAATTACTCCAGCCTTTCTCACGGAATCCTCATTGGCATCTCCATTGAGTGTTGGATGCACTCAATGCATCACTATAGTCACAACTGATAGTCACACTTGCTCTTTCACCTATCTCTCCACTGGTCTCCACTGAAACTGCCATGCACTATAGTTAACTGATGTGTTGTTCAGTTGATTAATGAGTTATTATTTAGTGAATTAATTAACTAATTAATTCACTCCACTCTCACTAGTGTATCAATCAAGCTTAGACTAGATATGAATGAAGCCCAACCGAGTCTAACCGAAAGTTAAACTAAATACAACTCCACTAAACTCGTCACATGAGTTCTAACTAAATCACAATAACGTAAACCCTCGTAACAGCGTAATTCCTTCACACCGTTGTGCCACATCTCTGTGCACGATTGAAGTGCTCCAAGAGAATAAGATAGTTTATAGTCCAAATATTATTAAGAGCTAATAATATTCAACATATCTATTTTTAGATCGTTAAAAATAGATCTACTAATATGTCTAAAAATAGAAGTCCATCTATTTTTCCAACTTGACCCCCAACCATCCACAAATAGCATCCCGCAACTCATAGAATATGATCGATACGTTTAAAAATAGACATAGTCTAAAATAGACTTGCACCAAAAATAGCCCGCGGGCCCACTTAGTGAAGGCGACTCTTTTCACTAAGCTCATCATCTTGTTGAATCTCAACACTCCCTCTCAACAAGATAGGGATTATCCTTCACCCCGATCCTGCCTCTATGGTATTCGAATTTGCTCCTGGTGAGCGCCTTCGTCAGAATATCTGCATCCCGATCCTCCGTAGGAATGTACTGAAGCAACATGATCTTCCGCTGCACACAATCTCTGATATGATGATACCAGATATCAATATGTTTAGATCTATCATGAAATACTGGATTAACCGAGAGTTTAATGCAACTCTGATTATCACAATATATCACAGTAGGATCTAAGTGAGAACCGAACAAACCGACCAGGATCTTCCTCATCCATATAACCTCGCATGCAGCCAAACTTGCTGCCATGTACTCAGCCTCCGCTAAACTGAGTGCCACGGATCTTTGTTTCCTGTTGTACCAAGAAACTGTTGTAGATCCGATACTAAAAATCCCTCCGGATGTGCTCTTTCTGTCCGTTGGGCTTCCTGCCCAATCTGCATCCGTGAAGCCATGCAACTTCACCTCATCCGACTGTCTGTACCACAATCCATACCCAGATGTGCCCCTGAGATACCTTAGGACATGCTTGCCTGCCTTCCAAAAGAGCTTGGTAGGATTAACCATAGCTTTTGAAAGTTGGTTCACAGCATAGCATATGTCTGGCCATGTATTGACTAAATACATGAGCGAACCAACCAACTGTCGATAAACAGTGGCATCCACTACCTCTGCCGATGTAGCATCCTCTTTCCTCCAACCACCAGGAAGAGGAGTGTTGATAGGCTTGTAGCCTTGCATGTGAAACTTCTCCAATATCTCCCGGGCATACTTGCCTTGAGACACAAACAGTTCACCTTTCTGCTTCCAAATTTCCAATCCCAGGAAATAATGAAAGAGGCCTAAGTCCTTCATCTCAAACTCCTTTGCAAGATCTGCCTTGCATGAGTGTATCAACAGTTCATCACCCTTTAGTATTAAATCATCTACATAAAGCACAATGATCAAAAGCTTACCCTCCACCACAATCTGGTATAGGTTTGGATCCGCCTCTCTTGGCGAAACCAAGTCCGGTGAAATAATTGTATATCTGTGTGTACCAAGCATGAGGTGCTTGTTTCAGCCCATACAGTGCTCTTTTGAGCCTACACACATGCGACTGAATCCTTCAGGCTGCTCAATGTACACCTCCTCCTTAATGATTCCGTTGAGGAACGCAATCTTCACATCCATCTGATGAATGTGCCAACCCATATGCGCTGAGAGATCAAGGATGGTCCATATGGAAGAATACCTTGTGACAGGTGCAAAGGTTTCTTCATAGTTGATCCCCTCGATTTGTGAGAAGCCCTAGGCAACAAATCTTGCCTTAGACTTCTCAACGCTTCCATCAACAGCTTGCTTCACTTTGTAGATCCATCTCGAACTTACCACTGATTTCCCTTCCGGCCTTGGGACAATCTCCCATGCACTGTTTCTGACAATCGAATCATACTCTTCCACCATGGCATCTACCCATGTGGGATCCTCCACAGCTTCCTCGAAAGAAAATGGCTCCGTCATGATACACTTGCTCATCAGAGCCATTTATCCAATAAATCGGTTAGGTGACTGTCTCTGTCTGCGCTGTGATGTAGGAGCTCCGACATTCTGCGCTGCATCAAGATTCAGTCGCTCAGCTTCTGTAGTGTGCTTCCGCCCTCTGATGTTTGGCGCTGCATGAGTGGTTTCTTCCACTCCATGAACCTCCTCTTATGACTGATCCACATCTTAAGGCTCATATTTAGGAAAAATTAGCTCCTCCTCTGCATGCAAGTGTAGCTCTCTCTCAAGCGACAACTTCATGGCCTTCTCCTCATGAAATTTGATATCCCGTCGCACGACAATCATACGACTGTCTCGCAAATACACACGATAATTGTGGGGTGTTTCTGTGTACCCCAAAAATATCCCAACCTCTGAAGTCGGCTCCAGCTTCTTCCTGGCATCCTTCGTCACATGAATGTAAACAGGTGAGCCAAAAATCTTCAAATGAGAAATATCAGGCTTCTTACCAGAAAACGCCTCTTCAAGTGTACTCATGCCAAGTACTCTATGAGGAAAACGGTTTTGCACATAAACTGAAGTGTTTCATGCCTCAGCCCACAAGTGTATGGGAAGGACCTGATCATGCAACATCGCCCGTGCAGCACCCACGATCGTTCTGTTCTTTCTCTCCGCGACCCCATTTTGATGTGGGTTATGAGGCACTAAGAGTTCTCTTCGAATTCCTTCTTTGCTACAGAAGTCTTTGAATTTTCCAGAGATGTATTCACCACCATTATCACTCTGGAGAGCTTTCACCTGCTTCCCCAAATCTTTCTCAACCAGCGCCTTGAACTCACAGAACTTTGAGTATGTCTCGCTCTTCTTCTGCATGAATAAGATCCAGCACTTACGAGAAAAGTCATCAACAAATATCACATAATACTTGTGCTTTGCTGTTGAAGCAACCGAGAAAGGTCCACACACGTCTGTGTGAATTCTCTCAAGGATCTTCGAAGCACGACTATCCTTCTCATGAAAATTGGTCTTCACAAATTTTCCCAAAGTACATCCCTTGCACTAATATGACTGCGCAAGTGTACCTTTGGGAAGCCTGGTAGAAATCTGTTGCAAAATTTTCAAAGCGCCATGGTGAAGATGGCCCAATCTCCTGTGCCACAATTCGCCCTCATCTCGGCTCACCACTCCTTCTGCTTTTCCTACCATTGCTACGCAGCCATCTACCTGCAATTGATAAAGATTCTTAACTCGAATCCCTATCCTCCTGGTTTGACCAATTGTTTTATGCCGAAGGAAAGCTTTTCCATTACTGAAAACAACGTCATAACCGTTGTCTTCCAACATCGCCACGGAGATCGGATTCTTCTTCAATCCTGGAACATGCATGACATCCTTCAAGATGAAAGGTTTACCGGACTCCCTCTCAAAGGAAATGGTCCCGATACTAGTCGCACTGTATCTACCATCATCACCCATCTCGATGTGCACTCCAAGATCCTTTTCCTCCATATCACTAAACAAATCTTTGTCTCCAGTCATATGGAAAGACGCACCACTATCAAGAAACCACACCGATCCCATCACACTTGAAACCAAGCATGCGATCAAAGAAAAATCCATCTCAAACTATGAGGCTAAGGCCTCTCCAGCTGCAGATCCAGCAGCCTGCTTATTCTTCTTCTTTTGTGGACAATTAGTGGCGAAATGCCTGTGCTGGTGACAGTGAAAACACTTCACCTTGGACAAATCCCGCTTCTTGCCTTTCGCACCGGATTGAGAAGGATTTTTCTTCCCCTTCCCTTTCCTTGCTTTGGCAGCCAAAGCGCAATTTTCTTCATCTTAATTCTTCGATGAAGATCCATCCCTAGTACCCCGCCTTATCTCCTCCTGCACAAGATCCGACCAAAGTCACTCCCATCCTGGCAGTTTCTCCCGTCCATTGACAGAGTCTTCGTAGCTATGCCAACTCTTTGGAAGCCCAAGGAGAGCCAAGCTCACCAAGTCTTCTTCATCAACAATAACCCCCACACTTCCCAGCTCATCCTTGCAGTGGAAAAAATTCGTGAGGTATTTTGGTATACTGTCACCTTTCTCCATTTTTATTTTTTTGAGTTTGTCTTTAAGCGCCAACTTCCTCTGGTCACTTCTGCTTTGGAACAAGTCTGTCAAAGCCTTCCACATTAAGAATGGAGTGGATTTACCATGAAGGCTAGACACAATGTGGTCCTTCACACCTTCCAACAGAATCCTTCGACACTTTGCTACCTTCTTTTTCCATGCGTCAAGTGCGGCTGCATCGCTAGAAGAAGGCTTCGGAATATCAGCATCTATGAACTCCTTCAACTTATTATCATCCAACACTACCTCCATCCTGTCCTTCCATTCTATGTAATTCGAGCTACCATCAAGGGCATACTCCAATCGCAATCCTTTGAAATACATTTCAATGAATGCTCAACTTCGACACCAAGAAAACACTGCATCAAATTCGAATTCCACTAGCACAAAACTCAACCACTTCAATAATTGCAATCTCCTCCAATGATTAACTGCTCTGATACCATGTAGAAATTATATAACTTATGTGTTATATGTCCAAGATTCTCCTGATCTCACACTATTTTAACGTCCTGCAAAATACAGAATCTATTCCACCATTGATCATTTGCGGAAATTAAATCAAGATTGCAATGCACACATGAAACAATATAAAAACTTCACACACATTAACACAGTTGTTTAACGGGAAAGCCTAAAGTTGAAAACCCCAACTATTTGTATATAATATATGTAATAGAGATCATGTAACAATCCTCATACAAAGCTGATCATATCAAGCTCTCAGTACAATACAATCACTAGACACTAATCAGGCCTGATCTTTCAAATCCATGCACCGATCTTTGCCACCTGCTAGCCTGCCTCTACTGCACAATCCCTGCTGAAGAATGGCTACGAATGAACTCGAATTACTCCAGCCTTGCTCATGCAATCCTCATTGGCATCTCCACTGAGTGTTGGATGCAATCAATGCATCACTATAGTCACAACTGATAGTCACACTTGCTCTTTCACCTATCTCTCCACTGGTCTCCACTGAAACTGCCATGCACTTTAGTTAACTGATGTATTCTTCAGTTGATTAATGAGTTATTATTTAGTGAATTAATTAAATAATTAATTCACACCACTCTCACTAGTGTATCAATCAGTTAGACTAGATACAACTAGCTCAACTATGTTTAACTGAGTTAAACTAAATACAACTCCACTAACTTCCTCAATCAACTCCACCAAACTCTGTCACATGAGTTCTAACTGAAGTATCCATGCAATAGCTCCACTTAACCCTCAGGAATAGCGTAATTCCTTCTGTCAGCTCCTGTGCCACATCTGTGCACTTAACTGAAGTGCTCCAAGAGAATAAGATAATGTTTAGAGTCCAAATATTATTAAGAACTAATAATATTCGACATATCTATTTTTAGACTGGCAATCTAAAAATAGATTCCGCCCAATATGTCTAAAAATAGAAGTCCATCTATTTTTCCAACTTGACCAACCATCCACAAATAGAATCCTGCAACTCATAGAATATGATCGACATGTCTAAAAATAGACATAGTCTAAAAATAGACTTTGCACCAAAAATAGCCTGCGGGCCCACTTAGTGAAGGCGACTCTTTTCACTAAGCTCATCATCTTGTTGAATCTCAACATCGTGGGTGTGATAAATAACAAGTGTTCTTCACATGTGTGCATTAATAACATGCCTTGGACAAGTTTGCATTAAAGAACCATTGGTTGATTCATTGGATCAATATCCATCTTGCCATATGAAGGGATATAAATCGGTCCAGCTCCTTGACTTGAAGTGTAGCTACCACCAAATTCTTGTTGAGCCATTAAATGCTTAGAATATCATGTTCAATGATAATGACATGCCTTTTTCTATATATATTCCTTCATTTTCCCATGTATTAAGTGTTCCAGGTGAGGATGGTGGTATCTTTCTAGCTTCCTATGGATCCCCCCAATCTTCCCTAGTTTTTTTAATGGGGGATGATAGTAACCACCAAGAGAAATACTAATTAGTAACCCAAGGGATTCAATGGGATTTTGTACTATGACCTCCATGAACATTCACATATGAGCATCAAACAATCAAGCTAACCCGTGGGGATAGAGCTAAGGATGTATACTACCCATGTTTTTTTGCTGCAAAATTCATGCACTTTCTAAATGACCTTTTAAAACTCTTGACAAGTAAATTTACAATTCTTTATCCTTGAGATGTGTTGATTTTTAATAGGACATGGGGATAACATATCCAACTTGTCAAAAAAAAGTTTTGAAGATTTTCCATATCCTTAGAATTTTTTCTAACCTAGAGAAATGTGACACCATTGTGAAGTGCACCATGTGCTTTGTCTTCCTTGTTGTGGACACATGAGTGCATGTCGATCTCATGAAGGTATATATCATAAAATATTTCCCTACCTCGATTGTTTTAATGGAGTAATGAAGAGTAATGGGCCTATCCAATTTCAATAAAAGATTTGCATTCAAATTCTCCTACATAGTTCACCCTCTCCATGCTTTAATATATGGGAATGATAAGAAGTTAATATTCACATGGGATATTAATAATTAATAGGAACTTGAAGAATTGAAATGTGCTTTATTTTCTAATGCTAGTCTTGCAATTGGTTGATCTTCATCAACTCTTGAGATACAAACAAATGCCTTAAACTATGCATTTTATGTTGCCCTTTTGCAACATGAACACCTGATTGAGGACACTATAAGTCATTTGGAGATGTTTTGTATTGTTATTCAAACTGCATATGATATCTTATGTAATCATTCATCTTGTCAAGTGATGGTGGAATTATCCCCTTAGTAAGGAGATTGTTATCATTTTAATGATAAGCCTTTGTGTGTAACCACAAAGAAAGTTGTTGAGTATTTTGTATGAAGCGAATGATTTATTTATAAAAGCTCCACCTATTAGTGTCAGTATTTGCATACTTCCACCAGGGATCAAAACACATTTTTCATGTGCATCTTAGGTGTCCCACTCTAAATAAATTTTCAATCATTCCATTAGGTCATGATATAAAATTGTTCCATTGTTGGTTGTCCTTGTCAATAAACTTTATTCTCCCTCAGAATATCATATTGGTTGATTCATTCTCATGTCTCCTCGAGCATAACAACACCTATGGAAATTCTCTTTTCACCAGGAAGTCTTTTAAATCAAATCTCATTCATCAAAGTCAGGTCTAAAGCAGTCCCATTAGGTCATTAGGTTTTTTTATTTCTCAAGGCCACTCCCTCATTTCAGAAGAGGTCAGCAAGTATATGAGAGGGACTAAAAAAGAAATTTTGTTTTCCTATGTAGAAGATCATCATGATGTAATTATAATACTTTCAAAGTTGTATTTTTTCAGTTTAATGACTTTTATATCAAAATGTCATTTTGATATAAAATTCAATATGTAATTTATTTATATTTTTCCAAATGTAATTTTATGTTCTCATATGTAATAAATTCATCCCAAGCTATCAAATGCAATCATTTACGGCCTAAGTGGAGCAAAGAAAGAGCCAAAATGCATGTCTTGATCAAACTGCAAAATGCCAAAAAAGTCAAAAAGAAAAAGAGTATCAGTGCCAAAGTCCAAAGGAAAAGTGAACATAGGAAAAGTGGGTAATTCAAATTGAAAATTAAAAACCACTAAAGCTATAAAGCCATTCAAACACCTCAAAGCAAGTTATTGCCTTCAATCATCCATCAGGAGCTTCCAGCAAAGGAGAATTTTCAAGTTTTCAAGCACTTTGAGTCAAATTTCAGGGTCGTTGCGCATTTACCCTTGGTCGTTGCGCGTTTTCTCGACAACTGCTGAACAATTAACATAGGCATTGTGCATTTACCCTTGGTAGCTATGCGTTTGCCCAATCACTGCGCGTTCCTCCATGACGCTGCAATTTTTCTCAGGCAGGGTTTCAAAGGGTTTCACAACCTCCAACAAGTTTCATTTCCTCACAAATTTCTTCAAAGGGATTTAAAACAGTAAGTGAACCCTAAGACACCTCTCCTCAATTATATTTGGTGTTTCATAAGAAATTTGAAGTGCTTATTGCTATGAAACACTAGTTTGTATTTCCTTCCCATTTCCATTCATCATATACATATTATGTCCCTAAATACATATTAGCCATAAATATTGTTAAATCCTAGGGTTTTCATAGACCTAGGTTTTCATTTACATTCACTCCCTCCATTTTCCTAAGCTAGTCATTTCATCTCTCGCTCCCTTCATCTCATTCCATTTACCCTAGGGTTTTCAAGCCTTCAAATTCAAAATGTCTGAAGAGGAGGACAAAAGTGTCAACGAGGAACAATCACCAAAGAAGAAATCATGTAAGAAAGGAGGGAGAATCATCAGATATGAACCAACAACCACAAAAGAGCTCATGGCTTCTCCCCTCACGGTGTCATGTTTTAAACATGTTGGTTGTTTTGAGTTTTGTGAGAGGGTGCAAAGGGTCCAATATCACCCTATGTTGACAAGGTTGTTCATTACCAATCTTCATGATAGGCAGGTCACTCTTGTTGGGGTTAATTTTACCATGTCAACTAATGCCATTGCAGCTGCTACAGGGATCCCTAATGTGGGAGAGAAATGGTTTAAACAAGGAAACCTTGATTAGAGCTATTATGAACCATATCTTAAACCTAGATACAAGGATGATAAAAAGACCAATTTCCCTTTCTCTCAACTCCTTGAACGATATGTCCCTATGATGAAAATAATCATGAAATAATTCACCTGTGAGGGGAGGTTTTCTCGACTCTATTCATATCATATTTGATTCCTCATGCACTTCACTATAGTCAGAATGATTCACATACCCTACTATCTCTCCCACAACATTGACAAGATGGCATACATTGTACAAAAGAGGGATTGTAATCATCAAATGCAGAGTCTTTTCCATCACTCCCTCATCAAGATGATAGTCATGCATCAGCTTGAGCAAAAGAACATTTCATGGGACACATTCATAGAAAATGAAGTTTTCACCACCCCACCTAGTCAGCATGAGCAAAGTATCCCCTCATCATCTCATCCTCCCATATCCACTCCTCCATATCAGCCTGCTGCTCATACATCATCACCAAGTTAGATATATTCACCTCATGTTGATCCTACTTCTTCACCTTTCCATAACCCTTCATCATCACATCATGATACTGAGTCATCAAGTAGTGAGGAGGACATTGAGGCAACTTGGGCTAATGTGATTGATGTTGAGCCATTTCCCAAGACTTATCAGAGAGGCTATCGACATGTGTTTGCTTCACTTGGAGTGAAAGGGGCCATGCCTTCTTCATCAACAAAACAAGCGGAAAAAGGCAAGGAAAAGGCTAAAGAGCCAATCATTGATGAACAAGAGGATAAACATGAAACAGAGCATGAGTTTCAGTTGATTGACCTATATGAGGAAGATGAGGGAAAAATCACCAGTGCAGCAATCAAAGGCAAAGAAGCAAGGATTAGTGAACTTCAAGCTAATATTGACAGAGAAAAATATGTGATTGACTTTCTTGAGCAAGAAAATCAATAGTTGAAGACCAAGCAGATCATCAGTGAGGTAAAGACCATCAAAGTACAAAGAGAGGCAGAAAAGACCAAGGCCTTGCTAGAGGAGACCTTGGACAGATTTGGTGAGATTGATGATGAGGAGGATCATCCTCCAAGATAGGGACCAATGACTAGAGGTCTGAAAAGAGCTCTAGCCCTCGAGAGACAGAGAGAAGTTAGGTTCGCAGAGCAGCTCACACTAAGTGAGCTGCTTGCCCTAGAGATTAGGAAGGACACGGAATCATGGCTTGATAGAGCCAATTTGCATCTGGAGAGGTTTCCAAAGAAGGCCAACAAGGACAATGACATTCATAGGAAAATGGAAAAGCACTACGCCATTAGGAACAAAATTGCAAGGGCCAAGCTCAAACGAGCCCACGCAAAAATTAAAACTTTGACCAAGAAAAAGGAGAAGGAGAGGTTAGATATAATTGTTGAGGTGTCTCTTCATGCCTCAAGCACTTGATAAGCAAGTAGCTTCAACAATTTTTGCAAATTTTTGGCACATTTGGCACTTCACTTTATTTTTGGTTTTTTGAGTCTTTTTGGCACGCAGAAATTCTGCCAAACGCGCAGCGACTTGGATTTTGTGCTCTTTTTGGAGCCTATAATTAAAAAATGGCCACCACCATCATGTTCAGAATGATGAAGACATCAACCCTAGCAAGTTTCAGAAAATTTGGAGGAGAACTGGTCCCTCAAAAGTGCAAAAACTACCAAATTTTCATGTTTCTGCCTCCTTTTTGACCTGGTCACTGCGCATTTACCAGTCTTGGGTGATTGAATTTTTGACAGGTTAAATGAGAACCATTTTGGAAAATGGAGGTTGATTTGGAAACTATACTCAGAGAGCTTTCCAATGAGCTATCATGGAGCTTATTTGGACATCGGAAAGGCACTCAAAAGTTGCTTACAAAGGAAGCTATTTTTCCTGTTAGGGCGCTATGCTTTTGCCAGGAAAATGCATTTTTCACAATCTTCTAGAAATTTTGAAGTTTCACTCCAATTTAACTTTTTACTTGGGAAAATGAAGAAATTATTGATGTAAATGGTCATGGTGAATGTAAATGTCATGTTTTGAATTTCATTTAAGGTAGATACATTAGGTGAGTCTTCTATAGGTCAAATGAGTCAGTTTCCTCTCTTTTAGAGGCAAATTGTTGGGCCTTCCTAGTCTTCAGTTTCTTGTTTGGCAGTAGGTGAAACTGATTCCTATCTCATGGATTCGACTCCTTGAGGCTAGGGAGATTGGTTTTGAGGTCTATATGATGTATTTTCTCTGTGATTGTAATGGTTGGACTCATTTGGAGGTTTGGCTTCTCAAGAGACACACTTTTGTATGAATTTTGGCGTGGACATTAATAAAATTTGCAGCTATTTGTATGGGATCCATGTGGTATGTTGTTTAGTTTCAGTTTCTTCTTTGTGCTCAGATGTTAGAATGTTTTCTTAACTTCATCCATCATTTCATTACTATTAAGTGAATGTTTTCAAGTTAGATGAACATAATCCATAATTTCTATGCTTTGTTTCAGGTAAATATTCTTTGTAATTTCTTCAGTTTAGAAAGAACACATGAATTCACCATGCTCTTTCTAGCTCCTCCCGTGTCTTAATCATCCCACCATCAAAACCCTAAAGTGCCTACATTGTACCTCCTCGTGCCGACCTGGGAATTTTAAACTAAGCCTGCGCCACTTGGCATTCTGTCCCACTGTGATGCCCGCACCAAGCTATTTATGAAATGTCTTTTAAAAATAGAGGCAGAGGTTCCATTCCAACCACCTAGGGGATGAGTCATTGGGAGTGGTTGAACTAAAACAACCACAGGCCTCCTCCTTTAGCTAGTAGTTTCTACCTCCCTTGGAACACTCCTAAAGGATAGGCCTCCCTTCCACATTTGTAGGGATTCCAACCTCCTCCTTTCCCTCTATATAAACAAACCTTCTCTCTTTATGAAAACTAGCTGAACTAGCTGTAGATGAAGTGCTGAACTTGAGAGACTAAGCTATAGTTGAATAACCGAGTTATTGAGAAGGTAGAACAAGGAGAAATCCATCGAGAGGTCCCTTATCCCATCCGAATTCCCCGACGAGCTTTGAGACGTGCCTCAGCCAAGCCCCGCTGGAGGAGACCGCAACGTCAGAGCATGGTTGTATCTCTTCTTTCTACCTTTTAATATAAGTGAATATTGTCTGGTTCCCGTCTTGTGTTTTATCTTTATCGAATGCAATATGCTAGTCTTCTTTGAATGGCTAGTAGATTTTGGATGAAATTAATATGTGGGATATGGTTGTCATTTTCTGATCTTTTTGCAGGTGTCCAAGTGCGATAAGCAAAGGGATTGTGACTTGCTGAATCGGGAGCGAGAAGTTCGCATCACCACTACGATTGCCAACAACAACATTGGACCACAGGTAGGCTATCTTATCGTGTCCTTTTTGATTCGAATATCTAGGAACCTACACCTTAGCATGATTCCTTGTTACTAGACCCACCCTAGGGCTAGAGGGATCATCTCTGTCCGCAGAGAGGATTTACCTACATAACAAGTTGGCGACTCCACTGGGGATCAGTGTGAGTTTGTCTTTGATCTTGTTGGGTCATTTTTGGGTTTTTGTTCTTGTTGTTTTACCTCAAGGGTTGTTTAACTGTGCTTCAAACCCTTGTTCAGTCCTAGAGTGTCAAGATTGACCTCTGCTCTGTTGAGTTTTTTCCCTTTTCATTTGTTAACTAGCTTGGCACGTTTTCCACTGAATAGTCACGCCAATTGGTGCATGTTGCTTTTGTAGCACTCGTGCCATCGCCTGTTTGGCGCTGAATACCGCCTCATAGTTGCGCCGACCCCTGTGAGTTTTTGGGTTTGATATTTTCATGAGTTTTTGGTTGATTGTACTTGTTTCTGAGTTATTTTTTAGAGTAATTGAAGTGTTTTGGACTGTCTTTGATTGCTGGAAGCTCATTTTCTTCAGTTGTTTGTCCATTTCTTATCAGTGTGACTTGAGATCTGAGGGTTTCTGAGTGCCTTGGTGCACTGAGCCTTCTGTTTTGAGATCGAGTTTCTTGATAGTTGTCGAATTCGTTCCCTGTTTAATTGCTATTGGTCTCTTTGATCCTGTTGAGTATGTTCATTGGTTGAATGATCATTTCCTTTCTTGTTTGATTTTTCTTCCTCTTACTCCAAGCACCGATTACACTGCTTGCATGGGTCATTATCGAGATTTCTCTTTGATTTGAAAAGTTTGTAGCATTCGTTTGGGTCTTGTTGTGTTTGTTTTATGTTGGAGGAGTCATTCTGTTTCAACTTTTGCATTTGCTCTCTCAAACTAGTGTTTAGTTTTGTTTTTAATGTCATTTAGTGCATTGTTTGCTCTATTGCATTGAAAAAACAAAAATATCGCATTTCTTTTGGTTTGAAAATGAAACATTCTTTCGCATAACTAGCATTGCATCGGCTAGGAAAGAGTTTTTTGTTTTCTGTAAGATTGAATTAGATGCATTAGTGGATGTTTTCACATGATTTAAGTATTCATTATTGCTTGAAGGTTTTCTTTCCTTCTTGTAGATAGCTTTCATTGAACGAAAATGGTATCCTTCTGCATATCTTTTTGCATTTAGGAAGATTTCAGATCCGACATATGTTAAGGCCTAGAAATTGAAACTTAATCCAAGATCAACATTAAAATTTATTTTAATGAACCTAAGGCTACATTGAAACCTAACAAAATATTCTAGTGGTCTAAGTTAGAGACGTGTTTCGGCATCTTAAAACCTAGTAGCTGTCGTTCGCCATCTGGCTTCAGACAACGCTAGTACGGACTTGTGCTCCTCGTACTGTAGAGTATATGAAGGGAGACCCCTCTAGGTTGCAATCCTTCTATCCATAGGAAGCCGAGTCTATCGCTCTGTAAATGTGATACACTGAACAAAGCATTCGGGGAGACTACCTGCATGTACGTCAAGTCCTTGGTCATTTCTCTTTCATTTGATCACCAAGGTGTATATGGCAGTTCACAGAAACCTGGCATACCCTATTGCTTAGATTACTTGAGTAGTCATTTTTTATCTTTACTGGCTCCTTAAATGTGAAAATATCATCGAGCACTTGTCCTTTCATGCTCGTTCAACATTGAAAGTGACTAGAGTCATCTTTTTCCTGTTTCTTGACTCTTAAAACATGAAACAACAAAGTTTGGTTTCAGTGTCGTAAAATAAACTACCCACGATCACACGCCCATAAAAGTTTTAGCACTTGGCTTGTTTTTGTTTGCCTTGGTTTTTGAGTCTTTACTCATATATTTCTTTTTCCTTCTTGTTGAGAAGCAATCACGGTGGCGGAACCACCAGTTTCGTCGTCCTCGCTCCCTTCTATAGGTAGCCCTTTAACGAACAGTTCATTTGAAACTCCTCAATCCTCTAGGTCTGCTAAGCTCAGCAGCCTATTCTCCCGTCAATATTACCCCTTGCTACCTGGTCTCCCGCTGACGAGCTAGTTGAGTTCAATTGGCCTCCCGCGGGTGCTTGGTCTGGTTTTGGGGATGAGGAAGAATTCCCTCCTCTTATGTCGGGATCACCATTTTTATCTGCTGTTATACCTCCTAGTCCTCGTAGTATTTTCGAAGATATTATGGAGGAGTCAGACATCGACACATCAGGTCCTATTGGCAGTGATGGAATTCCTGTTTCGACAGAAGAGTATCAAATTTTCCCTAAAAACACCACTCAGGTGTCTGCTCAATCTTCACCATTGGTGTCACTTCCAATTGGATATAGGTCTTTGGGTCAGATTATTGTTGGTGTTGCCTCCATGGTAACATCTACTCCGTTCAGGAGTCCAGTCCTTCCATCCTTAGGATCGTCATCGATGACACCTACTTCGTCAATTGCGGTTACATCTATCCCAATTCAACCTACTGTCTATGCGACTGCATCTGTACCGGTCATTTAGTCACCAGCGGCCTCCACTGAGATACCTGGTGGCCTCACTTTTGAAGAGTATATATTGGCTGTTCATCAATAGAACTCTCAGGTTTCTCAGCAGCCTCATGCTCCTGTTAATCCGCCACACCATTATGAAGAATATGGTAATCTTGTTTATTTGCCCTATCTTACTCCTCATCACTATGATGCTGGTGGTAACCCTATCTATGCGTTTCCTACCCCCCATAATTATGATGAGCGTGGCATTCCTGTTTATGACCCCTATGAATCATTCTCGAGATAGGGTGGACTTATCAGGTGCAACCCCCTAGCCCACAAGGACAACCCTTTCAGGGACAACCTTCAACCCAGTCGGGATTTGCATACGGTCCTCAAGGACAACCTTACGGTCCACAGGGCCAAACTTTACAAGGCCATCCCATGGTCCTACAAGGACAACCTCAGGGGCTTTTCATTCAACCTTTCTATGCACCAGGACCTTCTTATGGTCCTGGGGGGGAAATCTATTCATCTCAGGGACAACTTTTTTTCCAACAACCGGCATCATATACTCAAACTAGTCCGAATGTTGGGCAACAAGGACAACCCTCTAGTCCTCCTCTGGGGCAACCTGGTTCATCGCAGCCATCAGGCCAACCTGCTCAGCCAGGGAAACCTGGTAGCTCTCAGCATCCAGTTCAATTTGCTCTGCAGGGGAAACCTACTCAATCGACCCAACAACCGGCTTAGTCTGCTCAACAACGATTTTACTCTGCTTCACAGGAGTGTCCTACTTTTCAGCAGCCTGTTCAGTCTACTCAGCAGCTGGTTTACCCTGTTTATTCAGCTCAACGGGGACCCACTTATCAATAGCCAGCTAAACCCTAAGGCGTTTATTATCCTCGTGGTCAATATCAACCAGTATATAGTGCACCTCAAGGTTTTACTTATCGCCGTCAATCTCATTTGCCATATAATCAACTGCAAGGCCACACTTACATTCCACTGCAAAATTCTCAACAAGGACCTCGATGGTATACTCAGAATCAATATCCTCAATATCAACAGACTTATTTGGCTTATCCCCCATATCGTCTGAATCCTTTGGGACAAAACCCACGGGGGCCGATTTTTTCTCAAACAAGATGGAATGAAAGTTTAGGTTCTTATCAAGGACCTGTTATGCCTTTTAAGCCTCAACTACCATTTCTTGCTATGTTGGAGTTACCGGATGTGTCGAAGTTGAAGAATGAACCTATTATTCACAACCCGTATTGGCTTCCGGTTCCGACGAAGATTCCTAGTGATTGTCCCAAATTTGAGGGCAAGTCCGGAGAAGACCCCCAAGCACATGTTATGACTTACCACTTGTGGTGTTCCTCTAACTTTTGGGTTGATGATTCCATTTGACTTCGTCTTTTCCAACGGACTCTTACTGGTGTTGCTGCTAAGTGGTATATCAAGCTCTCTCACGGTATCTTTCAAGATTTCAACTCTCTTGCTATGGCGTTCCTTACTCATTTTCAGTTACCGGTTCATTACGAAGTCGAGACGCATATCCTCACCTCCTTGAAACAGGACAGAGCTACTCATAGCTCGGACCATATTCATGAATGGAGACGTCTTTGTTGCTTGATCAAGTTTGAAATTTCTAATTAGCTTCTTACTCATTGGTTCACTACCTCCTTTGTCAATCAGATTGCGAAAGACATAGCCATGGGGGCATGTGTAACAGAGGAACATGCCATTGCTTGTGCCTAGTACCTTGATCTCATGTACTCTCAATCGGGCATATTGTATGATATTTTGACTGATTCCCCTCGACCTGGAACTTCTACTGCACCAGCGACCCCATCCGTCGACGGTATTATTAGTTCCGTGTCTTAGACTTCGCGTAAGTCTTCTTCCTCCAACCCTGGGAAGAAAAAGTCTAATTCTTCCAATGATATTGCTCCTCATTCATAGTTCAAATCCTAGTAAAAACTCGGAGGTCAATGCCATTCAGGCCAATCCTATGGATAAAAATTCTAAAGGGAAAAAGAAGGGTAAAGGCAAGACCAAGGCCGATGCCCTGAAACCAGATTTGTCCAAACCTCTTGCTGATGAAGGTTCGTAGTGTAAGCCGAAGTATCCCTGTCTGATTTGTGATGGAGAGCACTACACCAAGGACTGTCCTCGATGATCCGAAGTAAGTAAGTTTCTCAAAGACAATCAGAGTACTCCTGTTTTTCTTAAAGAACCTTTTCCGTCTCAGCAAACCCAGATGGTCGAGCAGCCTCAATCATCTGTTCCATATGGCTCTCAAGTGTTCATGATGAATGGTTCTGCATCCGTCTCCATTGCTACTCAGTCAAAAGATTATGCAGGGTTGTGCCAGGCAACGGGGAAGGATATCGCTGATGGTCCTCCTCCTCCACCTGTCTCTGACCCTCTTGAGATAGAAAGGCCCAGTGTTGAACCCATTGTGCGACCACCTTCCAAAGGTGTTCTCCGGAAATATTCTTATAATCCCAACACCCGTGCTGCTCAACATTACAATATTGTTGAGGATTTAGAACATGCGCCATCCGCGATGTCCGCGTTAGAAGTACTCTAGAGTTGTCCATCTCAGCGGAAAGCTTTATTATCTGTGATTGGCGGGGTTGATCCTGCTGATACTAGCCTTCTCGCTTTCGATCTAGAGAATTTCATCCCACAACTTCCGCATCAGATTGCGCTCATTATACAAGTCATTGTTACTGGTCTCGACATCCATCGAGCCGTTGTGGACGAAGGTGCATCAACCTGCATCATGTCCGCTTCGTGCTGGAAGGCCATTGGTTCTCCAGCCCTGAATTCCTCGCCAAATTCCCTTGAAGCATTTGATGGAAGGGCATCAAAACCTTTGGGTGTTCTTGCAAGTTTTCCGATTACATTAAAGGGAAGAAGGTCAATGTTGAAGTAGAAGTCGTTGATGCTAAACTCAATTACAAGACTCACACTATGCTTTGCGTTCCGTCCACCCTCTTCCGTGTTTTGAAATTTCCACATGAGGGCAAGATAGTTATTGTCGATCAATTGTCTTTCTTCACCTCTTCTTCCGAGAAAAACGTTCCGTATCTGGATAAGATTCCTTCTCCCTTCGAGAGCGTTGGGTCGGGTCTCTTCAAGGATCCAACCATCATGGGTATTTTTCCCCTTTCACCACCAAAGCCTATTCAAAATAATATGATCTCTCAGGCGGATGACCCGTGGATTATTCCTTCGCCTGAACAGGTCGATTCATGTGGAGATTCAATGCCTTTGAGTCCGATTGAAATCGATTATTGCGTTGGAGTTGATTCCATACTCTACTGATGTTTGACCCTCGAGGAAGCTGAGAAAGTGTTGAATGATCGTCACAGTGGCGCGAGTGGTGGTCACATGTCTGGTTACACTACTGCACAAAAGATACTTTGTGCCGGGTATTTTTGGCATTCCATTTTCAAAGACTGTATTGTCGTAGTTCGTAAATGCCATGGTTGCCAAATTTATAAACACAAGATGTGTGCGCCACCTTTTCCCCTTAACCCTGTCATTACCATTGGTCCCTTTGCCAAATGGGGCATTGATTTTATGACATGTAACCCTCACTCGGCCGGGGGGCATGGTTATATCATTGTAGCCGTGGACTACTTCACCAAATGGGCCGAAGCACTTGCCGCTGACGGTAAGACAGCTGCTCAATTCATTGTCAATCATATTATTGCTAGGTTTGGTGTCCCTAAAGCTATCATTATTGATCATGGTTCCCATTTTCGGCATTATATGGTGGCAGAGTTGACTTCTAAGTTGGGTCTGCGTCACGACAGCTCAACGCCGTACTACCCTCACGCCAATGGCCAGGTTGAAGCTGTGAACAAATTTCTTGTCACAATGCTTCAACGTATGATTGGGATCCAGAAATAAAACTGGCATCTCATGTTATTTTCGGCTCTTTGGGCATATCGAACCTCAGTGAAGAGTGCGACCGAATTCACCCATTTTCAGTTGGTTTACGGTCTGGAAGCTACTCTTCCGATTGAATGTGAAATACCTTCTCTCAAGCTAGCTGTGGAATTACTGCCTAATACTTCGCCAGAAGAAGAGCATCTCCTTTACTTAGAGAGGTTAGATGAAACTCGTCGCTTAGCTGCTTTGGTCATTGAGGCACAAAAGAAGCGAGTCAAAGCTCATTTTGATCAATCAGTTTCCCCTCATTCTTTCGTTGAAAGAGATCTCGTCCTCCTATATGACCAAGCTCATGTTAAGATGGGGGCAAGTAAATTTCAACCTATGTGGCATGGGCCCTACATCGTTAAACGTGTGTTGAAAAATGGGGCCTATGAGCTAATTGGCTACGAAGGCAATCCTCTTGAACAACCCAGAAATGGGTTGTATCTCAAAAAATATTATGCATGAGTCATTTGTGCATATCAGGTGTACATAGGTGTTATTTTCATTTTTGTACATGTTTTTGGGTTTGGTGTGCTTTGTGAGTGTTTTCCTGCTTATTGGGTCTTTCTTTTGTGCAGATGTCTATTACCCCTTATGTCGGTTTCGCGAATGGTGCTTCCCCCAGTACCAGGAATTTGTCTTCGGTAGCTTGGGTAATTTATAATCCTGCTGGTGAGTTGATAGACTTGCAAGGTATTTGTCTTTATTCGGTTAGAAATCCGCACATTCTGAGATTGTATTTACATATTCGTTTGTTGGAAAGACATTTTGATTTCATTACTTATCAACATATTCCTAGACGAATGAACACATTAACTGATACAGTGGCTAACATTGTATTATATAGTCATTTGCATAATTTGTAAAAACATCATCATATGTAAAAAGATCCATGTAAGGAAATAGATGTATATATATATATATCGCATGTTTGCATATGTGTGCATCATAACATCAAAAAATATGTGTATGTTTCTGTTACATCCCGAGACATCATGTCTCGCAAAAATATGCAGATAAAATAAACCTAGGTGTCTAATCAACATGATGCTTGTGATAACATGTCATGGCCCATACTAGCTGCCTCAGCAAGTGGTGGATTCGGCTAGACACTCCTACAGTGTGTCTCTGATTGGTGCGAGGAACATCATCAAAACATGCATAATCTGGGACTCCTCGGGTAATCCCCTCCAGGTTGCACACTATCTCATCTTCCTCGCTGCCCTCACCTTGAGGGTCGAAATCGCGAGGGATTCACCTCGCTATTGGTGACATGCCGGTAGGTCTCTCTGGGCCAACATCTGCATCATATGGATTTAATGTTAGAACATACATAAACAAAAAAAATCATAATACTCATAAAATTCAAAAATTGAGTCTTACCCAAATATTCATCCCACTCTTCTCCGTCCGGGAGTGGGAGGTCTAGGTCACCAGTGAAGTCTGTGTTAGAGTAGTGCCACTCCTCCACGAAAATCAGTTTTCGACGAAGCCAATTAAAAAATTCCGACCTCCAAGACATCTGTTGGTCGCCCCCTGCCCTTGGCATCAGTGCTGCCCATCGGGCCATCCAAGGTTCTCTCGCTGGTGGATTCAGAACTATAACCTCCTGTCACTGAAAAATTGGTAATCGTTCCAAGAAGAATGATGCCAGGATGGATCGATAACCAAATTGTTTCAGTTTTGTCTTCTTACATTCGGTTAATTGGCGCTTAATGTTTATGGTCACCACCTCTGCCCAGTTGAAGAGGGTCAGAGCCATGCAGTCCACAGCAAGAAGAAATTGTGTCTTTGTTGCTTCGTGCGGTGCTTGCGATCTTGCAACATGAGTGATGGTATGCAATACCACACGTAGTGTCAAATTCGGGATAGTTTGTATATCAACTTTCCCACTACCGGTTCCTTTCCGTGATCCTCGACATACCCTATCTATCACCATGGACATGTTTTCCATGCAGGGCTGAGTACCGGTTAAGAGTGGTGCTGCACCTCTCCGTGATAATCCTACGATGAAGTATATGTCGGAAACATCAATCTAAAGTTCTTGATCCCGTAGGATGAACTTCTCTTGATATTCATCCCATATACTGATAAGATATTGTAGCAATTCCGGTTGGGCTCGGAGACATGGTGTGAGGAAGAATTTTTTCAAACCACAATCCCTCATTTTCCATGGCTAATTCATCTTCCTCAATATGTTCCCGTTATTTCCATTCAATGACCATTTTTCTCTGTTATACCTGCAAACACACACATACAAGTGATATTAGTCAATATTTATTCTTGAATTTTTAAAAAATTTGGACATTTGGTGAGTATTGTTGTTTGAAATTACATTGCGCCATTGGCGCAACTGTTTCTTAAATAGTCATGCCAATGGGCGCGCCCTAATGTTAAAAATAGGGCGGTCGACGCGACTTCGTGCCCGAAACCCGCGCCAACCGCGCAACCCTGAATTTTGCAATTTCTCCTCCCAAATTCAAAATTGAAAAATGCAGGAAGAATAGGAATAGCTTAAAATGACAAGAGGGATCTCAGCTCTTACCTGGAGTTGATGGATTTGCGATTGATGTACTGGATTGGCCGCTATCATCGCCGCAAGGTTGCATAGTAAAAAGGGTAAAAATTTCTCCACAAGAGGTAAAAATTGAAAAGTAATTGTTTTTTACTATTTTTGGCATTTTATAACTTTTTACAACCCTAATTAGGTTTTAAGGCATGTTTTTCGATTATTTTATGATAGTATTTTCGAAAAATACGTTTTACACATGTCTCTTGTGCAACAACAGGTTTTTCATGCGACAAGGATGAAGTGACGAGTTATATTTTATACTTTTTTGGACTCGGTAAAAACACGAAAAAGTCACTACTGGAGTCATCTTTCAGCTCTTTTCTGACTCCTTAAAATTGAAAATATTTCTGAGACGCTTGTCGTTTTGAACTCGTTAAAGGGATGCTAAACGATATCTACCTAGTATACGTTTACCCCTTTTTCAGGCTGGGATGGATTATTTACGAAAAAGGAATACCTTAGCCTATCGCGACTAAGAGGCTCTCTCAGACACGGTTTTATACCTTTTCGGATCTGTGAGACTAGCTACGAAAAGGGACTGCTGGAGTTTTATTTTCTGCCTTCTTTTCAAACTCTCTAAACATGAAAAGATGTTGAATTCTCCCTTTTCCAGACTCGTTAAACCCTAATGACATCAGACCTCGTCACCATGACGTTATTCGAGTTCCTCCTTTCTAGGGCTCATAAAATGTACTAGGATGGATTTGTCTGAAGAACAAACTTATAATGCAAGCATATGCTATCCCGTTCAAGCTTTTTTTCAAAAATAATTGGGGTACTCGCCAGAAATGGTGGGGGAAAATGGAACCAGATTTTAGTTGTGTTGGTAGTATGTCGCTCTTGAACATGGCACTTGTCTGTATTCGTGTCGGGTTGGGGACATCTCATTCCGTCATTTTTGCCTCCATGGGTTTGGGTAATCTCTTTTTTGACCTCTCATTTGCTCTTTTCCACGTCATCATGACCTCAGATCCTTTGATGTCAAATACTGCCAAATCTAGTGTCGTGTTGTTGATATGTTCAAGAGAAGTTCGCCTCTACATTTTTTTTAACCTCCCTCTGATTCTCTGTTGGTCTTGATTCACAAACATCATATTCCTCTGTCTCGTGTCGATGATGTGGGAAACATTATGGCCCTCCTTCGACCAGGTCACTTCCTGTCGACTTCAGCTCATTATCCATCACGGGCGCATGTCGCACATGGGCACGCCCACTATGAATCGGTAGCACGACTCCTGACTCGGACTCCTGACACTAGGTGTGTCAGGCATGCTCACTGTCACAACCCTATCCTTGTGGTACTCTTCCAACCACGTATAAGTGGGTGCGTCATCACTATACTTTTTCTTTTCACCAATACTCAAGTATATGGAATATGCCTAAACCAACATTTAGCCAATTATATTAAAAGTGTTATCAATGTAGCAGAACTATCTTTCTTCAGTTAACCATATAACCATATATATATGCATAACGGAAATCACAAATACATCGCACATAAACATATGTGGGAGGGGAAACTCCCATATAATTTGAGTATGCCTAATACTTCAATATTTTGTAATTCAATTGTACAAATTATTATACAAAGTCGTGCATATTTCATAAACCCAAGTTGCACAGTTTCAAACCAACTGTGCCCACCAAATACAATTATCGTGTTGTTCGTGCATGTTTTTTACGAATGTCAAACTCTCATTCAGTTCGTGACCTTTTCTGCACACTCTACCCGTCGGTAGTAGAAGTTTTCTCGTGTTGTCATTCAACACCCAAGTGCTTTGCCCACGCCCGTATCACACTCCATCGTTCACCGTAACTCGGGTTCTGCCCGCCTCCAAGTCTATCGTAGTAGCCTCGCGTAACTTGGGTCACCTGCGCCCACAATTCACATCACCCAACAGTCCACCACACAAAATAGTTCAATCTTCTGCAATATAGTCGGGTCACTCCCAAATCACCTTCGGCCCCGCCCTATACGTAGTCGAGTTCTGCTCGACTCACCCAGAACACCGGCTCGTTGCAGGGACAACATGTTCAAATCTTAACACAGACCGACCTGCAACTCTACCCACCGCACCCAGACACCCCGAATTTCATGCCTATGCTAACTTGAGCTTGCCCACTTATGCACCTGCCTCTAGCTTGGCTCCCTTTGGTTCGCTCTATGATTTCGGTTGTTGTTTTATGTTATTCGATGCTTGGATGATGAAAAAATTCCATCATCACACCTTCTATTTATATGTCATTTGTCATGGCTCTTTACTCCAATCTTTGTTTCATTTCACATTGTTATGGGTCATCCCTTCCACCAATATTCCCAGCCGACTTTCCAATTTCCACGACATGCTCGTTCACATGTTGTGCAGCCCGTCGCTACATCCCACGGGTTGGCACGTGCCACCTGTTTCACCTCAAATATCGTTTCCCATGACTCAGACTGCACATGGGTGCTTCGCCCATCTCAAGTGTGCGCCATCCCGCGTGCCCAACTTAGGTCACTCGACGCACTCTCTCCCAATGCTCACTCTATGGGTCACCATGCATGCCATCCAAAAATCTCCTACCTACCATCGGGCGCCCGCTCATCCACCAGTCGCATGTCGCACGAATCGCTTACTGGTCACCTGTCACACATCTCGCCCACTGATCGCCTGTCGCACGACTCGCATTTTGGTCGCTCGTCGCAATGGGATGGAACCTGCCCAACATGACGCGCCTGCTATGTGTGCGCCCATCATTGCACATAACTGAAGACTACTCCAAGTCACACGCTCCACCCGATTTGGTCCAACACGGGCATCTGTCGCACATGGGGCACCGTTATGACTTTTTCGCACGACTCCCGACTTAGAGTCCTAACATCCTCCACCACTCTAAAAATGTTTTCATCTTCGAATAAAACCATCTCAGCAACCTCCATCACCAATATACATATCCATATATGTAGGAACCCAAATAGCTCCACCTATGACTTTCTCCATGCTCCAAACCTATTGTAACTCTGCAATAATATCATGTGTTGGATCCCCTTATGATGGTGATTAGTTTGCTAGCTAATCCAACCATAACATATCCTCCACAAGAATGCATGCATACCACATCATCATGAATATCAATGCATATTTTTTTCAATCATGTCCATCTCGCCCCAAATTCTTGTTCATTATGTCAAGAAGACTCACTACCATATGTAGAAGACAATGAGCCTCACCCCCATGCTCCTATAGAAAAAGGGAGGGGATGGGGAGGCCAAAGGCTATCCATCATCCTTATCTAACAATTCAATACATCTATCAAGATATTCCTCTTCCAATATCTGCATGTATGCTCCCCAACTTTCTCCCTGAATCTCTGGTTTTGCATCTCCTCTTCCTTCCATTTCCTCTAGCCTGCCTGTCAAGTCTAGGATACTATCAGACAATGTTGTCATAAATTGTGCCTTCTCTATGAGTTTTTTCCCTACAATGAAAAACCTCTTATAGGGTTCTTCATCCTGCTTAATGTCCTCCACATTCATTGATGTCAATTTACACCCAACTATCATAACTTCCATAGTAGGAATTCGCACTAGATCATCCTCTCGTCCAATGTAAATGTACAACTTATTTATATGTGGTACCATCATAGCCTCATACTGTTTCACAAATTCAATCCCCAATACTACTTCATAATCATCCATCCGCACCACTATGAAGTTTACATGCCCATGCCACTCACCAATGCGCACCTCCACATTTTCTACCATACCAATGACTCGATCTGGTGGAGAGTTCACTACTTTCAAATGAGCTTGAGTTGGAAGAGAATTCAACCAAATATTTCTCACGGCTTCTTCCCTGATGAAGTTGTGAGTTTCACCATTATCCACCATCGTGATTAGTGTACCCTGTACAATATTCATGTCCACATATTCAAATTTATTCCTCTTAGGATCGCGTCTAGGGACAACTTCCACAGTTGCTGCAGCGCCCAATACTTGCATCATCCCAATCATTAGTTCCTATTTTTTCTTCTTCACATCGATCTGTGTTGTTGTTGCCACTATCAGCCTTGAAGGATAGTTCTTTGCCACTGTATGTTCCTCTCCTCACAACCAACATTTCAGAGGTTTCTTCAACTTAAGATTTCCACTCGATCTCGAATGCTCCTCATTTGTAGTATTCTCTTTCGATTTATCAAACTTATTTTTATTCTCAGTAGTCCATTCATCATAATGGTCTATCAGCTTATCAACCATAGCTATTGCCTCTTCCAGTATCTTGATATTTTTCCTCTTCACCTCATTTTGTTCCCAAGGTTTCAATCCAATAATGAATTTGAAAACCTTGTCTCTCTCCACCATATCATGTAATTCCAAGATCGCACTCGAGAAGTCCCATTGATATGCCTAAAAAACCCCTGTTTTCTTAATATATTTAATCTTCATTCTCACATCCCAAGTATCATCTTGTGGGCTCAAATGAGTTTGAAAATTTTTGTTCATTTCTTTCGAAGTAGTGATATCATCAACATTACCATGTGCAATCTCATCTTCTTTCCTTCTCCACCTCATCTTGGAATATTTTGTGAGGAATTGAGAAGCTATCTTCAGCTTGGCCTCTTCATTAGGAATTTCCAAGCATTCCAAATATTGCTCCATATCCCATAAGAAATTACCAAGTTCCTTTGTACTCCTTATCCCATCATAAGAATCAGGTTCCTTAACTTTCACATAACCAGTCCCTCCAATTGGTCCTTTCCCAATAGCCTTCTTCAAAATAGCTATCTAGTTCAAAGCCTCATCAAGAATTTTCTGCAACTTCACGATCTCGTCCATGACTTGATCATTCACTGTTTCAAAATCCTTAACATCCTTCCACTCGGTGTACTCATATCATACCTTGAGTCCCTCATGAACCTGCTCCATCTTCACAAATTATCTCTACGCTCATCATTCTCGGCTTTTAATGAGTGCATATTTGAAGACATCTCATCCATATGATCCAACACTTTATCCATGACAATTGTCTTGAGATTCATGTTAGATTTACTTGTCACATGATATTCTTACACATTTTCAGCCATCAGTTTTTCCTTTGAACGTGTTAAGACCATACACTAACTCATTCAACTTTGACCCTGCAAAGATGTCCCTGTCAAACTTCCTAATGTCGCAATGTGACCAACTAATGCAATGCCCAAGCTTCAATACAAACTGCAGCCCTAGTTGTTGTACCTTTCAACTTCAATCTTCAATACTTCAATGAAACTCAAATCACCTTGAATCAATCTCTGATACCATTTGTCATGACCCTATCTTTGTGGTACTCTTCCAACCACGTATAGGCGAGTGCGACACCACTACACTTTTTCTTTTCACCAAGACTCAAATATATGGAATACGCCTAAACTAACACTTAGCCAATTATATTAAAAGTGTTATTAATGCAACGAAATTATCTTTCTTCAATTAACCATATAACCATATATATGCATAACGAAAATCATAAATACATCACAAATAAACATATGTGGGAAGGGAAATTCCCATATAATTTGATTCTACAATACTTCAATAATTTTGCAATTCAATTGTACAAATTATTATACAAAGTCGTGTAGCCTGCATAAACCCGGCATGCACACTTTCAAACCAATTGTGCCCACCAAATAAAACTATCGTGTTATTCGTGCATGTTTTGCATGAATTCCAAACTCTCGTTTAACTCGTGACCTTTTCTTCATGCTCTACTTTTCGGTCCTATCACTTTGCACACATTGTCGTTCAACACCTGAGTGCTCTTCCTACATCTGTATCACACTCTAGCGTTCACCATAACTTCGTTTCTACCCGCCCGCAGGTTCGTCGTAGCGGCCTCGGGTCACCCAGGTCACCTGCGCTAATCCAGGTGGATATTGGTGGGCACTTTCCTATTCCACCTAGTTAGTTTCATTAGTTTTATTATTTACTATTTTTAGCATTTTGTCGGGTCCTGAAATTATAGAACCATTTTGAGGCCCCAAACGACGTTTTTTGGGCATGATTCCCAATGAAGTTGTAGTCCTCGGAGAGATCTTTCGAACGAGATATCATACATGCAAAACCAAGATAATATGACCAAGTTACGAGCCCAAGAATTTGGCTACCCAAATAACCCCAACGGGGCCCATAAACTCTTGGTGTTACATCTTCTTGGGTTAGGGTTTTGGTTGTTTAGTGTTTTCTATTATTGTTAGATAATAAAAAATCCCTTAAGCTTTATTGTAACATAGTTCAGAGGTATGTAGTCGCCACATCTCTTCTCAGAGATAAGCTACTAGCACCCTAGCTAGTTTATATCCATTCTATCTGTAAGCATATTTCAGTTATGTGATATTAATGAAATGAAGTCTTATTTCTGTTGCATCTATGCATTTATGTGTATCTCTTTATTTTATTGAGTTCCTGCATAAATATGAATAAGTGGTATCAAAGCGGTCTGCTCTTTCTCGATCTTTCTATGCATGTCCCCAACCAGGTCAAGGTATAAGGATTTAGGGCTCGATCTGGTTGACCCTTTGCAAGATCAAACTCGCAAACCTAGATGGACTTCCATGGTAGAAGAAAAGAAAGACGAGGGAGCAGGAGGTCATATCAAAATATTTCTTGAGGAGGCCCTCGAGAAACAAAGGAACGTGATGATGGATAACTTTTCCCATATCCTTCAATAATTTCCCACCGGCGGTGCATCTGCATCCAACATCCACCCTGGAGGCGCCACTTCTTTCAAGGTACAAGTCAACTTCGACATTATTGTATTTGAAGGCTATATAGATACAGATGTCGTAGATATATGGTTGAATTTTTTGGAGGGGTATTTCTCAGTGTTAGACAACATTTTGTTACTGTCCCTGCAATCCCCAACTCGCACATTGGAGGGTCATTTCTGTGACCAATGCACAGATTCATATTTTGAAAATTACATCCTTGCATCCCTTTTGATGAAGGTAACATTCTCCTTGTTGACATTTCCCTGAGTAGATATGTGAAAATCACTATTTTTGCCTTGGCGCAATTAGCCCTCTATCTCCTCACGTCGACCTGGGAATTTTACACTAATCCCACGCCACTTGGCACTCTGTCCCAGTGTGATACCCATGCCAAGCTATTTATGAATTTTTTTTTTTAAAATAGAGGTGGAGGTTCCATTCCAACCACCTAGGGGATGAGTCATTGGGAGTGGTTGAACTGAAACAACCACTGCCCTCCTCCTTTAGCTAGTAGTTTCCACCTCCCTTGGAACACTCCTAAAGGATAGGCCTCCCTTCCACATTTGTAGGGATCCCAACCTCCTCCTTTGCCTCTATATAAACAAGCCTTCTCTCTTTATGAGAACTAGCTGTAGCTGAAGCTGAACAAAGAGAATTATATAGCTGAAGTGTTGAACTTGAGAGACTAAGCTATAGTTGAATAACCGAGTTATGAGAAGATAGAACAAGGATTGAGGTCCCTTATCCCATCTGAATTCCCCGATGAGCTTTGAGACGTGCTTCACCCGAGCCCCACTGGAGG